>CM053026.1:562462834-562937834 GCA_028564925.1 Lithobates sylvaticus
CTGCAGTGCGGAATGCTGTCTTCTCCTCCTTCTCCTGGATGTACAATCTTCTCCATCCTCATCCCTCCAGTGTTGCCAACTCTTCAGCTGATGGAGACAACTTTCCTGTTATCTCAATAAGTCCTACAAGGTGTTCCTAGAATTTTTTTTTTTTTAATTGTTCTCTTCTAGAAAGGAAAGTTTTGGATGGACACCATGACCCTACTGAGGACCTGGTCAGCAATGCCCCTCTTAGCCTTCTTCTTTCTGATATGGGTCCCTGGGACACTGGGCAGCAATCAGCCACGTCAGGTTTTTGAAGTTCTGGAGGAACAGCCAACAGAGACCTTTGTAGGTACCATAAGCACCAAACCGGGATTCACTTACCGGCTGAGCGAATCCCATGCGCTTTTTCGAATTAACTCCACTTCCGGATCCATCTACACCACCTCTACCATCGATAGGGAAAGTCTTGCCAGCGATGTCATCAACTTGGTGGTCCTGTCCAGCCAGCCGACGTACCCGACCGAGGTTCGAATTACTGTCTTGGACATCAATGATAATTCCCCTGTGTTTCCCGAACCATCCATCGTGGTGTCATTTAAGGAGGACACTCAAGGTGGGAGGCAGGTCATCCTAGACACGGCCACAGATTCAGATGCTGGTACTAATGGTGTAGATCATCGATCTTATCGTATTGTATCGGGGAACCAGGATGGGCGCTTCAAATTGGGGATTACAGTCAACCCTAGTGGGGATGGTGCCTTCCTTCATTTAATGTCCCAGGGGCCCTTAGATAGAGAAACCACTCCATGTTATTATTTGATTGTGGAAGTGGAAGATAAAGGTTCACCCAAAAGAGTAGGCCACTTACGAGTCAATGTTACCGTGCAAGATATCAACGACAACCCACCTGTGTTTAAAAGTTCTCAGTACCAGGCTAAGATTGAAGAAGATGCCCCTATAGGTTCAAGTGTACTTAAAGTAGAGGCTACTGACAGGGATGAGGGAGATAATGGTGCTATTGTATATCAGCTAGTAGAAGGCACTCCTTTTCAGATTGATCCAGAAAGTGGGCTTGTTACAATCAGGGAGCCATTGGACTATGAAAGTCGAAGACAGTATACCCTCAGCATTGAGGCCAGAGACCTAGGCACTCCACCGCTTACTGGCCGGGCAGAAGCTGTTGTTCGCTTAATCGATGTTAATGATAATGACCCTGTAGTAAAATTCCGTTATTTCCCTGCTACATCCCGCTATGCCTCAGTGGATGAGAATGCCCAGGTTGGGACAGTGGTGGCGTTACTTACAGTCACTGACTCAGACTCCCCTGCCGCCAATGGTAATGTTACAGTTGCTATCCTGGGGGGCAATGAGCAGCGCCACTTTGAGGTACAAACATCCAAGGTGCCCAACCTTAGTCTTATCAAAGTAGCTAGCGCGCTGGACCGTGAGCGCATTCCTTCCTATAATTTGACTGTTAGTGTATCTGATCAGGGCCACCCTAGGCCAAGATCCTCAGTGGCCAGCCTTGTGATTTATGTAAATGATATCAATGACCACCCACCAGTCTTCCAAGAGCCTCAGAGCAAAGTGGAGATAAGTGAAGACCTCCCACCAGGATCCTACATCTGTGGCGTTTCAGCCACTGATGGGGATACAGGCCTAAATGCCAACCTTCGTTATTCTATTGTATCCGGAAATCAATTGGGATGGTTCTCCATTAGTGAACACAGTGGTTTGGTAACCAGTACCTCAGCGTTAGACCGTGAAACAGCAGCTCAGTTACTTCTCAATATCAGTGCAAGAGATCAAGGGCCACAACCCAAAACTAGCTTTACTACTCTTCTTGTTAGTCTTTTGGATGTCAATGACCAGAGGCCTACTTTCACCGGTCTCCAAGCTAGTGATCAACACTGGCTCTCCCTACCAGAAAATTCCCCCACTGGCACCGAACTGATAACGTTAAAGGCTACAGATGGTGATCTGGGTAGCAATGGCACTATACGATTTTATTTTGATTCTGAGAGCCCAAGCCAATGTCAAGGATTTTACAGACTAGACCCTTTATCTGGCCAACTTAGTACTCGGGCAGAGTTGGACAGGGAGCAGCAGGAAAATTGCACCTTAGCAGTACTGGCTACTGACCTTGGAACCCCTCCACTGTCTTCCTCTGCCAAGATCACTGTGACCCTCTTGGATGTTAATGACAACAGTCCCGTGTTTTATCCTATACAGTACTTTGCCAACATTCAGGAGAACGAACCACCTGCCAGTTTCCTTGTTTCTGTGACAGCTGCTGATCCTGACCTAGGCATCAACGGCACAATTAAATATTCCATCAGAGCAGGTGATACCTTAAAATTCCACATTCACCCTGACACAGGAGCCATTTCCACAAAAACTGCCCTAGACAGGGAAGAAAAAACTGCTTACCAATTGAAAATTGTGGCAACTGATGGCGGAGGTCTACAATCGCACAACCATGCCATAGTTACTATCACTGTTTTGGATACCCAAGACAATCCGCCATTGTTTACCCAAGACACATACAATTTTGTCATGTTTGAAAATGTGGCATTAGGATATAATGTTGGGATTGTCACGGCAACCACAATGGATCTGAATACCAATATAACTTACCTGATAATCACAGGTGACCAAAAAGGAGTGTTTACTATTGACAAGACTACAGGACTGATAATGACAGCTGGTGTTATTGACAGAGAAGACCAGAGTTTTTATCATTTGAAAGTTGTGGCCAGTGGTGGTCCAGTGACCGGGGAAGCAATTGTTAATATTACGGTGAAAGACTTGAATGATAACTCTCCTCACTTTTTACATGCTGTTGAAAGTGTGAATGCGGTCGAAAATTGGAAATCAGGTCATGTTATATTTCAGGCTAAAGCTGTGGATCCAGATGAAGGAGTAAATGGCCGGGTTACCTATGGCTTGAAACAGAACCCTCTAGGCCTGTTTCATGTAGATACTATAGGTGGTGCTGTGAGTATAACCGGAGCCCTAGATGTCAGTGCTGGATCATACCAAGTAGAAATTCTAGCAGCAGACATGGGGGTTCCACAGCTCACATCCAGCTTTATACTAACTGTCTCTGTGCACGATGTCAATGACAACCCTCCTGTCTTTGACCAGCTTTCCTATGAAGTAACCTTATTAGAGTCCGAGCCAGTTAACTCAAGGTTTTTTAAAATACATGCTTCTGACAAAGATTCTGGGGCAAATGGGGAAATCAGCTATCATATCACAGATGGAAATGTGGCAGAGGCTTTTGGGATATTCCCAGATGGGCAACTGTATGTGAAAAGTGAACTTGACCGAGAGATTAAGGATGTCTATGTTTTGATTGTAACAGCCTCTGATAGAGCCGTTGAACCACTAAGTGCCACTGTAAATGTCACAATAATACTCGAGGATGTCAATGATAATAGGCCACTGTTCAACAGCACCAATTATGTATTTTATTTCGAAGAGGAACAGAGAGGAGGCTCTTTTGTTGGTAAAGTCTATGCCATGGATAGAGACTTTGGTTCTAATGGTGAAATCATGTATTCTTTTGAGACTATGCAACCTGACTTTGAATTAAATACAATTACAGGTGACATCACCAGTACCCATCAGTTTGACAGGGAAGCTCTCATGAGACAAAGGGGGGCAGCCGCTTTTACACTCAAAGTGGTCTCTACTGATTTAGGCCTACCAAAGCCCCTTAAAGACCAGGCTACCATGCAGATTTTTATAAGGGACATCAATGACAATGCTCCTAAATTCTCCAAAGATCTATATCAAGCCAGTATATCCGAGCTAGCAACAAACATGACCCAGGTCTTAAGGGTTTCTTCTTCTGATGTAGATGAGGGAAATAACGGTTTGATTACTTATTCTATCATTAAAGGGAATGAAGAAAATCGCTTTTCAATTGACAGCGGTACGGGTCAGGTGACATTGGTGGGGAAGTTGGACCATGAAGCCACAGCCACCTATTCTCTTATCATCCACGCTGTGGACTCTGGGGTGATCCCTTTAAGTTCAACGTGCACATTAAGTATTGACGTACTTGATGAGAATGATAACGTACCTTCCTTTCCCAGGACAGCTCTGTTTGTGGATGTCTTGGAAAATATGAGGGTTGGGGAATTGGTGGCCTCGGTTGCAGCCACAGACTCTGATTCCGGTGACAATGCTGACATTCATTATAGTATTACAGCAACTAACAACCACGGGACCTTCAGCATAAGTCCCAACACCGGGAGCATCTTTCTGGCCAAGAAGCTGGACTTTGAAACACAGGCGCTGTTTAAATTAAACATCACAGCTAAGGATAATGGCAGGCCACCACGCTCATCTACTATGTCTGTGGTCATACAGGTTAGAGATTTTAATGACAATCCACCCAGCTTCCCTGAAGGAGACCTCTTCAAGTCAGTAACAGAGAATATCCCTATAGGTACATCTATTCTGGCTGTAACTGCCACTGATCCCGATGCAGACATTAATGGGCAGTTGAGCTATGCCATCATCCAGCAAAAGCCACGAGGCAACCATTTTGTCATTGATGAGATGCGTGGAACAATTTATACAAACTCAGAAATTGACCGCGAATTTTCCAACCTATTTGAACTGACCGTCAGGGCCAGTGACCAGGCAGTGCCCGTGGAAACCAGGAAATACGCCCTCAAAAATGTCACTATACTAGTGAGCGATCTAAATGACAATGTCCCCATATTTGTGTCTCAAAATGCTTTTGCTGCAGATCCTTCGCTGGTTATAGGATCCGTGCTCACTACGGTCACGGCCTTTGACCCAGACGAGGGTCCTAATGGGGAAATAGAATATGAAATTATTAACGGGGACACGGAAACGTTTATTGTGGATCGTTATAGCGGTGACCTAAGGGTAGCTTCTCCCATGATACCATCCCATCTCATATACAATTTAATTTTGGCTGCCACTGATTTAGGATCTGAAAGGAGAAGGACCACCACGGAACTCACCATTCTTCTTCAAGGAACTGATGGACCAGTTTTTTCCCAGCCAAAGTATATAACTATTTTAAAAGAGGGAGAGCCTGTTGGAACAAATGTGATCTCTATCGAGGCTTCTAGTACTCGAGGCACAAAGACTGAGCTGGAGTACTTTATTGTATCGGTGAGATGTGAAGGAAGGACTGTTGGCCGTCTGTTCACTATAGGACGCCTTACAGGTGACATTCAGACTGCTGCAGTTCTGGACCGGGAGCGTGGAGCACGTCTCTACCAGGTGGATGTGTATGCAATTGAGAAAGAGTCCAGTTTTCCCAGAACCCAGAAAGCAGAGGTAAGACGCTTTATATCTATGTAATATACATTGTTGATGTGCAGTAGAATCTTGTTCTAAGGCTCCATTCACACTAGCACGCTTTTTGATGCATTTTGCTTAGCAACCAGCTATATACAGGGGGTCCCCGAGTTACGAACTCGTTAGGGACTGCCCGCCTGTACGGAAGTCGGAAATGTTCGTAAGTCGGCCGCGCATGCGCAGACCGACAAATACGGAAATTTCCGGACATTTCCGATGTTCCGTCTAATGCCGTTCTGCGCATGCGCGGCAAATTACGGACATTTCCGGCATTTTCCGAGGCTCCGTATGGCCGCGCATGCGCAGAACGGCCGGAAGACGGCGAAAATCGGCGAAAAATGGCGGATGGTCCCCGCAGCGCCCCGTTCGTAAGTAGGGGTTGTTCGTAGGTCGGGAACCCCCTGTACAGTGTAAAAAAAAAAATATATATATAAAAAAAAAACGCAAATCGCGGCAAAATCGCGGTAAAAACGCGGCACTTGCGTTTTTGGATGCGGGTCCATTGACTTCTATTACATGCAAAACGCTGCATTTTGCATGAAAAAAGTCCCAGACCCTTTCCAAAAACGCAGAGGCACAAAAATGCATTGATGTCAACATGTTCCATAGGAACCCATGTTAAAAAATTTCCCTGCATTTCTGCAAAATGCAAAATGCATCAAAACACGCGCTAGTGTGAATGGAGCCTTAAAGTATAACTAAGTGCTAGTTCACACCAGAACTAGTTCCGTTCAGTTCCGTGCGCTTTTTTTTTGCACAAAATGCATGCACAGTGTTTTTCAATGTATTCCAATGGCTCTAGTTCACACCATGCAGTCAGTTCCTGCACCGGAAACTGACTGCATGGTGTGAACTAGAGCTATTGGAAAAAAGCGCACAGAACGTAACTGCATCTGGTGTGAACTGACCCAAGGTAAAACTTTTTTTTTTGTTTTGGATAGAGTGGAGAGGGATTAGAACCCCTGTCAGTTTTTATTGCTGTGTACCTCTAAGGCCTGATTCACACCTATGCATTTTTAGTGCTTTTTGCATTTTGCAGATTTGCTCCACAGAACGTGTTCCATTAGAAGCCATGTTAAATGGACTGTTGTGCAAATCTGCAAAATGCAAAAAGCACTAAAAATGCATTGGTGTGAATCCAGCCTTAGGCTTGATTCACACTAATGCGTTTTTTGATGCATTTTGCAGAAATGCAGGGAAATTTTTTAACATGGGTTCCTATGGAACATGTTCACATCAATGCATTTTTGTGACTCTGCGTTTTTGGAAAGGGTCGGGGACTTTTTTTTTCATGCAAAATGCAGCGTTTTGCATGTAATAGAAGTCAATGGACCCGCATCCAAAACGCAAGTACTGCGTTTTTACAGCGATTTTGCCGCAATTTGCGTTTTGAGTTTTTAATTTTTTTTTTATTACACTGTATATAGCTGGTTGCTAAGCAACCACAGTGTAAAAAAAAAATGTAAAAAAAAAATATATATATACAAAAACGCAATTCGCTGCAAAATCGCGGTAAAAACGCGTGTCCAAAAACGCGGCAAGCGCCGCAAAAAGCACTGCAAAAACGCTCAAAAGCAAAATGCATAGATGTGAATGGAGCCTTAGGGAGATTCACCCTCTCTACTTTTCCTGTTTACCATTATTATTAAAAGTAAATGAAAATCCCAAATTGTGGGTGGTCCCCAGAAAAGTAATAGAGGGGAAATCTTCCAATGTGGACAGGTGACCTGGGGGTGCCCAAAGAATTCCCTTAATTGGCAGGGATTTCCTTTCACTTCCTGTTTGGCTATTGGACAGGAAGTGAAGGGAAATCTCTGCAATGGGACACAGATGACTAAAAAAAAAAAATCTGACAGGGGTTATAACCCTCCCTTACTATATCCAAAATGAAAATAAAAAGTTTTGCCTATAATTCTACTTTTAAGGTGATAAAACTCCATTAAATAAGCTTTCCTGTCTGAAAAGTGAAAGATCAGTGTGCAGGGTGCACTAACCCATAGCAACCAATCATATATTAGTGTATGATAAATTCAGATTATTATATGATATTGATATGGTAACCACAATTTGCATATTACTTTGCTTTCCTAAGGTATACAAGTGTCTGTGTTACCCAAAGCAGCCCATCAAAATTCCCATTGATTTTCAGTCTGCTCTAGATTGGTAGTTTTGGGTAACCCAGACTCTGTCACATGCCATCACAAAACTTTTTTTCTCAGGGTCATAACCCCTGTCAGTTTTGTTTTTGCCCTCTGTGACCCGGAGATTTCCAATTGCATCCTATCGCATAACCAAAACAGAAATAACAAAAAAAAAATCCCTCTAAAGTAATGGAATCCCTGGTTGTCACCAGAACTTGTGTCCCCATTGGAAGATTTCCTGTCTTCCTGTTGGGATTTTCTTTCACTCTCAGTGAAACAGGATAAGTAGAGAGGTGAATCTCCCTAATAGGGACACAGACAGCAATGAAAACTTACAGGTATTCAAATCCCTTTCCACTCTATCTAATAATAATACAAAGTTTTGCTTAATATACACTATAATACTGAAAGTATTGGGACACCTGCCTTTACACGCACATGAACTTTAATGGCATCCCAGTCTTAGTCCATCTTAGGGTTCAATATTGAGTTGGCCCGCCCTTTGCAGCTATAAAAGCTTCAACTCTTCTGGGAAGGCTGTCCACAAGGTTTAGGAGTGTGTCTATGGGAATGTTTGACCATTCTTCCAGGAGCGCATTTGTGAGGTCAGGCACTGATGTTGGATGAGAAGGCCTGGCTTGCAGTCTCCGCTCTGATTCATCCCAAAGGTGTTCTATCGGGTTGAGGTCAGGACTCTGTGCAGGCCAGTCAAGTTCCTCCACCCCAAATTCACTCATCCATGTCTGTATGGACCTTGCTTTGTGGACTGGTGCACAGTAATGTTGGAACAGGAAGGGGGCATCCCCAAACTGTTCCCACAAAGTTGGGGGCATGAAATTGTCCAAAATATCTTGGTGTGCTGATGCCTTAAGAGTTCCCTTCACTGGAACTAAGGGGCCAAGCCCAACCCCTGAAAAACAACCCCACACATTAATCCCCCCTCCACCAAAGGATTTGGACCAGTGCACAAAGCAAGGTCCATAAATACATGATGAGCGAGTTTGGGGTGGAGGAACTTGACTGGCCTGCACAGAGTCCTGACCTCACCTCATTAGAACACCTTTGGGATGAATTAGAGCCAGGCCTTCTCGTCCACATCAGTGCCTGCCCTTACAAACACACTTCTGGAAGAATGGTCAAACATTCCCATAGACACACTCCTAAACCTTGTGGACAGCCTTCCCATAAGAGTTGAAGCTGTTATAGCTGCAAAGGGCGGGCCAACTCAATATTGAACCCTACGGACTAAGATTGGGGTGCCATTAAAGTTTATGTGCGTGTAAAGGCAGGCATCCCAATACTTTTGTTACTATAGTGCAGTGATGGCGAACCTTGGCACCCCAGATGTTTTGCAACTACATTTCCCATGATGCTCCACTACACTGCATCATGGGAAATGTAGTTCGAAAACATCTGGGGTGCCAAGGTTCGCCATCACTGATATAGTGTGTATCTTAAAGCGGAAGTAAACCCATCGATTTAACAGTTTAAAAAAAAAAGGCATGCCGGGAATGCTAACTGCACATTGGCTGTGCTCTCAACCAAACAGTCAAACCATCCAATGGCTGGTGTCATAACGGATCATAACGGATCACATGTGAAGCACAGTGGCAGTTGAAGATTAAACAGAGGCAAAGATGGCGGCTTCCTTGGCTGAAAACGATAGGGGGGTTTACTTCCACTTTAATAGGAAGCTTAAAGTGTAAGCTGTATATTAATAATATACATGATACATGTTTGTAAGGGAATCCCTGCTTGTCACCACAACTAGTGTCCCCATTGGAAGATTTCCCCTGTTTTCCTGTTGGGATTTTCTTTCACTCAGGACAAGTAGAGAGGGTGAATCTCCCTAACGGGGACACAGACAGCAATAAAAACAAGACCGGTGTTTTACTCCGTCTCCACTCTGTCTAAAAACGAATAAAAAAACTTTTTGCCTTTAGTAGTATCCTAACGGGCAGCTTAAAGGGTATTAATAATCTAGACTAGAGATTTATTTCATGAAACAGAAAAATGCTGATATCATCCTGGAATATTTAGGATTCTATGAAACTTATTGACCAGATTCTGGAAATGCCATGAAATGCATGTACTGTATTCTTTTATATATGTATATATATATATATATATATATATATATATATCATGCACTGTAGGTACAAGGTGCTCCTGATGTAATGCGGACAGCGTGGTGAAAGGAGATCTGCTTCTTGATGCGTTGCCATTTGCAGTGTTTATTTTCTCTGTACACACTCCCTGACAGGTTGATTGGTATCATACTATAACACCCCCCCCCAGGATAATAATACGAGGAGCACATGGTGGTCACCACTAATGGTAGTACAGGAGGACAGTAATGGAAATGATCTTCAAAAACCGTATATTAGCACTGTGTGATACGTGTTTATATTATCCGTGTGTCTATCGATCTAGTGGGTAGTGGTAATACAACGATACACATATTTTGATTGATCGTGATTGCTGAATCTCAAACCGCATATGTTTTATTTATTTGTATGTGACTTATGGGTCAACATGCCGGACATCGGAAGACAATAGTTACTTCGTCAGCACTTCTCACCCACCACAAAGGTTTAGTAGACGTTGATAGGAGACATTTCGTTTGTTTAGAGGGCACAGATCTGAGCAGTCAGCGCTGTGGATGCAATGTAAAGGGAATCTGAGCAGTAAAGATGTGCGTACACTGGCAAACCTGCACAGAGGGCACATTGTAATCCTCCTCTGCTAATCATCAATGTACAGAATAATATACAGGCTCCACATGGCCTGCCCAACAGTTGTCTGCTCTGATAGGGTTTGGCTAGGTCTGAAGAGGCCATCATTGGAGGACCATATCCATGTGCACTTGGCTCTCTAAGGAATATTTCCATTTTCTTTTCCGATATATGATCCCCTTGGAATAGGTACATGTGTTTAGCTCTCATTGTGGATGGCTTAATCTGTTGGCTCATCAGCCTGCCTGCCACCGAAGAGCAACTTTTTTTGAATTTTTTATCATTTTGTATCAATTTGTTCCCACAAATAGAGCTTTAGTTTGGTGGTATTTGATCGCCCAAGCGGTATTTATTTTTTGCGATATAACATAGCGGAAATTTTGAAAAAAAACAATATTTTTTCCTTTTTTTTTAAAAAAATCCCCAAAAATAAATATAAAATTTTTTCCTAAATTTAAGCCAAAATGTATTCTTCTACATGTTTTTAGTAAAAAAAATTCCGTTAAGTGTATAATAATTGGTTCGCGTGATCACGGACATATGTACGCAAATGATCATTTAAAAGGGGTGTGCAGGTGATCACGGACATATGTGTGCAGATATTCATTGGCACATGTTATTTTACTGGGACATATTTGGGGGCATGTGTTTTTATTATTTGGGGACATGTGTGTTTTGGGGACATGTGTGTTTTACTGTGGGGACACTACACTGGTGATCAGTGAGTAAAAACCTGTAAAAAAAACAGCTAATACTCACTGATCACCAGCCGGCTGCAGCAATCCGTTCTCCTCTCCTCACCGACGACTTCCATGTGAGGAGAGGAGGGCCGATTGCCTAGCAACCGAGGGCCACTCACCGAGCCCTCCTGGCGATCCGAGATGCGCCGTGTCCGGGTGACACGGCCGCATCAGGATCGCGCCGCTGTGCGTGCACGCACGCGCGCGATCCCTCTACTTCTGAAGGACATTCCGGAACGTCCATTCAGAAGTAGACGGCTCCCACCCAGCCGTATATGTACATTGGCCGGGTGGGAAGTGGTTAATCTTCAACTGCCATGATGCTGCACATGTGATCAGTTATGACACCAGCCATTGGATATTTTGACAGTTTCCGGCATGTGTCAGAAATGTAACTTCCTAGAAGAGTTCAAGCTGTTATAGCACAGTGGTGTAGGGGTTAGCACTCTCACCTAGCAGCAGTAGGGTCACTGGTTCAAATTGCCAACCTCAACACCATCTGCCTGGAGTTTGCTTGTTCTCCATGTGCCTGTGTGGGTTTCCTCCAGGGACTCCGGTTTCCTCCCACACTCTAAAGATATGCTGGTAGGTTAATCAGATCATGTCTATAAATTGGCCCTAGTATGTGTATATGTGTATGTGTTTGTAAGCACGTCGGGACCCTGCTGGGCAAAGGCTCGTACTATATCAAGATGCAACTCAACTGTTTTTGAAACTCTTAAATCTTCCGCTTTAAGATTTACTTCCATTTTAAATTTCAAATGTAAAATGTATGACTACCACTGGTTACTGATATTGAAGCACATCTCTGTGGGAAGGAAGAATTGGTCTCTTGCAGCGGGGCTGCTAACGAACTGCAAGGGTTAAATGCTCTAAAAGTAATTTCGCTTACCCAGTCCTCTGTTTGCCTAGCAGCCAGCACTCTCCTCTACTTACCTGCACTCCAGCAGTAAACAGTTTCCCAGCATCCTCACGCCCAATGCAAAGCTGTGGGCTCTGTACTGGACTTGATGACATCAGAGGATCTGCGACCTCCAACACCTAGACCAAACAAGTATTTAACCCTTGCAGTGGGGGGGGGGGGGCATTGCAAGGGAGGATTGTTCCTGTCCCTGGAGTTCAGCTTTTAAACCCGTTGGTTATTATTAAAGCCCAACTTCTGGAAAATCTAAATTGATCCCTTAAGGTGGGGCTGCGCCTGCGTGGCAAGGGTTCGAATCTTGCTATGGTTTGGGAGAGAAGAAAGAAATTACTTAACTGATCTTCTGCTTCCCCGGCAGAGGGCGCACCCCCACTCTCCGGCGGTGGACTATCCCTTGTTGTCATCATGTCCAGTGCAGGGCTATGGACCCTGATTTGAACTTGATGACGTCAGGACCCTAGACGGCTGGAGCGTGGGGGGAGAAGAAGCAGCGATCAGGAGCTGTGCCAGGAGCATGCAGCACGCACACTCTCGGCACAGCTCTAATGACAGCAATTCGGGCAAAATGCGGCCTCACTGCACCAAGACCAAGCACATATTTGCGTGCGGCCGGCGCCAAGGGGTTAAAGAAGCTGGCAATGAAATGTCATTGGCTGGAAATTTGAAACACTTTTTTTTTTCGTAGTCAGTGCTGCTGCAGCACTTTCTGTACATCCCAGAGATGAGCCCCTTCACAGCGATAAAAGCATGATAGGGTTTTTAATACTTACCTAATCTATCAATATCTAAAAAAAAAAATAGTTTTGGGTATACTTTTACTTTACTTTGGCAAAGAAAGATGTATAAGTTACAGCAACTTATAGCAACCAATCAGCAGTCATCTTCCATTGTCCTGACTGTCCTTCACTGGTGAAAAGTAAAATGTGATTGGTTCCTGTGGGTTCCTGCACTTTGTGAAGTAAGCGGTATTCCAGTTTGTTTCTATGCTGTTACAATCCATTGTAATGCCAGTAGCGTTTCTTTGTGCTGAGTAAACCTCGGGAAAGTTGTGTGGCCTTAAACAAAACATAAGATTAGGTTGTCTGTACTTGGAGAAAACATTTTGAAGTACTCAAGTTCTGTAGCTGAGTTGCTTTGGTTGTTTCATTTGCAGAAGTTCCAGAGTGAACTTTTCTGACTAAGGAGCTCAGGTTTCAAGCCAATGTTCTGAACCCTTCTTGGTCGCAGTAGCCTGTGAAATGTTTTTTTTTTTTTTTTTTTGCTTACAGTCGCTCTACAAGCAAGTTATAGGCTTTTACTGGTTAGCGCAAGCCTTACCTCAAATGAAAAACAAATGTTTTCCTATTGAAGCATTTTAAGTTCTTCACTTAGAGGCTAAAGTTTATACACGCATGGCTCCTTCCTTTGCATTTGATACAAAAAAATACATGTTCTGTTTGGAATTTCCAGTGTAAGACTGTAGTATTATGGTTGCAATCATTATTCAGATTACATTTTTGCAGTACTTAGCCTGCCACAAATTCAGAACACAGCTTGAAATTTTTCTAATTTTTTTATAGAAGAATTATTATTATTATTATTATTATACAGGATTTATGTTGTGTCCACCATTTGCCCAACACTTTACAGAATAAAGGTAGACAGTACAACACAATTCAATACAAGAGGGATAGGAGGGGCCTGCTCATGACAACTTACTATCTAACAGGGTGATCAAGTGATTTAACCACTTGCCGACTGGGCCATAGCCAAAAGACGATTACAGTGCAGGCTTATTCTGGGAGGGCGCCAATGGACGTCCTCCCTGAATCTTGCTCCCCTGGAAAAATCCATGACCACCGGGTCCGGAAGACCCGGCGCATCGTGGATCACGTTAAAAGGCTGCTGGTAGCGGCCGTTTACCATGTGATTGCTCCGTCAAATGACGGAGCAATCACTTGTAAACAAACCGGCGTCATGTCTTGACGCCGGTTCCTCCCTTCCATCTCTGTACCAATCTGTACAGTGCGAGGGGAGAGGGGGAGAGATCGTTTGCAGCAGCGCTGTGGGCTGGATCAGTAGTGCCCACAGCGCTGCTCAGTACCTGTACTCTGCCAATACTCTGCAGTACTCTGCCAATACTCTGCAGTACTCTGCCAATACTCTGCAGTACTCTGACAATACTCTGCAGTACTCTGACAATACTCTGCAGTACTCTGACAATACTCTGCAGTACTCTGCCAATACTCTGCAGTACTCTGCCAATACTCTGCAGTACTCTGCCCATACTGTGCCAATAATCTGCAGTACTCTGCCAATACTCTTCAATACTCTGCCAATACTCTGCAATATTCTGCCAATACCCTGCAATACTCTTCCAATACTCGCCAATACTCTTCTACAGAAACAAATATTTTTTTAAATTTTTTTTTACAGAATTTTCAGTCTTTTTTGATTTATAGCGCAAAAAATAAAAAACTCAGCGGTGATTAAATACCACCAAAATAAAGCTCTGTTTGTTTGAAAAAAAGGACAAATATTTCATATAGGTACAGTGTTGCATGACTGAGTAATTGTCATTCAAAGTGTGAGAGCACCGAAAGCTGAAAATTGGTCTGGTTAGGAAGGGGGTTTAAGTGCCCAGTGGTCAAGTGGGTAAAAGGTAATTCATTGTCAGGGATGAGCTGATGGGGCAAATTCAGTTTATAAGTTGGAAGGAGCCAACAGTTTGGTTCAAACCTTTCGCCCATCTGGCCCCTGGTTCAGTGGGAGCCGTGCATCATATATAATGCACTACTTCTAAATATGACAGTTTCCCACTGCCACTGGTTGCTAAGTGGCACCCGCTGCGTGCCTAGGAACTGCTAATGTTGTGGCACATTGCCTTATATGGCCAGGATTCCCCAACTCATTCATGTGCTGGAAGGCAGTATTCGGGGGCCCCTCTATTATTAAAGATGCTTCCAGATTCTGATAAGTCTTCAGCCCCCTGGAAGATTTTACCCCCTTCCTGACCAGAGCACTTTTTGCGATTCGGCACTGCGTCTCTTTAACTGACAATTGTGCGGTCGTGCGACGTTACACCAAAACAAAATAGACGTCCTTTTTTCCCCACAAATAGAGCTTTCTTTTGGTGGTATTTTATCACCTCTGCGGTTTTTATTTTTTGCGCTTTAAACAAAAAAAAAGCGACAATTTTGAAAAAAAGGCAATATTTTTTACTTTTTGCTATAATAAATATCCCCAAAACATATGTAATTTTTTTCCCCTCAGTTTAGGCCGATATGTATTCTTCTACGTATTTTTGGTAAAAAAAATCGCAATAAGCGTATATTGATTGGTTTGCGCAAAAGTTATAGCATCTACAAAATAGGGGATAGATTTATGGCATTTTTATTATAATTTTTTTTTTAGTAGTAATGGCGGGGATCTGTGATTTTTATCGGGACTGCAACATTATGGTGAACACATCGGACACTTTTGACACTATTTTTTGTTATTTATACAGTGATCAGTGCTATAAAAATGCACTGATTATTGTGTAAATGACACTGACAGGGAAGGGGTTAACACTAGTGGCGATCAAGGGGTTAAATGTGTTCCCTGCAGGTGTTTTCTAACTGTATGGGGGACTGTGTGACTGGGGAAACACACAGCGCCATCTTCTGATGGCCAATGGGAGGGCGCGCACGCACAAAATCGATTTCCCGAGCTGACGTACAGCTATGGCAATTCAAGGGATCGTGCCACCTTGCCGCAGTATAACGGCGGCAGCTGGTCGGCAAGTGGTTAAAAATGTCCCACAGGAATATTGTTTGTATTGTGATTAGCTCCTATGATAGTCAGCTCCATCTAGTGGCCATGATGCTGTATGTTTCTGAAAAGAACTCAATGGAAAAATACAATATGGCCACTAGATGGAGCCAAGAATCTAAATTCCAGAAAAAAATTGATAGTATCACAGCTTACCAGTCCTTAGATGTGGTGGCTGCATTAATTGTCACTGTTCTCACCCAGGGGCAGAAAGTGTGTGATGACTACAGAATACTTCCACCTTTCCTCTTCTCATCTTCTCATTATTATGTAGATCACTGGGAGAACTGGGAACAATACTAACTGATAACAAAGTAGCACAGGCTGACAGCAGAGGCCGGTAACAGCTTATTGAACTTCTGGCAGAATCAATTAAAATTGATAAAACTATTTATTAGCATTTAAAAGATAAGTTCATCTTTCTGACCATGTTTCATGCTACACCTATATTTAGAGGATAACATGAAACATAGTCACAGTCTGTAGCCCCCCTGCACCCAGAACCCCCCCCCCCCCCCACAGAACCAAAAGGTTCTTCACTCCACAGGTTCCTGCCATTTTTTTTTTTTTTTTAATTTCGCATGGCTGTGTGGGAGGAGCTCATACAGCTGTGCCATTCATTCACAGGAACCTGTGAAGAAAGAAAAAAAACTACAAGTCCCATCCGCCAATACAGCAGGTGGACTCATCATTCTCGATAAAGCACAAGTCCATTAATACTTCTTTCAGCCCCGTAACTGAAGGTTTATATATTGGTACAGAACTGCAACTGGAGGAATCGTTTTCATAGGAGAATTGCCCCTGTGATCCACTGGCAATGTTGTGGTCCTAATGACTGTGGGCTTAGAATAATAAATGTTTTAAGGGAGACTGTTATAAGTACAGGTGACCCCTCTCAGACATGGAAAATCTTGCTCATATTGCATTTAATTAATACATGAATATAACAACTATATTACCAATAAGTATTGGGAGACTACCTGCCTTTACACGTACATGAATCCTTATGCCGCGTTACACATGAACCGGTCTCCCTCACGGACTTTCAGGCAGGTTTCCGAGACTTTCTAACTAAAGGACTAGTCATACACACTAGCACACAAGTCTAACGGATATGAGAACATGATGACGTATCGACCGGAACTAGAATAAGGAAAGAATTACATAGCAAGTAGCCAATAAGCTGCCCTAGCAGTCGGAAAAGATTTTCATCTGTGGGACAGAATGCATACGTTTATCTATAGGAACTGGGTCCGGCGGAAACCAAAAGTTTAGGCGAGAAAAAAAATTTGAAACGTGTTTCTATTTCTAAAGTACTCTTTGGACACCAAAGGTCCGATGTGATAAGCCACTGACAAATTGAATAGGCTTTGCTGTCGAAAACAAGGTACCGATGTGTGTACAATAGCATAATGTATCGTAGAGGTTACCAAATATTGTAGTTGGCCACTCTTTGCAGCTCGCAGCCTATAACTCTTCTGGGGAATGGAAGTCCACTTAGGTTAAGGAGTGGAGTTGTAATAGTGGAATGTTTGACCATATATTTCCAGAAAGTACATTGTGAGAGGGTCAGACACTGATGAGCGGTGAGAGTGGCCTGGATCTCGCAGCATATCTCATGTCTTATATTTCTAGTGCCCTTAAGGTAGGACAGAAGCACAATCTAAATGGTATTTATATATTAAAAAAGAGGGAACACTTTACTGGGGCAAGCGACTGCTGACAGAATAGAGATCGACCAGAGCGTAACTGAAGGTTTATATATTGGTACAGAACTGCAACTGGAGGAATCGTTTTCATAGGAGAATTGCCCCTGTGATCCACGGATGGCAGTTGCAATGCTTTGCAGGCTCCAGTGCCCTTTTTTATTAATCAATATGGGTGCCCTTATTATTATTTTTTTTGCAAGAGGTAGAATTTGCCCTTGACCTTAGTTCTGAATGTCTGTGTGTCATTGCCTAATTAGTAGGGACCTTCATATATGACAATACACTCATTTCAGGAATTTGTGAAAAAGTGTTCAATATGTTGAAGTTTAAACTCTTTTAATACTGGAAACTATTTTCAACTGCCAATACAATCTAATAAGATTATTGCATTTTCCAGCTATTAGTCTTAACATAGAAAAACGTATGGAGCGGTTAAAATAGAAAAAAATAGTTGATACTCAAGAGTGGAGCCGCTCTGAAACCCCATATAGTACATGAGACACGCATTCACTCATGTGCACTTAATGTGGCTAGCTGGAATGTTTAGGTCATTTTGTTGCTCTGTTCATGAAGCCGGTGATCATTAGTATTATGTTACTATTTGAAACATATGTAAGGAACATGTTTATTATGCTTGGTTATTTGTAGCATGTCACCATTTTTTATTTATTTATGCAGTTGATACATACCAATTCAAATTCCGCCTTACTTACTCCGCACATACACTTTAAATAGGCTTTTTATAAATGGTAGATAAACACACACGGCTATACTGCGGAGCGGGGAAGGTATATATGAAGTGCAGAAATATTTGTGAGCTTTGCATTTTATTTCACCAGGAACGTTTTGACTTTCACATGTCCATTATGTCAGAGTGAACAAAAGCTCCATAGTAAAAGCTAAATCCAGCATAAGAACGAATTACCTTTCATTTGGTTCTGACTTGGAATGAATAAGGGACCTCCATCTCAACTACATCTATGTAAAAATACATAGGAATCGCTGCTTCTCACACTATCCACTTACTGTATATACTCGAGTATAAGCCGCCCCGGATATAAGCCGAGGCATCTAATTTTACCACAAAAGACTGGGAAAACGTATTGACTCGAGTATAAGCCTAGGGTGGGAAATGCAGCAGCTACTGGGTAAACAATGCCCATCTGCAGCCTCACTGTGCCCATCTGCAGCCTCACTGTGCCCACCTGTATCATCATTGCCCATCTGCAGCCTCATTGTGCCCATCTGCAGCCTCACTGTGCCCACCTGTATCATCAGTGCCCATCTGCAGCCTCACTGTGCCCATCTGCAGCATCACTGTGCCCATTTGCAGCCTCACTGTGCCCATCTACAGCCGCACTGTGCCCATCTGCAGCTGTACCTTTGATAACCAAGACAGTGGGTGTCTCCCGCTGTGTCATGCAGTCTGTTTGGTGGCCGTCCACTGTAACAAAGCCCTGCCTCCTCCTTGTCCATGATAGACGGAACACTAATTCAGTTTCCCAGCATTGTATCAGTGTTCTGTCTATCACGAACGAGGAGGAGGTGGGGCTTTGTTACAGTGGATGGCTGCCAAACAGACTTCATGACCGAGCGGGAGACACCCGCTGTTTTGGTTATCAAAGGTACAGCTGCAGATGGGCACAATGAGGCTGCATCCTCACTCAAGAACCTGACTCGAGTATAAGCCAAGGGGGGCTTTTTCAGCATAAAAAATGTGCTGAAAAAGTCAGCTTATACTCAAGTATATACGGTAAGTAGGAATCAAACCCTCTCCTGCTTTTGTTCTATTTGTAGATAAAGATTGTCCATTCAAGTGTAATCATACTAATGGAGAGGTTTTTTATGGATGAGATGCAACGCCAGCTTCTTCTAAATTTTGCCACATACATTACAAACTAATTGGACAACCTTCTTTGGATTTACTAATATCTTTGTAGTCTAAGGTCCTACCTGATTAGGATTAAGGCTCAATGCCAGCCAAAGTATTTTTTTTTTTTTTTTAGGGCCACAGCCTATGTCAAGAGATTTATTGCCATCAATGTCCCTTTTAGGGAGATGTCCACTCACTCCTGGAACAGGAAGTGATAGGAAATCTCTCTAACAGGGACACAAACAGAATCCCCCACAGTGATGTCCCTGGTAGCTCTGGTAACAGATGGAGGGATCCAAGGATGAAGGGACATACCACTGCTACTGGAGTGCTCTGTAGGCCCCCACAGTAGCTGTATATCTTGGAGAAACTGCATGCTATCTGGCGTCACTGGTTCTGGAAGTAAAGGGACTCTCACCCGGTTGAAGATTACTTGCCCAGCTAGCTCACCTTCAGGTGTGGCATCTCTGAGCCGCTGAGGGAGGGAAGCTGAGAAACTTATCTTCCCTGGATGTGTCCAGAAAACTAAGGAATTGTGGAAAAAGGGGCCTAAGTATGTGTCTTAGCATGTTAAGTAATAAGGCACTCTGCTACAACGCCAGTTGGCTGGATTGGGTCATCAGGTCCCATCAGGCTGTGTTTCTACGTCTATGCATTCATTTCAGAATTTCTGTTATGCCCAATAAAATACCACTACAGGATGTCAATCAAACTTCTGAATTCTCCAAATGATCGTTTGAGGTATGTGCAGACTGCCTATGACAAGCTTTGGTAAATAATTGGCTTGCTGTATTATTACCTAACATTACACGAGTCAGAACAGAAGTTCTAAAGTATTGGCAGCACCAGTAAGGGCTTCCTAAATATCCTCCTTCTCCCTTTATAGGCATTAATTTTGTCTGATACATTGGCAGCCACAGTTTATATTTTAATCATACTACTAGACTCTCTAAGCTAACTTCATTAAGTTGTACCGTAGACATCACAGAGCACCAAACATCATTTATTTTATCACACAAATTAGATTTAAAATGCAATTTTGTAGACTCTAATAAGCTCTAAGTGCTGTCTAGTAGAATTTTTCTTAAACTATATCCAGTACCACCAGTGATTTCATTTTCTAAATTGCCCTGTTAATGGATTTATCATGTGCAAGTGGTTATATATATTTGTGTTCTTTCTGTGTAGACATTTATTGTTGCTCTTACATGTTTTCCATGCTGCAATTGTGGTTTACACTTTTGTCATTAATATACTGTAGGTATGTGGACAGATCTGTCAATAAAATAGCTTTTCAGCATGACTTGCACCCTGTGTTGATGGGCTTTTGTTTGCTTCAAATGGGTATACAAGTCTATAGGGATGCAAGCCCATCTCTTGAAGTAGGTCAGGAGGAGTCAACTGCAGGTCAAATGTACCTGTCAATGAATTCTGAATGAGCTCAAAAGTGTCTTAACCCCTTGGCGCCGGCCACGCGCACATATGTTGTCTCTCGGCGGGTGGATCTTGGTGCTGAGCAGCCGCATATTTGCGTGAATTGGTGCAAATACAGCTGTGCCGAGGACGTGCTCCCTGCACGCTTATGGTACAGTTACCGACGGCTAATGGAAAGTTCCCATTCACTGCTTGCGATCGGGAGCTTTCCTATCATGTGACCACCATTACAGCCAATTACGGCGGTCACATGATCATAAACCTTGCTCTGCCGACGCCAAGAGGTTAATGTGGGAGTTAACTCCCTTTGTTGTTTTGTACCGACAGGTATTCCTAAAATAAGGCTTACCTGTGGGTTCAGTAAATATTCCCAAAACGTGCACCGTTTAGAGGATATTTACATGTGTAGCAACCATTGACGTCACCAGTCCATGCGTACTGCGCTCACAATGAACAGCATGCCGTCCATTGAGAGAACTGTTCCATGGCCGCGACTCCCACATGCTTGCGGAGGAGTGCCGTTATCGTGGCATGGGCATCCAAACCCAGAAGGAAGACCAGTTGAAGATGGATTCCCTGTCAGCAGTCACAGTGTAGCGCTGGAGGGATCTGTCTCTTAGGTAAGTCTGTCATAAGGTGCTAGTATGCAGTGCATACTAGCACCTTATGACATTACCCTGCGGGGGGACCAATGTCGTTTTATTTTTAAACACTGTTTACTACAGCTTTAAACCCGATGCCACTGATACAAGCCCAAAGCCCGTCAACATAGACTCTAAGGCTGCCCATACACTGTTAGAACATTTATCAGATACAATAGAATTTCTGATCTCTGCATATTGGTACTGTGATTGTTGAGGTTTAATAGATCAGTTCCATGCAACAAGAGAAACCAATCAGTAAACTGCAAATGCCATAATTCAAACATGGAACTTTCGCTAAAGCTTATTTACTTTAAACTATATCTCTAGACCAGTTATTCTCACCCAGGGTTCCATGGAATTCTAGGGTTCCTCCAGAAGGTTCTTGAGGTTCTTTGATCTGTCTGTGATTGACCTTACATCTGCATATCTCCGGAGCAAACTTAAAATAGCAGAGCCAGCAATATGAGACCAATGAGCTCTTTATTTGTCCACAAAGGTGGAATTCTGACTACCAATGCATGGGGCATTTTCTCAATGACTGCCAATGATTACCAGGGGTTCCCCAAAATCTGGAATTTATTTCTCTGGGGTAAAAAGTTTGAGAAAGAAAGCCATGGACCAACCTGTTCTTCAAGTTTTTGATTGTGAAAGGGTAATGCCTGGTACACCCAGTGAGTTTTTTTCATTCAACCCAGCCGGCATTAACACAAGTGATGTTAGTACAGCGATCTCGCTGCTGAGCTATTGATCGGATGCTGGTTTTCCAGCATGCCCATTCGATAAAAGCCGGTCGTTAGACCGGCTTCTGTTGAACTTGAACCAGTTGATACTAGCTGATATTCGGCCCATGTGTGCCAGCCTTAAGAACCTCTGTCAGATTTCTTTTGTTTCCTGTGCCCCTGTCAGGTTAAGTCACCCTCTGTATTTATTCTGGTGACCATTGTCACTGATAAAGAAAGTAAAAGGAAATCCCACATTTTAACAGTTGTCACAGGAGACGAGGGCAGATATTTCAGTGGGGATATCTACTCCACGTCAACTGTCTTAGAGGAGATTTCTGCTCACTCCCTGATGTGTATTTGTGAAAAAAATAAAGAAAAATCTCTCCAAAGAACATGGAGAAAAATAAATAAAACATCCCCATCGGATACACTTTAATTTGAGCTGTCAATATTCCACTGCAGCTAGCGTTTACAGAGCTTCAAAGAAATAGGATTTCTGATTGTGAGAGACAGCATGGTTTGAGTATACAGCTCCTAGAACAATAGATGGGATTTCCTAGACAGATCTAATAATATGTTATTTGTGCGTAGCAGATTCTAAAGCAAGATGGGATTTGTAGTTCCTAATGTCATTTCAAATTTAAGGGCTTTATAAAATTTGTAATCTTATTCTGTAGAGTGATATTTGTTTGGAAATGATGAATAAATGGATGTGAGATTCCACAAATTGTGCAAAGAACCCACATACTGTAAGCACCAACTTTGTACACAGTCCCCCCTCCACAGTGGCATGCCTATTTTCCTCTTTTACCAGATACATATGATAATAGAGGTTATCCAGTGACTCAAATCAGTTTCTGCCAGTCCTGTTCCGAACAAATCGGACTTTGGTCAAACAATAAAAAACATTGCAAGATAAACCAATCAGTTAGTTCATAGATGATCAAACTGGGCAACCTAAACGTCCTATTCTGCCAGATGGCCCTGAGTCACCCCACACCGCACTATTCCCAACACATTTTCCTTTGGGTGTGCACTGCATGGCTAACCCCATTGTATGCTGTTGAGAATAAGCCCTGTCACTTTATGCCTAAGCCTAATGTGTGTTTTATTGTCACCCATCTGTTTATCGGCATGAATGGGCTTATATTTGCTAACTCTGAAACTGGTCCTAGGCTGCAAATGAGTGAGTGTCTGGAGAGGCCTCTAGCAGGAGAGTGGCCAGGGCTTCCTTTTAAAATAAAATAGAGAACAAGAGGAAACCGTGCTCTTCCTGTTTAATTGTTCACTTCTTTTTATTGTTAAAAATCACAAAATGCCATAATGCATACCTATGTGAGAAGGCATGAATCATTGCCATCAGATCATAGTCACCATAGCATTTTGGCTGATTCTCATGATCTGTGTAACGTAACAATGCATCCAATCTGTACTGTACTAGCATATCCAGTTGAGGTGATGTTGCTAGGCGATGCACTCGTTCCCGCTCTGCAGTTCATGTTGGCACTTTTCTTTAATAAACTTGTCACACATACTTGAGATGCCATTGCTGATTAATTTCATCCTTGCCATTCGGTGTCTGCTTACTCGTGTGCCGAGTACTTTGGTTCCCAAAATGTGACTGAAACTACCTGATGCTCTAACATTTTTATTATTGTTTGCTTAGATTTTGTCTATCTACTCAGGTTGCATCTGGTGATATTTAGCTCCAGGTATTTTTTCCTATATGTGAGGCATTTATTCATAGAGCAACGCTTTCAGTATGCGCAAGTGTTTATATGACATCAGTGGAAGAACTATGGCCCTCACAGACCATACGAATGCTATAGGGTCAGGAATGCCGGTGTTCTCGCCAACTCGTCAAAATCTCCAATTAAGTCACTTCTGGTGACTCTCCAGCAGCAGTAATTGCAGATTTCGACGACTTGGTTGTTTTCACAGAACACCGGCAGTATATACACTACAGTACACAACGATTTGGCAGAACATCGGCTAAGGAGTAAAGAAGTTGTCACCACCTTGGAGGCGGCCATGTTGTTGGTTACTAGTGGGCGGACTAACAATTTTGACTCATTATATTGTGTACCGTAGTGTATACGCTGCCAGTGAAAACTGCAATTACTGCTGCTGGAGAGTCACTGGAAGAGATTTTGACACGTTAGCTCTTTTGACAGAACACCGGAATCCATAGCATCCATAGCACTGATTGGTCACCATGTTTGGTCATCATTGGAGTCAACTGACTGGGCTACACTATGCCTTACAAGTAGAATTTTCTGTTATTTCATTCATGGTGAAGGTGCTCTAATGTAAAGTTATAATATGCTAAATCAAAAATAAATACTGTATTTATCGGCGTATAACGCGCACAGGCATATAACATGCACATTCATTTTAAGAGGGAAGTTTTTAGGAATTTTTTTTAATTTTAAATAAGGAACTTTGAAGCAAAATAAGGGTCGGTGCCCATCTACAGCCTCATCATTGCCATCAATGCAGCCTGATCAATGCCCATCTGCAGCCTCACAAGTGCCATCAATGCAACCTCATCAGTCCATATCAATGCAGCCTCACCATTGCCATCAATGCAGCAGCCTCACCATTGCCATGAATGCAGCAGCCTCACCATTGCCATGAATGCAGCAGCCTCACCATTGCCTTCAATGCAGCAGCCAAACCATTGCCATCAGTGCAGTCTGATCGATGCCCATCTGCAGCCTAGAGGGGACAGGGAGGAGGGCGGGACAAGCGCTGACAGATTACATACAGTGAGAATCTCCTATGATAGACAGAACAGTGGTCCAATGGTGGCCCAGGAGACGGGTCTTCCTATTACAGAGGCCGCCGAGTAAACAGGAGATTCTCACTGTATGTAATCTGACGGCGCTCGTCCAGCCCCCTTCCCTGTCCCCTCCAAGGCAGCTAAAATTGAAGTATTGGCGTATAACAAGCACACGCTATTTGCACCCGATTTTCATGGTGAAAAAGTGAGTGTTATACGCCAATAAATACAGTATGTGTTGCGCTGATGTGTCCTATGTTACTATCTATGCAGTTCTCATAACATAAAACAAATTAATAAACATGTATATGTAACTAAATACAATGCATCTGATTTTGTGGATCTTAAAGAGTTAGTACTCTAAAAGATGCATATATAGTGTCCGAAACATTTACAAAAATCATAAATTCAATGCGTGTTATTGTATCCACAGTTATCTGTCCACTGATCCCCTTCTGATCAAAGCAGAGTGGGTTGGCAATACATCTGTGTCCAGTTTCTTAAGAGTTGACATGGACCCAGCACGCTCTTCTCTATGGGTGACTGGGTGTAATCGGACTCCATTGTCTGTTTACACCTGACTGCCCTCCGATCTGCCTATATAGAGGCAGACGGATCCCCTTCCATTTTTTTTTTAGCTGACTGGATTGGATCAGAGGTAGGAGGGTATAACAATTCAGTTTACACCTACCAGTCCATAGAGTTGAATGGAGGGCCCAATCAGGTCTGCCTGAAAAATTGACGGACAGCCCTGATTGGACTCTTCTTGTGAAAGAGACCTAACAGTCACATAGCTACTGTAAATAAAATATTTTTTTTCTTTTTTGTTAGCTACGTGAATTGAGCCTTTTGTGTTTCTGAAACCATCATGTTCGTATCAAAACAAATTCAGCCTTGAAACATTATTAAGCCTTGATCTGATTTGGTGCCTCTCTCCTAAAGATAATTAAAGTACTGTATAGCTCTAGGCAAAACCTACGTTTTGGACAGAGCAAGGAAAGGGTTCCTTTTTATTGCAGTCTGTGTCCCCATTGGAGAGATTCGCCCCCCTATTTGTACTTGTGACCATTGCCAGTAAGATAGAAAGTTAGGAGAAATCCAACATTTTGGAGTTGTCCCCAGAACAAGAGGCAGGGGGAAAAATCTTTCAGTGAGGACACCAATTGTAGGCACAGCTTTCCCAGAATCGAATTCCCATCAGTTTGGGAGATTTCCTCTAACGGGCCCTGTTGCAACTCTGGGACAAGAAGTAAAGGGTAATGTCCCCAATGTTACACAGATGGCAAAAACCTTACTCTATCCAAAACTGCAAAACCCTTTTGGTTATATATGTGCTTTAAGCGGCCTCCTATCATGAAAAAACGTAACCTCCCTGGCGGTATGATTTGGCGGATATTTGGCGTTTTATATTGTAGGCCTGTAATTCTTAGCAATAACACACTTAAATCTGTCCAAACAAGAGTAGTAGACATACCGGGTATGATAAAGTTTGAAACACAAAATCATGAATTATAATATAATAAATAACTATAAATACTTATAAAAAATAATAATATAATAATAATAAAATTGATTTCCCCACGATTCACTATCGTTCAATTCTGCAAGTGTTCTAATTTACTATCGCTGTTTTCTAGCTGGTCTAAAACCACTTTTGCCGTAAAGGGAAACTTTTTAGTTGCTATGGACAATCTCAAGTTTCCAGGCAGAAAGAACAGTATATATAATATCAAACTGCATGCATGGTAAGATTACGGTGTACTGTATGTGTTATGAATTTTATATTTTTTGAATTTGCCACTGGGCTCCGTCCCCTGTGCGTCCCGACGCTTGCAGGGAACGGAGCCCGGCACACAGAGGCATCGGGCGGAGGACAGAGCCTGCAGACACAGCGGGGGGACATCGCAGGATCCTGGTGACAAGGTATGTAACCTGCACCAGGATCCTGCAATGCAATCCCGATTGTGGCTCTGGGTTACCGCTAATGGTACTGAAATTTAACCCCGAGCCACACTCAGGAAAACCGCCAGGGAGGTTAAATATAAGTAATAGGGAACTCATCTTAAGAAACAATGTTAACCTATTCATCTATGTGTTTTTATTATAGTGTACATGTCCACTTAGCATAAGCATCAAACCACATTAACAGTATCATAAGTGATGGGATTATCATCGTAGAAGTTATATGGTTTTATAAGCTTGGTTTTCCATTACCTGCCCAGGAAGTATACAATGCAGATCAATGCACTTTGCCAGTGTTTGATCTGTGCCACTGAAGAGTTTTGCAGAAATTGCCTATCTCCTATACTTCCTTAGCAAGTAGAGACAGAGGTGGCTGCGATTTTGCTATGGGAATGGCAACCTTTGGTTATGTCCCATTCTAACATTAAACTTTGATGTTGACAGCGACACAGACTGATATTGACTCTAGTGAACGTTACCCAATCCCTCTTGAGATACTTTGTTCATTTATTTTTTAGTTATGTAAATGTGTGTGGGATTTACTGTGTCATGTCAACTGAAAGCCCGTATTCAGCTCAGGATGATACGTCTACTACCGATTAAGGAACAGCTCCAAGCAAGTTAATAAGATTATTTTAATCGGAAGTAGTGTGAAGCGAGCCATGCCACATATGCAGCAAAGCAATAAACATGCAAAGACTATTACTAAAATCCGACATTATTTAGTCAGTCCATCTTTTAGCCTACCTCAGCCGAAAAATGTCTCAGGCTTGTATTCAAGAAAGGAAGTGGATGGAATTATGTAGAGAAGTATGATTTTATAAGAATATCTTATTTCTGTATTCCTAAACATATGCAGTATGTCAAAACGGTAGATGCCAAGTCTGTATCCCAACAGCATATCCCTTTTTATTAAGGGCTTATTTCAAGCGGCATGATGGGAAACTGAGAATATTTATGATTACAGGATGCCTGTCATTAAAGCATCATTGAAAACCTGCTGAAAATGCTGCATGTGCTTTTTTTTCCTGTGGCGAACATGCATTGCTATGAATGATGCCATTGCTTGAAATATATTTTCAGCACCCCTCGTCATGCAGGGAAACACACAAACAAAGTGTGTAATAGTATGCAAGTTTACTTGCCTCTAAAGAGCTGACAGTAGGCATGCAATTAGGGGGAAAAAATTAAGGGAAAACTGTATGTTTGCTAAACAAGCGTTAGGCTGCATAAGGAGCTCTGGCTGCTGCACATATAATAAATGAGTGCCATGTGATACCAGCACTGCACTCTGGTACACCTTACGTGCTGTATACTTTGTGCTGCAAACAGTTATGTTTTCAGGTACCATATTGTTTTTAACTGGCCTAATTCATACTATTTTTTAACTTGTTTAACCTCATGCTGACCATGTAACGCACATATGTTGCGGAAAAGAGGGTGGTCTGTAAGGCTCACATGTAGCACATATGTGTTCATGGGGGGACGGGGCTCACCGCATGCTTCCAGCACAGTGACTGAGCTGTAACAAACAGCTACCAGTCTCCGGGTTATGTTCAGGAAGTTGTCCGACAGGCTGCAGATCATATGACCACTGTGACAGCCAATCACAGTGATCCTATGATTGGGAAGTCTGTCCCGCCTCCTGGCGTAAAGACCCGGTTAAAGGGCTGCCGGGAGGGGTTAAGCATTATATTTAGATCTCATGCACACATCACGTCTGAAAAAGCCCCTCTGAACACCAGAACTGCTGGCAAGAAAATGCTGCTTGAATAACACTCTATAAGCCGCATATAGCACACATGCTTAGACGTGTCTAGCATTTGAGTCTTAATGCATTCTATTGGCCAGAATATTAATTTATTCATGGCCGTTTGAATGTTATAATGCTCAAATGCTATACACATCTAGCGTTAATGCGTCTTTATGTGCGTTTATTATATTGCAGCTTACCAATTTTTAGATGTGATGGCTGCATTCGTTTTTTTTTTTTTTCTTTTATTTTCACCTGGCAACCCAGCCAATAAGTCTGTTGTTTTTCAACAGAACAGGCTAACTTGCATATGTAGCACTTAGCAGGTTGAGACAGTACTTTTAGACCTCTTTTCACACTGCTAGCTCGGCCACGTTATCGGTAAATCGCCGCTAGTTTTGCGACATTTTAGCGGCGCATTTCAGCAGCTAATGGGGTGCTTTTAACCCCCACTAGGGGCAGAGGAAAGGGTTAATATCGCTTGAAAAGCTTCAGCAGCGTTGCCCATTCATTTCAATTGGCAGGGGCGGTGGGGGAGCATACACTGCTCCTCCACCGCCCCAAAGATGCTGCTTGCATGACTTTTTCTAATGTCCTGCAAGTGCATCGCCCCAGTGTGAAAGTACTTGGTCTCTCACACTGGGATTGCAGGGGAGACGTTTTACAGGCAGTAGTTTTATCCCAAAATCACCTGAAAAAAAGCCCCAGTGTAAAAGGGGTCTTAACAGTGACAAGGGTGCTTGATCTTCTTTTATTTATCTAAGTACATTTATCCAAAAAGTAAAAAAAAAAAATAATTTTAACTGCTTATATCTAGAAGTTGGCTTTAGAGTGTTTAAATCTGCTAGCCCATATGACACTCCCCTCCCCCCAGACTTTCAATGCTGCTGTCTAAAGGGGCCACCTGTGCTCATTCATCCAGATTGGGGGCACTCTTATACAGGAAGTATGTTACTGGCCAGATCACCAGGTGAAAACAGAGGGAAAAAAGACTAAAAAAAGAAAGCAAATGCAGCCACCACATCTCACGATTGCTAAGCTAAAACTAAGCCATAACTAGAACCTTCAGGGCTCTGGTGCAAGAAACCATGATGCCCCCCCCCTTCCTTCCAAGCACCGGGCTTCCAGTTCCTCCCAGAACCCTGCCTCCTGCGTGCCCCCTGTGTGCACCACGGGAAGTGTGAAGCCCAGTAGCTGAATGATCAAATTCAGCTGCTTAGCTTCAAACTTCCCGTGTTGCACACAGGAGGAGAGGGGCAGGAGGAGAAGGCGCAGATTGTCTCTCTCCTCTCCCATCTGTTCAAGGGAGGAGGGAGGGGGGACTGTCAGTGCAGGCTCTGTGCCATATGAGAGAGACACTCTCAGCTCAGAGCCCATGCGGTCAGCAACCCTGCTGGGGTCCCTCGACAGTGGCGGAACACCAGGACCCAGTCGAAAGTGCGATCTTTGCGACCCTGGTAGTTCCGCCACTGAGCTACAATATATTACATTTTTGGTGTTGGGTTCAACACTGCTTTAAGGTAACAATAAAATATGTTATGTTCTTTTTTAGATAAACAAGGATTTATTTTGGTGATATTGGGGTTGATGTACTAAAACTGCAGCATGCAAAATCTGGTGCAGCTGTGCATGGTAGCCAATCGGCTTCTAACTTCAGCTTGTTCAGGAAAGCTTTGACAAAAAACCTGGAAGCTGATTGGTTTCTATGCACAGCTGCACCAGATTTCGCCCTCTCCAGTTTTGGTAAATCAACCCCATTGTTTTGTAAAAAATAATTACATTTGCTATGTAATCTATAAAATAAATCTACTTTGATCAGCGTTGGCGTTATAAAAATAAATGCTACTGTAAATAAATCATATCCAATTTATCTTGTGATTTGTTTCGATTACTATGTTAATTGTTAAGCCTGTAAAATTGCCATTCTCCATAATTTCCCCACCCTAATATTTACTTTAAGCAGTGTATGTACGGCTTAACCTGGGAAAGGAAATGCGAAGGCACAAGGACATTCTCTAGGCCTTTGAAGACCTATTAGAGTAGTGGAAGTGAAGTGTAGATGTTTGCCTCCATAGTGCTGAGTACAGAGAACAATATGCTGCACTTTTATCACTAACAGCCATCTGTGTTCCTTCACTACGATACTGGGAGTTGGCAGAGAATAAAGCATAGCTTCCTTCTGCGCATTGTGATTTTACCCTACACTTTAGTCTTTTCAGTTCGCTATCCTCTGCTTTTATTAGGAAAGACTTAAAGCGGTTCTGCACTCTGAAAAAAATTTTTTTTTTTAAGGATGTAATATAAAGTGTGCTTACCTTTATTAGGGGACTCACCTGTTCCATCTTCCATCTCGATCGCCGCCGGTTTTCGTCCGATGAAGTTCCTCGTCTTCTTCTTTAGTGCTGGGGGCCATCTTGCCTGTGGGCATGTGAAACACCCACAGGGACTTTAGATGGCCCACCATGCACTGCCGTTACTCACGCGTGCGCAGTAACGGCTCATCTGCCGAGATCTCACGAGATTTCGGCAGATGCGGCCGAAATCTCGGGAGATTTCGGAAGATGTGGCCGAAATCTCGCGAGATTTCGGAAGATGCCCGCACTGACTCCTGGGATCAATGACACCAGATCCCAGGAGACAGTGCGGCGTGACGACGATCGACGCAAGACCCCGCCCGCCGCCGCAGAGGGAGAAGACCGGAAGTCTTCAATTACAAGGTAAGTAAAAAAAAAAAAAAAAAAAAAAAACATTTCATTTAGTACTCTTTGCCTGATTTGGAAGGCAAAGAGATTTACTAAATGAAATGGGTGTAGAACCGCTTTAAATCATATAAACTTGTAAAATTATTTCTGGATGGACTTAACAACAAAAGTGCATCTCTATTGCGTTTATAGTGATAACACATCGCTGTGTCATTGCCAGCAGTCTTGGGTCTCAGTCCCAAAACACCATGGGCTTTTTGTTAATAACTTTGTGCATTGAAGCACAGAACATATAGAACGTTTTTTTTTTGTTTTTTTTATTAACCTTACTACGCCCAACTGTTGAAAGCTGATTTCTGAATTGATTTCCAGGGATTACTACACATCATTGCCTTTTGCAGATTTTTTTTTTTTTAAACTAAAGTAAAAACAACTTAAATATACAGCAATCCAATGCTAGCACCTCCTCTATCTCCCCTGGCTGTGGGCACTTTTCCTTTTTATCGGCAGTGTCACATGACTACTTCCTCTATTTAAAGCGGAAGTAAAGTCCTATCATCTTTTTTAAGGCCCCCCCAGGTGAGTTATGCCATAATGTACTAGTATGCACAGCAAATTAGTACATTATGGCAGACCTACCTGTCATATGGTGTCCTCCAGCACACCTCTGGGACTGATCTTTGCCCGGTCTTTCTTCCAGGTCCCGTGCCTTCAGGCCACTTGATAGGCCAGGTCCCAATAACGCCACTTCTAGGCATGCACGCAGGAGTCACATTACGGCAGCACGAATCAAGGCCGATCAGTGCTGTAAATGTTCGCTGAGCTGCTCATGTGTGGCTCAGTGAACATTACAGCTGATGGGCAGAAGGATGCATTTATGGCAAGAGAGAGCAATAGGGTCCCTTCTGTCATTACTACCCTGCCTGTCAGCCATTCGTTGACAAACCAGCTTTATTTCCATTTTAAACTGGAGCTGGGTCATGCTATCACTGCTTAAAGGGTAACTCCACTTTTGTGGGGAAAAAAATGTGCAAATAAAAAAATATATAGCATATAGAAGTGCAACAAAAGTCATATTGTAATTGAATGTTAATAAAAATTATATTATTAAAAAATACCTTTCCTTTTCAATCTGCAGTGCTGTAAGTTTCTGTAAAATGCAATGCAATATGGCTACCTGGAGGTGTTCTGTATACAGATGGTGTACAGAACGCCCACCCAGATATGTAATTTCCTATGATTAAGCACCGTTTGATAGTGTGAATCGCGTCAGCTCTTCTGTCCGTTCTGCTGTGGCATTTATTTTTGATCATATTTTTTACGAATGAAGGCTAATTTTTGGAGTGCGCCTGCCCAGAATTTTTCTCATCTTCATTGGGTGGAACACCTACTTTGAGGAAAATCCGCCACACAGAGGAGCAGGGTCTACATTTCAGAATTCAGCTACAATTAACTTAAAGCGGAACTAAACCCATTAATTTAACGGTTTCAAAACTCTTTCATTCCCGGGATGCCGGGATTGCTTACTGTTATATTTTTCTTGTACGTTCAACCAAACTGTCAAATTATGAGATGGCTGGAGTCATAAATGATCACATGTGCAGCACTATGGCCGTTGCAGATCATATAGAGGTTAATGCCTAGTACACACGATGAGTAAATCGGATGAAAAATACCTCTCTCTCGAAGCGATCAGATTCATTAGTAGTATATATTCATTAGTACACAGCTTTCGAGAGCAGATCACTACAGTTCATGCAAAATTACTCGGGGCAAGCACGAAAAAAAAATTCTCGTACAATACCAGAACAAACGATTTTTTTTTAATCAAATCAGTATTCGTCTGAAAAAAAAACAGTGACCAGATCAGAAACAAAAGAATACATTACAATACAATACATTACATCACTTCTGAAGTTGTATTCTGTCGTATGAGAATTTTCGTAACTTTAGTGACCCCTTAATTTTTGATATGAGACTTGCATGCAAAAAAACCCAGATGATCAATTTGTCTAATCCTGTGCATGAGGCTTAAGATGACAGCCTCCTTGGCTGAAAAGGATAGGAGGGTTTAGTTCCGCTTTAAAGATTGTATTTCAATAAAGCTATTTCTGGCTAGTTTCCATATATTACTGTGCACTGTTTATAAGACCATATTAGGTTTAAATGGTAATATACGCAAAGAGCAGTGCTGTCAGGAGCCTATAGCAACCAGCCAACGTTCACATAAAGCATCATTGATTAGGTGATCAATGACCTCTGATTTCTTATAGGTTGTATTGTGTACACATTTTTTCTTTTTATTATGTTACCATACGTTATTAGGTCTTGACAATTTGCTATAATATGTGTCCCCCGGTATAAAACATGTTGTTTCAGAAGCATTTTGGATTCAGCTCAGTAGACGAGGCCCTTGTCTTCATGAAACTTGAATGGTTACTATTCAGGTTGTGATGGGGAGAGAATACAGAAGTGCAAGGCAGGGCAATAAATTCTTATGTGGGTCTAAACAGCCATAAATTATTTCCTGTAATTTAGCACTGGTTGACGCCAATTTCTAACCACCCGCTGTGGTGAAAAATCTACGTTTTCTTCTGGTTTGCTACTGAGCCAGCAATTTACTAAATGAGGTAAACAAAAACTGCTTAATACACAAAATATGCTGGAATCATGTCTGGGTTTACTTTTTATAGTATGACCTTGCGAGAGATTTAGTCTTTAAAATAATAGTAAGGTAAAATAAATGGGCCGCCTTGCTAAATAAATAACCATTACTGTTTTAAACATTCAGAGTACTCATGGAGACATGGTTTTATGAGGTTATCTACAGTCCTTCTATGAGAACTGTTTTCTTATGCTTTACAAGTTTCATAGTATAGGTTTTAGCATAAACATGATGTGGCCTCCCAACTTGCAATTAAGTGCCACAAATTATATACTTCTCAGTGTACTTCTAGCAGAACTCTCTAGATGGTGTAAGATAACTTGAGCCTGATGAATTTACTGTGTTGCACAATTTGAACATTTGCCACAGCAAAGCCTACTATACACATGTTATAGAAGTCGGACATTGGCTAGCTATGCAGCCTCTGAATTATTTAAATAATATTGGTTTCAGATGCAGTACTGTTGGCCATCAATGGCCGTGTTCTTAATGGCTATCCTGGCTGGTAACCTACCAAGGATTGGAAAATATATATCGGTTTCAGATGCAGGATTGGTGGCGGTCATTAGCCATGTTGCAAGCGCTATCCTGGCTGGGAACCTACCAAGGATTGAAAGAGATAAAAAGTATACACTGTAGGCCCATGTTATTGGGTTGATACAGACCGTTTTAGGTCTGGCATGCAAGGAACTCTTGGCACATAAAGAATACTGAAACCAATATATTTTAATACATATCGGTTTCAGATGCCGTATTGGTGGCGGTCATTAGCCATGTTGCAAGCGCTATTCTGGCTGGGAACCTACCAAGCAATAAAAGCAATAAAAAGTCAACACTCATGTCAAATAACACCCACGTTATTTGGATTGATACACACCTTCTCAGGCCTGGCGTGTAGGAAACTTTTTGCTTATAAGGAATACTGATGATGAACCATGTTGGAAGCGCTATCCTGGCTAGGAACCTATCAAATATTGGTAGCAATAAAAAGTCAACACTTTAGGCCTTGTTATGTAGATTGATACACACTCTTACAGCCCTGGCATGAAGGGAACTCTTGGCGTATAATGAATACCTGTTTTCTTTTAACCTTCATGTGTCCATAGGGCAGATCTTATAAATACATATATATATATATATATATATATATATATATATATATATATAGCACAAACATATTCTTCCATAGTGCTTACAGAGCACATACATCCATTTACAGATTTTGTCTCTGTGTCTGTTTACAGTCTAATTTACCATGTCCATATAGGCATATGGACAGATAGGCCAATGTTCAGCTGATTAACACAATTAAGGAAATCATTTTTTTGCTTTTTTTTTTTTTTTTTTTTTTTTTTAGAGAGAGAAATATGTGGGCTTACATTGGTGACCTTTTGCTGAAAATTTGATTTTCCAGTGCAGACAGTAAACAGTCACGATGATGGTGTTGGGGGCCACTTTGTAGCAAATTAAACAATTAAATCTGAACTCCAGGGATTGTATGATTTGCATACTGACATTGGACCACACTGGTTTGTGGGGAGTAGAGTGAGAGCCATGCCCTTTTAGGTTGTGTGTGATCAGCTTCCTCTCTGCACACCAACCACAGGGTGTTGATCGCTTTTTACCTCTGCTAATAGAGGTGGTACACATAAAAAACTAAAAAATTATACCACAGGTTGAGTTTCTTGGGCAGTACCGCAGCCAAGTGGCACTGCAGCCATCCTGCTTCCTTGTGTAATGCACATGGTTGCATCACGGTGCTGTGCCCTTCCATGGGTTAAAACAAGCAATCCAGACGCAACATATCACCTCCAAGCCACCTGTCAAATGCCTCTGAAAAGCAATGCACCACAGATCATTTCTCATCGGGGTGGCATTGACAGCTCCAAGTGTAACCGAGCCCTTAAAGGCAATAAATTTGATATTCACCAAACCAAACTGTAGATGAATTCCCTGCGTTTTAAACGGCAGTGATTGATTCACTGCCAGTGAACATTTGTTGAAAGTCACATTCGTTGCTTTAAAAATATGCCCCATCTAAATCAGTTGTGTTTAATTATTACCAGAAATAATTCCTTCATTTATTTTGTCAGTTCAGTTCAAGATGTCTGTTAAAAATATCAGCCAGGACACCGGCCAAATAATGTTCATCTACAATATTAACTTTCACCAGATTTCTTCCAGTTATAGAAAGATTTTGTTACCATATGAAAAGTTAGGGAATATAATCTTGCAAGGTACTCCCTAGCTATATATATTTTACAAAAATTACATTGTACTTTTGTATTGATACTCGGTGTTATATTTCTATCAAATAGTTTTAAGATGTTTCCTTTCTTAGGTAATGGTTAGCTTCACATTTGAAACAAAATACGTCTGATCCTTAAACTATTTAGTAGTAAATATTCAGCTTTACTGAAAATTCATCTTTACTATGGCATATTAAATAATAAGTGTGCTTTTACCTAAAATGGACCTTTCCCCTCAAACCTGTAAAGCACAGGTGCATGCAGCTCTCCATACTGATCTATAAACACACTGCAGTCATATGTAAATTAAAAGGTACATGCATGTAAATTTACATTTAAATTATTCTGACTTCTTGGTTTTCTGATGCCCTGGTGATGTAGCCAGTGCTTAGCTGCTGCCCCCTAGGAAGGCTACATCACCAATGCCTCCCAGCTTCCCCTCTGGAAAACTACATCACCAGTGCCTCCCATTTGTTCCCTTGAAAGACTATGTCACCAGTGCTTCCCAACTGCCACCTTAGAAGGCTACATCACCAGTGCCTTCCAACTGCTCCCTTGGAAGACTATTTCACCAGTGCCTATCAACTGCCCCCTTGAAAGGCTACATTACACTCTCAACTGCCCCCTTGGAAGGCTACATCACCAGTGCCTCCCAACTGCCACCTTTGAAGACTACACCACCAGTGCCTCTCAACTGCCCCCTTGGAAGGCTACATTCCAAGTGCCTCCCAACTGCCCCCTTAGACGTCTATGTCCCCAGTGCCTCCCAACTGCCCTCTCGGGAGACTTTGTCACCAGTGCCTCCCAACTGCCCCCTTAGAAGGCTACGTCACCAGTGCCTCCCAACTGCCCCCTTGGTAGACTATATCACCAGTGTCTCCCAACTGCCCCCTTGGAAAGCTATGTCACCAGTGCCTCTCAATTGCCCCCTTGGAAGGCTACATCACTATTGCCTCTCAACTGCCCCCTTGGAAGGCTATGTCACCAGTTCCTCCCAACTACCCCCTTGGAAGGCTACATAACCAGTGCCTCCCAACTGCCCCCTTGGAAGACTATGCCACCAGTGCCTCCCAACTGCCCCCTTGGAGGTCTACATCCCCAGTGCCTCCCAACTGCCCTCTTGGAAGACTATGTCACCTGTGCCTCCCAACTGCTCCCTTTGAAGGCTACAATACCAGTGCCTCTTAACTGTCCCCTTGGAAGACTACGTCATCAGTGCCCCCCAATTGTCCCCTTAGAAGACTATGTCACCAGTGCCTCCCAACTGGCCCCTTGGAAGACTATGTCACCTGTGCCTCCCAACTGCCCCCTTGGAAGACTATGTCACCTGTGCCTCCCAACTGCCCCCTTGGAAGACTATGTCGCCTGTGCCTCCCAACTGCCCCCTTAGAAGACTTTGTCACCAGTGCCTCCTAATTGCCCCTTTGGAAGACTATGTCGCCAGTGCCTCCCAACTGCCCCCTTGGAAGGCTATGTCACCAGTGTCTCCCAACTACTTCCTTGGAAGACTACATCACCAGTGCCTTCCAACTGCCCCTTGGAAGACTGCAATAGAAGAACTGCTCAAATGTTACACTTTAAGGAATTAAAATCTGGGAAATAGTACTTGATTGACTATGTACTGATAATATAACATGCATTTAATAAATTCATCACATCCGTGCAAACAAATATTTAGTGAATTGAAAAAAATGTGATCAATAAATTAGCAAATATCAGACAGCAATGAAAATGCCATGCATTAAGCATTTGTGAACTGATAGTGAAGAAACTACATTTGAAAGTTCTGTATGACCTTTCAGTGGACTTTAGCATGACCTTCCTTCAATTTATGTCCAATCACGACATCACAAATCAGGAAATGCTCTAATGAAAATAATTCAGGCTGGATTATGGGGATTGCAGGCTTCTCTTTGAAGCAAGTAATGCAGAATGTCTAAAGTATCAAGCAATACAATTGGTGTCAGCCATAAAGCAGATACAGCTTGTTTTCCATAGCACTTAATGACACAGGCTTGTGGGCCATTTTGGAAGTGGTCTGTTCTCAATTAACCTTTGACTTGGAATTGTTGATGGTTCACACTAAGGAAGAAAAGTACAGTTTTTCTTATGTTAATATCCAGCTTGTGTTAAGCATTATACACAATAAATACAATAAATACATGCATTACATGCATTTTAATGGAGTGTATTGGAACCTGTATAATTTTCATAAACAAATTAAGTTAGATCATTAGATTTAATGTGTTCAGGTGGGTATGGCATATGACCTACAAGATGACATCTCTTGACCTCATTGTTTATTTTTTTATTGCCCACTCAGTATTCTATAGAGTACAAAGAACCATTTAAAGCCTGGTCGTAAACCCTTTAAAAAAATAATAATAATAACAAACATGTCTATACTTACCTGCTCTGTACCATGATTTTGCACAGAGAAGCCAGGATCCTCTTCTTCTGGGGTGCCCCCCCGGGGGTTCTCCAGGCCCCTCCTCTTCATCGGGTGCCCCCACATAGAGCCGCTTTTCATGGGGGCACTAATGCGGGCTTGCTCCTGAGTCCTGCTGCTGTGTCCGCCCCTTGCTCCTGTGTCACTGGATTTGATTGACAGCAGCGGGAGCCAATGACTCCTGCTGCTGTCAATCTGTCCAGTGAGGAGAGAGACAGCTACTGAAGCCACTGCGCTTGTGCACATTGCTGGGTCGAATTGGGGTCAGGTAAGAAAAAGAGGGGGTCTGGGGGGAGCTGGAGCACAGAATTTTTTTCACCTTAATGCATTAAATGCATTAAAGTGGAGGTAAACCCTCTCCTATACCCAGCAAAGTGAACAGCCTCAGATGATACATAGAGATGAAACAAATTTCCCTACATACGTTTTACATCTATATCTACAGTCTTTCCCTTTCCACATTCTTTAGAAAGTGCAGATTGTGTTACATATATTTCTTCCTGTTTCAGCAGTGGGAGGGGAGTCTTGGCATACACTGTGTGAGAGCTGATTGGAGTAAAGGCACACCCCCTCCACATAGGCAGCGGAACAAAGAAACTTACAGAGCTGTAGTCTGAATAGACAAGCTCTCTGCTTACCTCTAGGTCTGCCCCTTCCATTCATAGACCATATTTTATTCATAGAAGCTGTAGTACGGTGTCTATGAATTGAGGAAATGAGCAGAAAGGGTGGGCATAGTTGGGCTGTGTTGATAAATGCCCTTCACAGCTCCCTCAGTTCCGTCAACCCCCACTGAACTGAAAGATTACAGCAGCAGGGAATCCCTTATGCTGAATTTGTTTTGTTAACTTAAGTTATAACATTAAGACCCCTTTCACACGGAGGCAGTTTTCAGGCATTTTAGCGCTAGAAATAGCGCCTGAAAACTGCCTCTCATTCTCAGCAATGGGTGCTTTCACACCCGGGCAGTACACTTGCGGGACGTTCGGAAAAGTCCTGCAAGCAGCATCTTTGGGGCAGTTTGGGAGCGCTGTATACAAAAAAGCGGCGCAAAACCGTGTAAAGCACCGCTAAAACGAGCAGCGATTTACCGCTAACGGCCGGGGCTTTAAGTGTGAAAGCAGCCTAAGTACTACTTACAGTAGAATATACAATCCAATTCCCCTACCGCATTCCTTTTTCCAACTCCCCTGTCTGTATGTCTTCATCATTTTTGCGCTATAGTAAAAAGCCAGCCATACACGTTAAGAGTGTGGGTGGGCGATTCTGTATTGCTAGATATTCAGCTAGCCAGCTGCCATGGATGTCAGATTACCTGAACAGTGCTGTCATCTGATTGGATGCAGGTACTGTCTGGCCAATAATTTTTCTCCTGGCTTCTTCAACAAAAGTGGATTGAAGAGAGAGGAACTGACCAGAATTTGATCTGTGTATGGCCAGCTTTAGAGCAATCGTATGTCGTATAGCCCATAATTCTTTCCTTGTGCTTTTTTGCATAGCAGATGACCTTTTTTCATTCAAGTGCATTTAGCATGCAGCATCTTAGAATTTTGTGGCCTGATTAGTATTGCAGTAACATGCGATAAAACATCATAAAAAGTGCTGTGCATTGCATTGGCTTTCCCCACCAAACACACCACAGTGCAGATATTTAGGGCCGGTTCACCCCAGGAATCGCACAATGCGCTGCTGGTTTTTGTATGATTCACATGCGGTGAAGTGTGGTGCAATTTTAGCCCATTCATTTTAAACGCCTTGAATTGCACTGGACCGCACCAAAAGTTGTGCATTCACTATCAAAATATGCACTTCATTTCTTGTCTGGCTCACACAGATTGTCAGAGGGACAGGAAGTAAAGTGAAATTTGCTCAATGGAGTCACAGGCAGAAATAAAGGTTTGACAAAACTCTAAAAATACCCATGCAAAAAATAATAATAATAATATATATATATATATATATATATATATATATATATATATATATATATATATATATTTTTTTTTTTTTTGCATGGATATTAATATATGACTGTATTTGAGGATAAGCTCAATATTTTCTGGGTAGAAATATACTGGGGAAATTTTTCCGGGGGCAAGCACAAATGTTTTACATTAAACAACAGGGAAAATCAAATTTCCATTTACAAAGCATTATCTGCTTCTTACTGTATAATGCAGAGCATACTGTCTCTGGGATATGTTCACATTTGCCCAGTTGCATTTACCAGGAATAGTTACCTCGTCACTTCTTTGTAGCATTTTTGTAGCATTTTGCAACATTAGCAGATGTCTCTTTATTTATCAATCCTACTAATGCTTTGTAGGAGAACAAAATGTAATGCACTACATCGCCATCTAGTGACAATCTTTATTTTGCAGCAAGCATTGTTTAATGATCAGTGAGCTGTGATATGGAGAACGCTTATTACATTCTATGTTCAATAATGAGCCACATATGTCTTTAAAACAGTTCAGTGCATAAACAGAAATATAAGAAGGGGATTTTCCTTTTTTATTTTCTCTGTGTCTTCCAGTACTGGAATTGCTGGACCTGTACCGAGTAATCCAAAGAAATATTTGCATTATCCATTGCAGCTGCCCCATGCCAACCATTGATTTTTTTTACAGCATATTGCAGGTTTTTGGTTCCTATGGAAAAAAAAATACTTTTATCTAAATGCCTTTTTTTATTACATGTGATTATTTTCAGAAGCTTTCTATGAAATGGTTCAAAAAAGTAATACTAGTGTACTAATTTCATAGCAATAGCAAACAATCAGATTTCAGATTAGGTCAGTGAAAGAGGAATTCTGAGTGTTGCAATGATCTAAAGAAGGATGTGCCAATGAATGTAGCCAAAGAGTATTTTGGCTATTGGAATATACTGTATATATATATATATATATATATATATATATATATATATTTTTTCATTTTTTTCTAGAAAGTTTTTTTCAAAAAATTCAAACATGTTCCGTTTTAAATTTGTAAGATAGGAATTTTATAGATTTTATAATAAACAATTATTTGGGTAATATTTACACATAGTTCGTTGTTAACTTTCGATGAAAAATTTGGCGCTGTGATACCCACCAGGGGGTACTTAGCAGACTTTTAGAATTGGGTGAATTACTAAAAGTTGACCCCCCTAAAACAAAATTCCCCTTTTAGCATGCAAATCTGCATGCTGTTCTCAGATGATCTTGGAGTCATTTCTAAAATAAAAAAAAAAAAAATGATATAGATACTTAACTTTTATTGTAGTCCACTTCTTGGTTTCCTGGGGCAATGGCAAGGTAGAAAAGACCTCACACCTTGGGATGGCTACACTAACAGTACTTTCTTTCCAGGTAATCTTGTATGTATGGGAAGAAAAAAGGCTTTTACACCTGAGAGTTTTGCAAGATTTTGAAAAATCATGTAAGATCTTGGGGTAAAAGTCTTTTTTTTTTTTCACTAGATGAGAAATGAAGATCATGCGCAGACACCAATCAGGAAGTAGAAGCCGGCCACCGATAACGCCCCCCACCCTTTTTTTTAAATGGTGGAATGGGAAGAGGAGCATGGACTGGATGGACCAGAGGCAGTGGACAAGGCCATGGGAAGGGCAGGATGGACCAGTGGCTGTGGGAAAAACCATGGGAAGGGCAGGATGGACCAGTGGCTGTGGGCAAGGCCATGGGAAGGGCAGGATGGACCAGTGGCAGTGGACAAGGCCATGGGAAGGGCAGGATGGACCAGTGGCTGTGGGAAAAACCATGGGAAGGGCAGGATGGACCAGTGTCTGTGGGCAAGGCCATGGGAAGGGCAGGATGGACCAGTGGCAGTGGGCAAGGCCATGGGAAGGGCAGGATGGGCCAATGGCTGTGGGAAAGACCATGGGAAGGGCAGGATGGACCAGTGGCTGTGGGAAAGACCATGGGAAGGTCAGGATGGACCAGTGGCTGTGGGAAAGACCATGGGAAGGGCAGGGTGGACCAGTGGCTGTGGGAAAGACCATGGGAAGGGCAGGATGGACCAGTGGCTGTGGGCAAGGCCATGGGGAGGGCAGGATGGACCAGTGGCAGTGGACAAGGCCATGGGAAGGGCAGGATAGCCCAGTGGCTGCAGGCAAGTCCATGGGAAGGGCAGGATGGACCAGTGGCTGCAGGAAAGACCATGGGAGGGGCAGGATGGACCAGTGGCTGCGGGCAAGGCCATGGGAAGGGCAGAATGGACCAGTGGCTGTGGGCAAGTCAATGGGGAGGGCAGGATGGACCAGTGGCTGTGGGCAAGGCCATGGGAAGGGCAGGATGGACCAGTGGCAGTGGGCAAGGTCATGGGAAGGGCAGGATGGACCAGTGGCAGTGGGCAAGGCTATTCAAGAAGAAGTTTATTACTATAGGTAAGTAACTGTACTTTATTAAATACATTTAATTGGTATTTGTGTACTGGGGGGAGCTGGGGAAGTGTTTCTTAAAAAATAACTGGTCTGCAGCAATCTTCACCTTAGTGTTTTTTTTTACAATACTTGCAAATATGCCAAAATGCTTTACCTTTGGAATATAGATACTGCAAGCCTTCTGCGTGCTATCCCTTATAGAATGTAAAATATGAGTTGCGGTCACTCGGTACAGCACAATATGTACTTTTTTTGTTCCTAAAACAACCTTAACTCTTATTTAGTCACAGCTCAACCTTACGCAATGTATAGATATATTTTTTTATTGTTTATGGAAGATTTATTATCAGTGCTACTTTCCAGTCCTTTCCTGTAATTCCTCACCTAATCACTTACACTTGTCAGGTCTTTAACCAAACACTTCCCTTGGGAATGAGAATAAGAAGGACTGGAATGAAGCAGAGAAGAAAAAATAGTATGGTTTCAATAAGCAGTTTTATATATGACTACACACAAATATTTGTTACTTAAAGCTGGACCCCAGGCAGATAGAAATGATATGCATGAATGCAGCTGTGTGCTCATCAATACGTTGCACATTATTAAATGAATTTAAAGCAGGTCGTTTAAGAATCTGAATGTGACTTGTCTTTAGATTCATGCAGTCCCTGTACAGCAAAGCTCAGACTGAAAGAGGGAGAAGCAGCACAAGGAGCGAGGTAGTTGTGCTGCAATGCTGACAAGGAGATTGCTGATAGGAGGAGTGAGCAGAGATATGAGCTTATTATTCTGCTGCTTCTCCATTCACTGTCTAGGCTTGGGGAGGAGCAAAACCTTAGTGTCGCTTAACCACTTCAGCCCCAGACCAATTGGCAGCCAAAGGACCACGCCCCTTTTTGCGATTCGGCACTGCGTCGCTTTAACTGACAATTGCGCGGTCGTGCGACGTGGCTCCCAAACAAAATTGGCGTCCTTTTTTTCCCACAAATAGAGCTTTCTTTTGGTGGTATTTGATCGCCCCTGCGGTTTTTATTTTTTGTGCTATAAACAAAAATAGAGAGACAATTTTGAAAAAAAATGCAATATTTTTTGCTTTTTGCTATAATAAATATCCCCAAAAAATATATAAAAAAACATTTTTTTTCCTCAGTTTAGGCCGATACGTATTCTTCTACATATTTTTGGTAAAAAAAATCGCAATTAGCGATTATTGATTGGTTTGCGCAAAAGTTATAGCGTTCACAAAATAGGGGATAGTTTTATAGCGTTTTTATTAATATTTTTTTTTTACTAGTAATGGCGGAGATCAGCGATTTTTATTGTGACTGCGACATTATGGCGGACACATCAGACATTTTTGACACATTTTTTGGACCATTGTCATTTATACAGCAATCAATGCTATTTAAATGCATTGATTCCTGTATAAATGACACATGCAGTGAAAGAGTTAACCACTAGGGGGAGGGGTTATGGGCTGTGACGTGTGTGTGTGTTTTTTTTTACATTAGGGGGCGGGGCTGATGTCTGACGTCATTGATCGGCTTTCCCGATGACTGGGAACAGCCGATCAATGACAGGCAGAGTAGGAAACTCCGAAGGTTTCTCCGACGGAATTCCCCTCAAGCTGTCTTGCATACACACGATCACACCAAAGTCCGACCGTCAAGAACATGGTGACGTACAACACGTACGACGGGACTAGAAAAAGGAAGTTCAATAACCAGTAGCCAATAGCTTCTGTCTCGTACTTGCTTCAGAGCATGCGTTGTTTTTGGTACGTTGGAACAGCATACAGACGAGCGGTTTTCCCGATAGAAATTGGTTCCGTCTGAACAATTTAGAACATGTTCTCTTTCTAGGTCCGTCAGAATTTTCAATGGAAAAAGTCCGATGGCGCCCACACACGATCGGAATATACAATGAAAAGCTCCCGTCTGACTTTTTCTGTCGGAAATTCCACTCTTTCTGCCATAGAAAGACTAAAAGAGGAATTACAATATGAACATTATTGTATTGGAGACATTTTGGAACACCAGCTAGCATTGAAAGCCATAAGCCTCTGTAAGTGTACAGATCTTTCACAAAAGCTGCACTCCACTCAGATTTGAAAATGACACTTGAGATTCCTACAGGGAGAACAGTTCATTTCTGTGGTGCCCCAATATACTCCAGTCCTTATTGTTAATACTTTGGTGATATGGCAATCAATGGTGAGGCAGGAGAGGCATACGGAAGAGCACCTACAGCAGGCTTCTTACTGCTCCTCACATATAGAAAGCTAATGGTAAAAAATAGTATCAATACTAAGTACACACGGTCGGACATTTTTTCCGACGGATTTTGGCTCAAATTTGTCTTGCATACACATGGTCGCACAAAGTTGTCGGAAAATCCGATCGTTCTGAACGAGGTGACGTCTAACACGTACGTCGGGACTATAAACAGGCCAGTAGCCAATAGCTTTTGTCTCTTAATTTATTCTGAGCATGCGTGGCACTTTGTCCGTCGGAATTGTCTACACACAATCGGAATTTAAACAATCGGATTTTGTTGTCGGAAAATTTTAGGTCCAGCTCTCAAACTTTGTGTGTCAGAAATTCTGACAGAAAAAGTCAGATGGAGCCCACACACGATCAGATTTTCCGACAACACAATCCGTTGGACATTCCGACCGTGTGTACAGGGCATAAGACGTTTCTCACAATAAGAACCCTTTCATGCCAGCAGAAGATCAGGCCCGCCTGTTCTTTCTTCAGGCAGACCCGATCGGCCACCCATTGTCCTCCATGGCATATCTCAGTGGACGTGTGTCTGCTGACACCCACCGGGCATCCGATCTGACAAAATTCACTGAAAACAGATGTATGGTTATACATTCGCCACCGTTTAGCAGGTCAGATCAGAGGATAATTGTATGGAAACGGACATGCAGGAGACTGGGCACTGTCCTTGTTCGTTCTCCATAGCGGAGCGGGCCTGTCATTCGATCAGCAGAGAGATCCCCCACTGAGCATGCAGATTCTGCTCAAACGGATCCGCCCCATGTGAAATGGGCCTTACCAATCAGATTCAAACTTGGTTGTAATTGGAATGTGATTGTTGGTGCAGGGATAGGCGAGAGACATATATACTTACCCCAGGTTTAAGGACGTACACTATAAAAAAACCTGGAGATGCTCTCTGGATTTCACTGTAGTAAATTTACAGAAGGTACAGGGAATCTGACTTTGGCACAGTTTCAAAGTTTCCTGGATTGCATTTACAGTTCACTGATTGGCTTCCCTTGTTGACTAAAATTGCACTTGAACTGCAGACGCACTTCCAGTTCCCCTCAGGCAGTTTGATCTTCACTAGTGCAGACACCCTACATACTATAAAGGTAAGCTTGTGCTGAACTTTTGCTTCTTAGGCATAAGCTTAGTGTTCTAAATCCAATCATGTAGTCCTGATTAAAATAGCTCTTATAGGATATAGTCTAAACCCACACAATGATTATACCGCCTTACATGTTCCAAAACGCAGGTGCAATTAAAGTCAGAAGATGATTACTGTTTAATGTCATCCCGAGCTTCCAGGCCTTCCAATGAGCATTCATGTAATAAAGCCAAAGCTGCATATATAACCAGGCACATTTATTTGTATCAAATCACACCTTCTACTTTACTACATTGCTGCTGATTTAAAGCACACCCTTGTAGGGACGGTTCTTTCCTCTGCGATTCACATGCAATTCTGTGCGATGCGATTTCATACCATTCATTTTGAACGGACTGTAATCGCACTGCAACCAAAAGTAGTGCATGCACTACTTTTAGGAACTCACTGCAACCGGATCGCATGGTACTTCTTTACCATGCGATCTGGAGCGGGCAAACATTTGCGACCTGTGTTTGAGGAATCAGTAACTTAATATAGACACCTGCTGCAGATCACAAATGCAGCGTGTCTTGAATGCGGTGCAGGTTTTTTGTGTGAACAGGCCCTAAGTATCCTAATGCCGCGTACACACGATCGGAAATTCCGCCAGCAAAAGTCCGAGGAGAGCTTTTGGTTGGAAAATGCGACGTGTGTATGCTCCATTGGACTTTTGCTGGCAGAATTCCAGCCTGCGAAAGATTGGGAGCGGGTTCTCAACTTTTTCGGTCGGAAAAAGTTTCAATCGGAAATTCCGATGGTCTGTACCAATTCCGACATGCAAAATTCCTACGCTCGGAAACAATTCAACACATGCTCAGAAGCATCGAACTTCAGTTTCTTGGCTCGTCGTAGTGTTGTACGTCACTGCGTTCTTGACGGTCGAAAGTTCAGCAAACTTGTGTGTGACCGTGTGTATGCAAGCCAAGCTTGAGCGGAATACCGTCGGAAAAAACATCCAAGATTTTTCTGACGGAAAATCCGCTCGTGTATACGGGGCATAAGGCTATTGAACAGGCTCCAACATTGCATTGTAGGCACAAAGTAGTGCCTGCAGATACCTTTAGTGAATGTAATTTGCAGCCCATTGACCTTGTATCTTTGAATATTATAATCTGCAAAATTTGAGACTTCTTATTTGTATTAGTACTTATTTCTGACTCCACCCCTTCCTGCTTTATGCATTTACCTATTGGTCAGTAAGACTGAACGTCAGAATGCTAGGCCAAAAGGGACTTGCAGAAAGGGAAATGGGAACAAGCAATTGCAACTACTAAGATCTGAAGGACCTGCGGATTACAGCAGTCTGGGATTCAGTGCTCCAGGGCTGCAGAAGAGGGTGATTAAAGTTGAACTCTGGAGGCCTGTCCAAGCTAGGAATATAAGTAGTATACCTTATCCCGGTACCCCTAAACCAAACAAGCATTTAACCCTTGTAATGTGGGAATGGGAGAAAGGGGACACTGCAAACAGGGCTGCTGATACGGCAGTACAGCCAGCCCTCCTGTACTGAGCCCAGTTCAAAAGGGGGGCCCAGGCACCTTCTGAGCAGGAGGGCTGGCTGTACTGCCTTATTGCAGACACTAATTCTCTTCTGCTTCCCCCTGCAGCGCTGCAAGCTTCTCCTCCTCTTTCTCCCCCCCCGCTCCAGCTTCACTGCAGGGGGATTGGTTCTAGCTCATGCGCCCCTTCCAACTGCTGTCTGGGCCCCACTCTGTGCCCCTTTCCCCCACAGCACTGCCGGGTTTCCTCCTGCATCTCCTGCCGACAGCTGCTGCAGGCACATGGAGATGTTTCAGGAGGGAGAGTGGGGGAAGGGGCCAATAAATATATAATTTATTGGCCCCTTCATTTCCTGAATGAACGCGGTAAGTGATTGGTCAGTGCTCTACTCTTCAGGTATTGACAGGCTGGAGAAACTGAAACGTGATCACAGTGGAAGTTGTTACTATCAATCAATCAGATCCCTTAGGTAAGGTAAGGTAGACAAATGTTAAACATTTTAAAATAAAAATCATAGAAAGTATACTTTAAAGAAAAAAGATACTATTATTATACAGGATTTACCAGCAGTTTGCACAGTACTTTACAAAATGGAAGGAGACAGAATAGTTACAATAGAATTCAACACAGATAGGTAAAAGTAGATAATAGCTTACCTAAGGCAAGTCTGTGTATTGCTACACTCCATCTCTAGCAATCCGTTTCCAACTTTCTATGGGTTAGTGTAGGCTACTAAATTATATTTGTATTAGGGATGAACCCACTTTTTTTTTTCTTTTTTCTTTACATTTTATAATCTTTATTTATAAGTGTACAAGTAAGAAAAGCAGAACGACCCTTGTTATAGAATGCTTATTTGAACATACTATACAATCTACACAGTCTGCACAGTAAAATCTGCAGAAAGCACATGTTGCTGTAAAGTGTTTCTTATGTTAGATTCAGTCTACATGGTCTACTGTAAGGTGTCTCAGAATATTTCTTGGTTCTTCCATGATTTATTAACACAAACATTACATCACGAAATTAAAACAACCATCCAATTTGTGTTCTTGTCTCATTTTAGTTGAGCTGTGTAGTGTATGTATGGGTGGTGTCCCTAACTCTATCTATACTTTCAGCTATTTATATGTCTCAGTGAATGTTAAATGAATCCAGATTGCCCATGTGCTATAAAATATGTGATACTGATCCCTCAAACTGTTTATCCACTGTTCGTTCTTCATTATCTAACACATTTTAAAGGGTAAGTTCACTTTTATCAAAAAGCACACTATGCTGCCTATATGGGTATAGCGGCATAGTGTGCTGAAGCTACCTTCCAGCGTGCTAAGGGGTGCTGGTACCAACAGCTGTTCGTACTTTTAACGACTTTGTATGGAGCCATCACAAGCTGTAGAGGATTTTAGGAAGGCTTCCTTTGGATGCTGTTAAACTTTAAAAAAAAAAGCCCCCCGCTCCTCAGCCTCTACCACAATCCCAAAAGAATGTGCAGAGCCAACACAGTCTATACACCCTTCCTATTGCTTGGAGCAAGCATCAGGGTGAGGCACTACCATTAAGAATGATAGCTGCCCTCTGGCTCGTGTGTCAAGGTGGACACTGGGATGGCCATTATGCTTTAAATGTTTCTGACCACTGAAGTTATGGGGTCTCTTAGGTTTATCGTTGCAGAGGGCAGGGAACTGGGTTTTCTGAACTGTTATGTTAAGTGTACTTCTTACTTAAAAAGACCCTGTCAAAACATTCAACTTTTCAAACAAGCATACTTGCAAAATAAGAGAGGGAGTACCTTTTTCACTACACTACACTACACTACATTCAGAAAAAAAGTCCACGGGAAAGACATCAGTTTTGGGAGTGTTGATCTCCTGTTTTCCTGCAGTGCTCACCGGTTCCATCTGCTGACCTCCACAGTATCTTCAGTTGAACGGAGGTCAGCAGGAGGAACCAAAAAGAGCAGGGAACCCAGAAGATCTACACTGCCAGAGGTATTGTATACCCTGTGGGTTTTCGTCTAAACGAAGCAGCATTCTGGTGGACCAGGCATCATGAAAGACAACTCTTCCCTGAAAACCTTAAAACGGAAGAGGGTAAGAAGCTGATAGGGGAGGAGGTGGATGAGTAGGGGGGGGGGGGGGGGGGGGGGGGGGAGGGGAGGGAGAGAAACATATTTTTTTTTTTTTCTTTGGTTGTCCAGGGGCAAGGGAGGCCTCAAGGGTACCTTAAGAAGCAGGGACCATACAATTATAAGAGGCAAAGGGGAACCGGGTTAAGGGGAGAATGTAAATAAAGAAAAAGAAAAGGGATAAGAATAACTTGAGAAAGGAAATTGGAAAGAAATATGATTTAATGACAGTAAATAACAGTTAAGCAGAATGTCTGAAGAAATGTATACTATGTATGGTTTGTCTTGTTATCCCTTCTCAGAAATAAATAAAGAATTTAAAAAAAAAAAAAAAAAAAAAAAAAGAAAGACAACTCTTCCCTCTACTATGCCTGATTTGAAAACGTTTATGTCATGACAGGATCACTTTAAGAAATCCCCGAAAATATTTCTTGGAGGATCTTTTAGTGATTGCCTATTTTTTTTGTTGTAAAAATGTCCTGTTTATAGCCATCTTCAGGAAGGTACAGTATAGGGATGAGCCGAACATCCCCCTGTTCGGTTCGCACCAGAACCTGCAAACAGACCTAAAGCTTGTGTGAACTTTAGAACCCTATTAAAGTCTATGGGACTCGAACGTTCAAAATCAAAAGTGCTAATTTTAAAGGCTAATATGCAAGTTATTGTCATAAAAAGTGTTTGGGGTCCTCGGTCCTGCCCCATGGGACATGTATCAATGCAAAAAAAACTTTTAAAAATGTTTTCAGGAGCAGTGATTTTAATAATGCTTAAAGTGAAACAATAAAAGTGTAATATTCCTTTAAATTTCGTACCTGGGGGTTGTGTATAGTATGTCTGTAAAGGGGCCCATGTTTCCCGTGCTTAGAACTGTCCCTGCACAAAGTGTCATTTTTGCAGGAAAAAGTCATTTAAAATCACTCGTGGCTATAATGAATTGTCGGCTCCCCGTAATACAGAGAACAGTCATTGAAAGTCATTGATAAAAAAAAAATAAAATATGCGTGGGGTTCCCCCCAAATTCAATTACCAGGCCCTGGTATGGATATTAAGGGGAACCCCGGGTCAAATTTTAAAAAAATGACATGGGGAAGGAAGTGGAAAATGGCTGGCTCATGCTATCAGGGGGTACACTGCCGGTCAGGCATCTGCATCTGGGTGGACCCTGACATTATTGTTGGGATCCCTTCAGAGCTTGAAACGGCTTTGTGACGTCAGCCGACAGTCTGCTGAATCTGGGTCACAGGAGGGCAGAACTAAGTGTACTCCTGTGACCTACATGAGAAGAATGGTCAAAAGAGCTTTGGCCATGACTATTTTAAAACCATAGCCCATAACAGCCAATCAGAATTTACTCTACTGAAGTCAGACCACTCAAATGTGAGTTCTGGTTGGTTGTTATGGGCTGCTACACATAGCATTCACTATTGAATAAGTCCATGAATGGTTGTAGTCTGGTTACTCATCTGCCTGTGGCCTACTTTTGATTGCCTTCCATGGAGTTAAAAACCTTTTTATATTTAAAGATGCTGTTTTTAGATTTATCAAACACAGTCTTCCCACCCTACATAGAGCCTTTGATATTAATTGAGAAAGACTTTAAGAATTATTGAAACCTCAGGATTAGATAGATATCCCAATGCCCCAGAGATATGAAGGCGCAGTTCTGTTTGCAGACTAAACTGACTCTCTCATAAGCTGTGATTCCCATCAGCGCCTTTGTGATCGCGGGTAAGAAAAGGAATCAGTCTGGAATCATGTGCCAAGAAGGAGACTTATTCTTGTCTGACCAGTTCATTTCTTAGCATAACATCTATAAAGGACGAAAGGCATTTAATAAGGGTCCTTATCCTTTTCCAAACAATTTATTTCTTTGTGAAAATGAAGGACTAATCACTGTATCATTTTTATCAAAGGGCATAATTATCTAAATGTTTACCAAATACTAGGACTTTGTGGACTTCATCCCTAGGTTAGAAAAATATATATTCTCTTCACATATAATATCAAAGAGCAGCTTGTGGTATTTGAAATTTTTCTTTTAGGAAAGATAAACTTTTATTAAGCCATTTTTATTGTTTTATAAGGCTCTTTTATGTTTTTGCAAGTGTAGTTTTAATGTAGCTGGGGTACGTACTTAAGGGCGCACTCTGGTCAAACCAGAAAACTAAGCTTTGAAATCCATAAAATGAACATAGTCTCCCTATTGAGGATTTTTTTTCCCAGACCTAACTATAGGAATGATTTTATAGTCATGATTTTGACAGGTACCCGCTCGCAGCGATCTGACCGGAAGTTCGGCCCTCCCTTCATTCCCTTGCAGCCTTTTGGGATACCTCTCAGGTCCCAGAAGACTGCAGGACTAATCAAGGGGCACATTGAGGCGTGCGCATGGGCAGCTGGCTGCGAAGCTGCAAGGAGTCACAGTTGGCTGCCCACAGTTAAGATGCTGGCACCTGCACCCGAAGACCTGAAGAATTGTATTTACAAACAACAGAGCTATTTATCCTGTGAAACGGCATTTACCTTTGTTCAGTTTATATGGGGGGGGGGGGGGTCTAAATATGTTATTGGGCTATTTTCTCTCCTGGTTAATTGTCATTCATTGAGCAAATTAGGATAATTTTTATTTATTTATTACAGGATTTATATAGCGCCAACAGTTTACGCAGCGCTTTGCAATATAAAAAGGGAGACAATACAGTTATAATACAATAAAATACAAGAGGATTAAGGGGGCCCTGTTCAGAAGAGCTTACAATGTAATATACTGCATTATGGCCACTAGATGGAACTGATGATAATAGTAAATAAGTTTGATCATCAGCTCCATCTAGTGGTCATAATGCAGTGTTTTCCTCTTAACTCAGATCTGTATGAATGAAGAACATTCGACCTGGAGAGAAAATGGCCTAATAATATAAAATTTCCACCCATCCGCACAGAACAAATGTGCATGCTGTTTAATAGGATGTAAAGCTCTATGAATTGTTTTATAAATGCACCCCTTAGGGTTTACCTTTGTATATAAACATACATATATAAGGACTTACATAGATAATGCATTCTGAATTGGCAAAATATGAACTGCCTTACATGTATGCAGTGCACATAGACATGCCCATAAAGGTAAAACATTTTCAACAGTAATAACACCTAGGGGTACCCATACCAACAGGATTTAATTAAAACTTTCTGTCTATAAAAAGAAATGCTAGTTTTATGTTTGTGCTTCATACTCATCTCTGTATGACACTCTCACTGAAGCAGCTGTATAAAACCCATGTATGCAGAGAAAAGATTACTTAAAAGTTGGAACATGATATCAATTCACCTCTTTTTATTTTCATTTTTTTTAATCCAAACTACTGATTTGTTTTCTTAGTACCAAAAACTTTTGTCTTTAAAAATGTATTTCCAATTAAATCCTCAGGGCCAGTTCACACCAGAATATGGTTCAGGAAACTCGCGTTCAGTGTGCGTTTCCTGCACTGTGTTCAAAACACACTGCACTTACAATCTGCAATAGGTGTCACTGCAATGCTAAACCACACCGTAAAAGCAGCTCAAAAACGCAGTGTGTTTGCCTGCCCCGGATCGCAATGAATACAAATCTCCCTCTGTTTGACCAAGATGGACAGGCGGATGGATGACATCATGATTTCCACCTCAGCCAATCAGAGGGAGCCTTGTATGCATTGCTAAAAATACAAGGTTTCCACTAAATGGCTGAGAAGCACACAGCCCGACTTGATTTTGTTCTGGCAACAGAGGGGAAGTTGCCCATATTGCTGCGGAACACATACATATAGCTGCTTACTAAGACGCGCTCAGCCAAACTCGATTTTGTTCTGAGAACGGGACTGGAAGTCTCTGTACTGCTGCGGAACACAGTGCTCCATACTGTAAGTAGATGATGCTACTACAGTATGACAGAGTGCTCACAGCTGCTGAATAACTTAGTGATGGAAATAGTTTGTTTGGACCAGCTTGGATAAATTGGAAAACTTTTGTTGATCAGAGGCTGCAGCCATTGGTCAGTGTATTCTGACAGCTCCTGGTCCTGCTGTCAGCATACAATGTCCAGGTGGGGAGTTGGATTCCTTTATCCACCTCATTGGTGTGGGTGGAGGATTCTGTTCATTTTTTGTTGTGGCAGAATGAAAAAACAAAAAAACAAAACATCTATAACCATTGTTATTCTCCCCATACTTAAAAAAAAAAGTTTTGTTTGGATAAAGGCTTTCAATTATTTCATATGTGAAATGAGTTAGCATGTAATCTTGCAGTTATGTGTGAGTTTTGATAACAATGTATACTTTCTATAGAGCTCTTTATAGACTAGGGGTATAAGGCTGTATACAGCAGAATGCATTGTGTAGAATTCTGTTGTCTGGAGCTGCTCTATAGTACTCTCCTTAGTGACATGATCTACACAGCACTCTGTACAGCCATAATTACTCTGCGGAGCCTTATTTAAGAAGTGGCTGCTTAGCAAAAGCATCGAGCCAGGAAGCTTCACACAAGCCAGTATTTTACATAGTGTGAATCTTTCTCAGTAGTCTTGCAATGTTCAATCACTTTCCATTAGTGAATAGAGAGGCAGCAATCTGCATAGTTTGCCACAAAGGAAGCTTGACACTGGAATGGAAGGGTGATGAATTAAAGAAAAGTAGGCAGTGCATTCTCTCTAGTGATCAACAAAGACATTGATTAATTAGGACAGTTAGCATGTCTGTTTTGGATGGAGAAAGGTTAATTATTAACTAAATATTCTTTTCTTCTGCTCTGAAATCGGCGTGAAAGCAATATAATACAATGATAATGTCTGAGCCCAATTCAGTAGTTCAATGCCAGCTACGCATCCAAACAGCATAGTGTTTCTGATACCAAATCATTTTTTTTTGTTCACACGCACTATAGTGTAGACTTGTTGCATTTTCCAATGCACAGTAATGATGTAATGGAATGCCTCAGATCCACCAACCAAATTCACATTTTCCTGAATCTGACTGGTCACAACAAGAAAGGGAGAGCGAGATAGACCTCAAACATTCGGAAAGCAGACCCAACAATTCTACAAGTTGTAAACTTTGTCGAATATGGCTGTAGTGGTTTACATATAACTCAGATTGGGTTAAACCAACACCAAATCCTCATATCCATAGCTCTGGCTTGCTGATAGGTCATTCAGGCTACAGGCCATGCGCTGTGATGACACATATTAAGATAAGCGGTATGTGCTTACACATATGATGCCAAAATCATCCTCAATCTAAAGGAGACCAGTGATGGAACGAAATGTAGCTGGTTCAGCAGGAACCAGACAACTTTTGATGCATGATGTGTGGCCACTCCCGTGAAGTCGACCTAACAATGGGCTTGTTGAAAAAATTTTATCCATCAATGGCTGCAGTCCCACTGTCGGAATACAGTATCTCAGCAGGGAAGATTCCTCTATCCACCTTGTTTGTGTGGATGCGGAGGAATTTGTTCATTATTTTCTTGTTCAGCCTGCTGGCTGAATCAAAAAAAAATAATAATATCCATCTATGGCCAGTCTTATTATCAAGAGAGAACGTTTAAAATAAGTTTCGGGGTCTCAGGAACCCCTTCTCAAAAATGATGATATCTGCAGCTCTTGGTTTATAAGCATGATCATCAAATATTTAAATAATAAAGAATATAGTTTATTTAGCACATTTAGCATCCAGAGCAGATCACTTAACACCCTCTGCTCTATACGACAAAATTATTTTTGATAACAATTATAAACTAAAGAAATAAAATAATGGCCAGAAAAAAAACGCTGATGGTGAAATTTCTAGTATCCTTTTTAATTTCTGGTTAGTGGAGAAGTGCCCCCTTTTCATGATGGCCATTGGAAAGAATGCCTAGTTACATTAATGGCCAGTAAAAAGAATGCCTTTTACATTCATGGTCAGTGTAGTACCCCCTTGTATTAATTGTTGGTGATAAGAATACCCCATTACATTTGAGGTCCGTGGGAAGAATTACTCTAATGCCGCGTACACACGGCCAGAATTTCCGATGGAAACAGTCCGATGGGAGCTTTTCATCGGATTTTCCGACCGTGTGTTGTATGCCCATCGGTCTTTTTCTGTCGGCATTTCCGACGGACTTTGGATTGAGAGCCTGTTCTTAATTTTTCCGACGGAAAACCTTTCTATCGGATTTTACGATCGTGTGTATGCAATTCCGACACGCAAAATTCCGACACATGCTCGGAAACAATTTGACGCATGCTCGGAAGCATTAAACTTCCCTTTTATAGTGCCGCCGAACGTGTTGTATATCGCTGTGTTATTGACCGTCGAAATTTGGTGTGATCGTGTGTAGGGAAGACAGTTTGAGTGAAATTCCATCGGAATTCCGACACGAAAAGCATCAGAGCTTTTTCCGCCGAGAATTCTGATCGCGTGTACATGGCATAACATTGGTGGTCAAGGGCAAGGTTGCTCCTTACATTGGGGGTCAATGGCAAGGTTACTCCTTACATTGGGGGTCAATGGAAACAGGGCAACCCTTACAGACAGCTGAAAATGTTAGGGTCTTACTGGTGTGTTACTTACCTGTGGAAATGGCTCCATTGGTTCCACATTGTTGGCTCTAGTGAGTGATCCTCCTGCTGGGAACTATGTAAGCACTATCAGATGGGAGATAAATTCATTATAGCTCAAGGAACCCCTAGCAACCTCCAAATGAACCCTAGAGTTTCAAGGCTCTCTGGTTAAGAAAGACTGCTTTTCAACCTTCATCCTTGCTTCCTTCCCGGTATATATCAGTTTTTCTACAGCTACAACGTACTTTAAAAATGCACCACTTGAGACTTCCAAATATGCACAGTATATATTTCCACAAATTTATGTAAACTGTTATAAATTTGGTCACCTTATAAATATCTCTCGCTACTTAATATACTTTGAGATAAACATAAACATGTAATCTAACTGTCCTCAATGTTTTCATTCAATTGTAAATTATTTTTTTGCCAGACGATACAGAGGCTCGAGCACTGATATATAGCTAAAGCAAAGGAAATAACCTCATGACCCTAAACTATGACATCAGTTCCTGTGTAAAGACTGCATGATGAACATATCTCAAGTGCACATCTTTAGGTGTTAGGAATATGTTTGTCAATCATTGACAACTGTGTACTGTGTTTTTTAAGCCAGTACTGCCTTAAATAGGAACTTCAGCAAAAATGTAAAAAAAATAATAAAAACATTAAATGACTACTACCAGTGTAAACTAATGCCCCGTACACATGATAGGATTTCCAGATGGAAAATGTGTGATAGGAGCTTGTTGTCGGAAATTCCGACTGTGTGTAGACTCCATCGGACATTTTCCGTCGTAATTTCCGTCACACAAAATTTGAGAGCTGGTTCTCAAATTTCCGACAACAAAATCCATTGTCGGAAATTCAGATCGTGTGTACACAATTCCGATGCACAAAGTGCCACGCATGCTCGAAATCAAGCAGAAGAGCAGCACTGGCTATCAAAATTTTTCTCGGCTCGTCGTACGTGTTGTACTTCACCGCGTTCTTGACGTTCGGAATTTCCGACCAACTTTGTGTGACTGTGTGTATGCAAGACAAGTTTGAGCCAACATCCATCGGAAAAAAAAACATGGATTTTGTTGTCGGAAAATTCTATCGTGTGTACAGGGCATAATTCCCTCGGGCAATTTTAATGTTCGGCATCAAGAAGGATAAATCTCAGGGGAACAATCTGCCAAAGGTGTACCTTAGACCACTGATGATAGGGTGCACCTTAGTCACCCAATTGGCATGCCAGTGGGTTGAAGCACCATATACAGTATACAAATGTATGCTCAGCTAAAACGAATGTGTACGTTTATGTCATGATCGCTGTAACGTACTCAGTAGTACTCGGATTTTCCAACCACTAGTTCACACCTGTGGTTAGCCAAAGTACCAATATTATACTTGTCACCATCTTCTGTCATAACAGTTCTTCTGTAATTAAAGTTTTTACGCCTGCAAAATACTGAACAATCGTTTCTTTGTTAATGAATAAAAGAAAGAGACATCTATATAGAATGGGTGCTTAGCATTTGTGATGAAAAAAAAAATGATAGATGAATACTTGGCTGTGTCAGCCACACCCGCTGCGTGAAATAAACTCCAGCCGAGCCTTAGATTGGCACTGAACTATCTCGGCATGCTACCATTCTAGTCCTGACAAGGCACATGTGGAAAGTTCATGGATGATTATATGAAGAGCATTTAACTTCTGGCAAAAAGAAACACTCTGATGTACAAAAAAATTACTCTAAAATTAGCACAAGCAAATAGCCTGCAGGAGTATTTGATTAAAGGGTTCCACTTCCAGCATATACACAATTTGTCTGTCGTATTTTCAATATATTTTTCTGTACTCTGCAGAGATTTATTCTTTTAGCTATATTGTTTTGACAGTGTGGAAAGACCATCAAGACTTTAGCCAGTGCTATTGGTGAAAAAAATTATGTTCTGTTATATTGTTGCTGATTTTTTATAGAGTTTTAGTGTCAAATACATTAGCTATGGTGTCAGTTTTAAAGGGATTTGCATTGTAGGGGAAAATAAAATATAATATAAAGGCATAGTACGCTTACAATAAACCTGTAAGTAAAGTAAACCTTCAAGTATTATAAAATATAAATCTTCTCCAGTTTTTCTTTTAATTAGATCACCAATTAGCTTGGTGCAGGAAAAACATTGTCCTAATGATCATAAATTAGGGATGAATCTAATAAACCTTACATTCACTCCTTAGTCTGTACACTTCAGTTGGCCTAAAGGTAATGAGGTATTTATTATGATTTTTTTATTTTATTTTTATTTCCTCTTTGTGATTTAAATGCCAGGGTATAAAATATTAATTTGGTAATGTTGCCTTTTTAATGTACTTTAATATGTATTATATTCTGATCATTGTGATTCAAGATTATTTGTTTTATTAAGAAAAAAAATTATAATTATGTCCCACTTTACAATTTACAAAACATTAAATATTGCTACATAAACCAGTTTCTGAGGAGTACAAATTGGTTTAATCTTTAGGTTTATCCCGCTGCAGATCTTTTTGTAACAAAAATTATTCTCTATGAATCATTTTCGTATTATTGTTTGTTAAAGGTCACAATACATTGCTGCATATACTTGTGCGCACAGCGCTTGGCAGATTTCCAGACACAAATTATCATAAGGCACGGTACGCATTATTATAAACATCTGTAAATCACTAAAATTCCCAATAATACTACGGAATACTCACAATTATTTGCAGTTTAAGACATGGGCAGACACTGGTGGGGCCAATAAAAGGGCACAGAAATTCTGCTTTTGAAGAACAAGCAAAGAAGTGCAGGACCATTGCTAAACTGAGGTTTATATACAATGTATAAATGTAACCACTTGCCTACTGGCCACTTTTACCCCCTTCCTGCCTTGGCCAATTTTCAGTTTTCAGTGCTATCGCACTTTGAATAACAATTCCAAAGTGTTGCACTGCACTGCACCCAAACAACATTTCTATCATTTTTTTTAAGCAGATAGAGCTTTCTTTTGGTGGTATTTAATCACCACTGGGCTTTTATTTTTTGTTTAACCAATAAAAACAAAATGAAAATTTTGAAAAAAATATATTTTTGTTTCTTAATTCCTGTTATAAAATGTTTTAAATAAGTAATTTTTCTAATTTAATGACGTGCACTGATGGGTACTAATGAGGCAGCACTGATGGCCACTGATTAGGTGGCACAGTGGGTACAGAGCAGAGCAGTCCCTCTGCTTCCCTATTAAAAAAATGACCACACTAAGCAGGAGAACTCAACGTGGTCTGTACTCTAGCTATACTGGGAACTGAGTGTACTCTCCTCCAGTGTACTTGTCCTGACATGCCCCCGCTGCACAGCCATTCACTGGGAAGCTCAGTGTGCTGCTGCTTCTCCTCCCCCCAGCTCTTATGCAGCTTAGAACAGAGGGAATGTGATCACTATACAAAAAAAGGGAAAAGGGTATTTATATATTTTTTTATATCTATACACAGATGTTATGCCTTTCATTTCTATTTTAAACTGAATGAGTTGTTTTACAAGGTGAGGGTGTACAGTCACTTTAACCTGTGTGAACCGTCCAGCACATATAGGGCAGCCCGGCTATGCAAAATCATGTACCTGTACATTATCTTGTTGGCCTAAACAAGATAACATAGGGGGTGCGCACGTACCGCCGGAGCGACGCTCCCGCTGTGATTGGACACAGTGGGAGGCAATCAGCGGGTCCGGTGGTGACGATGGCCGCTGTGACCTGCCGATCGTTCTGTGGAGAGAGGGAGCAGCGGTGTGCCTATGTAAACAAGGCAAGCCCCTGATCTGCCAGAGAGAAAAAAGAGACCTTGTGTTTCAGCTAAGCTGAAACACAATCTCTCTTTTCCTCCAGCGTATCTGTCCCCCACAGTTAGGAAGCACCTCCCAGGCACACACTGGTGTCACTTAGTGTCCAATTTGCAATGTTGCAGTCCCGCTAATCCCCGCCATTACTAGTAAAAACAAAAAAAAAAATCCTTAAATATATCCCATCGTTTTTGGACGCTATAACTTTTGGGCAAAGCAATCAATATACATTTATTGGAATTTTTATTTTTTTTAACCAAAAATATGTAGCAGAATACATATTGGCCTAAATTGATGAAGAAATTAGATTTTTTTTTTATTGGATATGTTTTATAGCAGAAAGTAAAAAATATTGTTTTTTATTCAAAATTGTTGGTCTTGTTTTTTTGTTTATAGCGCAAAAGATAAAAAACGCAGAGGTGATCAAATACCACCAAAAGAAAGCTCTATTTGTGGGGAAATTTTATCCGGGTACATCTGCTCAATTGTCAGTTAAAAGCAACGCAGTGCCGTATTGCAAAAAATGGCCTGGTCAGGAAGCGGGTAAAGCCTTCCGGGGCTGAAGTGGTTAAGATAAAATTAGTTCTCTGTAGCTATTTCCCTTCAGTTGTTATTTTTCAGTTTAAAATAAATGAATTCATGTTTTCTACACGTTTTCTACACATAAACAATTAGGACATTTGAATGTTTCTTTTTTGGACTAGCCTGACTATTGCTCTGTTGTCAAAATCGTATTTGGCTCATGAGGTTCATCAATGATATTTTGGGAAGTGTTGAGAACATGAGAAGATTTTTTTTTTTTTTTTTCAGGGAATGAAATATCTGTCTTTGTTTTTCATACAGTATCCAAAAACCACATGATTTCCAGGGCTACATTGCCAACTTTGCAAGAATTATATGTCTGCGTAAATGTTCGGTGCATGTTAAATAATTATACCTTAGAGTTGGCTTCGGTGCTCCATCTCCTGGGAAGCTCTTGAAAGACAAAGAAAGAAACATAATGTAGAATGTATTTAGATTCCTTTTTTTGATTTAGCCTAATGACATCAAACTTAGTGTTTGTTTTTTAATTCTGTGCTAATAATTCTTATAAAAAAAGCATATTTTTATATGTGAGGGAGTTATCCTTTCCACTGCATGGCCTGGTCTTCATCGAAATACATTATTTATGAATTGAAAGTATCAAATGCAAAATCTCCTCTTGCCTCCAGTGTTCACTCCTCGTCGTCTGTTTGGGCTTCAGGCTGCCGGATCTTATCTGGCTGAATCCAATAGAGAAATCCGCCCAATTTGAATGATGTCCAAGTTGTTTTACTTTAATTTCCTACTGAAATCCATGCATGACAAATGTGCCATTAATCGTTTTAACAGAATTCTACTTTCTCTGAAAATGATTGTTATAAATCCTACAGCAAAAAAATGAGTTATTATATGTTTAATTAAAAGACAGAACCATATTGTGTTCCATGATAACAGTATATAATTAATGCATGTCATTATTCAGTATATTAAAGCACCGGTAAAGCCCAAACTTTTTTTTTTCTAGTTTTGTATACAGTGGCAAAGAGTTAGAACCTCTGGCAGGGTTTTTATTGTTGTCTCTGTCACTGCTGGAGCCCCCCTCTCTCTATGTCCTTGCTACTATTGTGGCTTGCAGCAACAGCTGTCTAATAACGGATTTACCTGCATGTTGGAAATAGTTCTTCTCACTTCCTGTTATGTCTCCAGGACAGGAAGTGAAGGGGAAATCTCCACAGCAGGATGCAGACAACAAAAAATAAAAACCAGACAGATTTAATATGACTCTCCACACTTATTCCCATTTTTCTGTGCTTTATTTTCATAAATAGCCTACCCTGTAAACAACCTCTGCTCAACCAATCCATAAACTAAACATGTCCATAAACCCCTACAGGAAATCTGTACTGAGAGAAATATGTAGGTTGCCATAGCTGATCTCTCCATCTGAAAAAGTTAGTTGCCTGGTTGTCTCTGACTTCAATCATTTCTGAGTTACAGGCCCAAAGTTAGTATACAGCAAGTACAATCAGAACTCTTCATCTGCCTGCCTATTTTGGGCCAGTTATTCAAATTATTAAAGCCATTGGTTCCTGTGGACAACAAGCATTTTTGTTTTAAACTCCAACTTCCAGTGCCTAAACCTAAACATAAAGTTTATACTATAATGAAAACTTTGTACAACAAGGTGCCACATGTGTGCTAAAAAATTGGAACTAAAAATGGTGTGATGAATATTAGATGTGCTTTCTGATTTACTCTATATGGTAATTTAGTTGTAAGTACTGTAGGGCAGAGTCAGTGTTGTGGAGATTGTTTGATATGTGCTTAGAAGAGAAGTGTTGGATTCCAAAAAAAAACACTAATGCCCCGTACACACGTCGGATTTTCCGAAGGAAAATGTGTGATTGGAGCTTTTTGTCGGAAATTCCGACCGTGTGTAGGCTCCATCGGACATTTTCCATCACACAAAATTTGAGAGCTGGTTCTCAAATGTTCCGACAACAAAATCTGTTGTTGTAAATTACGATTGTGTGTACACAATTCCGATGCACAAAGTTCCGCGCATGCTCGGAATCAAGCAGAAGAGCCGCACTGGCTATTGAACTTCATTTTTCTCGGCTCGTCGTACGTGTTGTACGTCACCGCATTCTTGACGTTAGCAATTTCCGACCAACTTTGTGTGACCATATGTATGCAAGACAAGTTTGAGCCAACATCCGTCGGAAAAAAAAACATAGATTTTGTTGTCGTAATGTCCAATCAATGTCCGATCGTGTGTACGGCGCATTAGGCTTCATGTACACGGGACGTTTTAAAACCTCTCCTGAATGATTTAACTTGACAGATAGTAACCAACGTTTAAAAACGTCTGTTGTGACGCGTTTACATGCCGCTTATGGCCAGGTTTGCATTTAGAAGCATTTTTTACATTGAAAATAGTCAAAACTATTTCTCCATTAAAAACGCCTGTAAACGAAGTGTGGCTAAACGCGAGTTACCCCATTACACACGTTTACATGCTGTTGCAGGCATTTGGCATTTCAAATGCTTCTGAACATCGGTCCTGAAAATGCATGTTTTTGCTTTCCAAAAAAAGCTTCTAAACTCAACTGCCTAGAAACGACTATAAACAACCCAGTGTACATGTACTGATAAGATAACATTGAGGAGAGTTCTGGGGCAGCTGAAAAAAATGCCCAACTGCTCCTAACCGTCTGTTTACCAGCAGCAGTGCACATGAGGCCTTATACTCACCTAGATGGTTGCAGCACCGATCTGAGCTGCAGCTGTCCCCCGCCTCTAAACCGAGTACTGAATGATCAAAGATTGCTCTGTACACTCACTGTCAGTCAGCGGCTCTGTTCACTGCCCCTCCAGCACTCACTGGAGCACTGGGCTGTGGAGGGGGTGGAAGTAGCTGGCTCTCAGCTTAGCGCCCAGGCTCTCAGCGGTCAGATCCCTACATTACTGTCGGGATCCCTGCATACTTGTGATAAAAAAGCCTTTGCGCTACTATAAATAATGTGCTCTAAAAAATGATAATAAAAGTACTCTCCGTGATTCCTGCATAGCCTGGACTGGCTCTGTGAGGTAAGCCAATGGCAGATTTTAGCCTGCTGAATCTGGGTCAGAAATATCATACTTCTCCTTTAATATTAGATGTGCATGGTAGCTGAAAAAAAAAGCTTTCACAGGTGGGACAGTTTTAGTTCATGGATTTCATGTAATAGTCAATTTGATCACGAGTCCTTCTCCCCACACTGTATATGCTGCGGGCCTTGTTCACATGGGAGGATAAAATGGGGTCTCCAGTAGGTAGTTCTGTCCTTTGCCAGGCACCCCCGAGATATGCAACGTACTGAATAAAACGGCTCATTACACGTGTGTAATTGGCCATGTAGTACTGTGCAGCATTAGGCAGAACTTGGCCCACGGCTGTCTATTGCTTCCCATGTTGTCAGAACATTGATAAACAGAAGATTCCATTGTCCTGATTTATTCTTTCTTCTGGCCAAGTGACATTCTGATGTGTATGGTCGTCTCTTTTTTCCCCAACAATGAAATATTCCTGTATAGCATGTTAAATGGTATAGCAAAAATTGAAATAACAATTTCCTATTAAACTGCACAATTCCCAGGATACTTAATTTTTGAGGTGATTTAGGGAAAGCACTGAGCATATAATGCCCTTATAATATCTTGTTTAACAACTGTGTAACTGAGGCGTATAGCAGAGCAGGTGGTTTGTTGCATCGATCTGTTTGCTATACCCATTACGATTCTTTGTTTACTCCGTCCTTGAAACTGTCTTCACTCACGGAAGGGTCTCTCAGCAAGCCACTTAGAGTGACGCTCTAACAATAACATGAGTATCAGATCGCCTTAATCAACCTCACACCACATGCATGGTCACCAATTAAGCATTTTTTTTACATTCTGGATCATCTTACATGAACAGTTGTAGTAATTAAAGATTATTTTATGGTTTAGTTATTTGAAATGATCTACTTTTAACACTTGATTACTGTAGAGTGAGGCACATATGGGCAGTGTGTATACAGCATACTCTGCATTGAGAGGATACGGCCTTAGATGCTGTGTGGAAATATATTTTAAAATGTCTCTGAACTTATTTCACACTGGGTACTCTACTAAAAACGTATGCTAGCATACTTTAACCAAACGTCCCAAGTGACTTTTTTAAACGGTACTGGTTTTACAATAGCATCTGGTTTGGTCTCCTGGTATTCCTGCTGGACAGCTTTCAAAGAAGAGAATTTGGCCAGTTAGCAGGATCACATGCTAACACCTGTAAGCAACTTCGTGGTCAAATGATTCCCACTTTCATTGACAATATTTACAGTGCATCACAAATTCTGACAATTTTGTTATATTCAACTCACAGCTGTTTTAATGCATAGGGAAAGTGGCAAGTAGCATCATTGTAGAAAAAAAAATAAAAAAAATAAATGCAGTATCTCACAAAAGTGAGTACACCCCTCACATTTTTGTAAATATTTTATTATATCGTTTCAACACTGAAGAAATTACACTTTGCTACAATGTAAGAGTGTAGAGTGTACAGCTTGTATAACAGTGTCAATTTGCTGTCCCCTCAAAATAACTCAACACACAGCTATTAATGTCTAAACCGCTGGCAACAAAAGTGAGTACACCCCTAAGGCTGCTTTCACACTGGGGCGGTGCGGGGGGGCGACGGTAAAGCAGCGCTATATTTAGCGCTGCTTTACCATCGTTTTACCCGCGGTATGCGGCCGCTAGCGGGGTGGTTTTAACCCCCGCTAGCGGCCGCAAAAGGGTTGAAAACCTCCGCAAAGCGCCGCAGCAGCGGCGGTTTGCCGGCGGTATCCCCGCGGTTTCCCAATGATTTCAATGGGAAGGAGCGGTATAGGAGCGGTAAATACACCGCTCCTTCACCGCTCCAAAGATGCTGCTAGCAGGACTTTTTTTGCGGTCCTGCTAGCGCACCGCTCCAGTGTGAAAGCCCGCCGGCTTTCACACTGGAGTGAATGGGGCCGTTTTTTTCAGGTGGTGTTCAGGCGCTATTTTTAGCGCTGTACCGCCTGAAAACCGCCCCAGTGTGAAAGCAGCCTAAGTGAAAATGTTCAAATTGGGCCCAAAGTGTCAATATTTTGTGTGGCCACCATTTTTTTCCAGCACTGCCTTTACCCTCTTGGGCATGGAGTTCACCAGAGCCCATTTGGCCCATTTTCTCTCCCCGGTGTCATGTGACTCATTAGTGTTACAAGGTCTCAGGTGTGAATGGGGAGCAGGTGTGTTCAATTTTGTGTTATCGCTCTCACTCTCTCATACTGGTCACTGGAAGCTAAACATGGCACCTCATGGCAAAGAACTCTCTGAGGATCTGAAAAAGAATTGTTGCTCTACATAAAGATGGCCTAGGCCAGTGATGGCGAACCTTGGCACCCCAGATGTTTTGGAACTACATTTCCCATGATGCTCATGCACTCTGCAGTGTAGTGGAGCATCATGGGAAATGTGGTTCCAAAATATCTGGGGTGCTGTTATTTTGTGTCCTGACAGCGGGTGCCCCCGCCAGAACACTCCAGTCAGGTCGGGAGTCGGTTGGCTGCTGGTTTTCTAGCATGCTCCTTCTGTCGGACTGGCTGCCATACACACGGGCTGAGTACAAGTGGTTAATGTTCATCGTCTGAGTAGAGGTGTTATTAGTAGCTGTGAGTGATTTCACATGGTGCTTGGAATGTTTTTTCATTATCTTCAGGTATTTACTGTTTAGCGGGTATGATTTTATAGAAACTAGATAACCAGACAAGTGTTTTTGCTTGTCAATGTAAAAAACACAATCAAAAGTGTTGCATGCAGCCCTGGAAACCCTTGACCCTGTCAGAGTTAAAATTATTCTAGGGTGTTACATACAATATGGGCCACAATAAAGAGCCTACAATTAGATCATACCGGTCCACAAACTCCATTTATAAAATGCCCATCTATTCTGATAGCATGTCAAGGTCACAGATTTAAACATTACTACAAATTTTGCATTTGAATGAACTGTGTCCAAATGACCTCTCGCACAATGGTCTATTTGAAATGTGGCCCTTCATAAAACTGTCCCTTCAGCAAATTTTCAAAAGTTTACCCAATATCAAAAGTGATACCAAGAGGGAAAAAAGGAAAGACATTTCTGAAATAAAAAAATGGGAAATAGATTCCTCAGCAGTGAATTGAATTTTAATGATAATATATATATTTGTAAGCTCTGCACAGTGAACATACAGGCTACAATTAAAGTAAGTCTATCACAACCCACAGGGTCACTTGCACATAAAGAATAGGCTGTAAAAAAGGAGCTCTGCTACGTTTCTGCTTTCTGCAGACTTCCAGGTGTGTGGATTACCTGTTATCCTGCTGCATGCTGGGGCCCTGTAGTGATGTACGAGCCCCCTAGTACAGTACAGTGCCTTGCAAAAGTATTTACCCCCCCCCCCCCCCCCCTTGGCTTTTTACCTATTTTGTTACATTACAGACTTTAGTTCAATGTTTTTTTTAATCTGAATTATATGTGATGGATCAGAACACAATAGTCTAAGTTGGTGAAGTAAAATTAGTAAAATATATACATAAAACTATTTTTCTGAAATAAAAAAATGATAATTTGCATGTGTGTATGTATTCATCCCCTTGTTATGAAGCCCATAAAAAACTCTGGTGCAACCAATTACCTTCAGAAGTCACATAATTTGTGAAATGATGTCCACCTTTGTGCAATCTAAGTGTCACATGATCTGTCATTACATATACACACCTTTTTGAAAAAGGCCCCAGAGGCTGCAACACCTAAGCAAGAGGCACCACTAACCAAACACTGCCATGAAGACCAAGGAACTATCCAAACAAGTAAAGGACAATGTTGTTGAGAAGAACAAGTCAGGGTTAGGTTATAAAAAAATATCCAAATCTTTGATGATCCCTAGGAGCACCATCAAATCTATCATAACCAAATGGAAAGAACATGGCACAAAGCAAACCTGCCAAGAGACGGCATAGTTATGCACATTGACTTTTTCTGTTATTTTGTCCTATATGTTATTTGCTTCACAATAATAAAAAGTTTTGGGCATGTTCTGTAAATTAAATGATGCAAATCCTCAAACAATCTTGAGTGTTAATTGCAGGTTGTGAGGCAACAAAACACGAAAAATGCCAAGGGGAGTGAATACCTTTGCAAGGCACCGTATATCTACAGTCAAATAATAGTTTTTTCAATTTTGCATAGAGTAGGGAATAAATTTGAGCATTACGCCTAGGTTCACACTGCTGTGGGATTGAAATTTTGGAAGTTCAGCTGAATCGTTGCACTGATTCGGACAGTGCCATTGCCGGCAATAGCTGCTGATTTGGCATGCAAATTGACATGTCAAAACAAGTTTTTTTTATTTAATTTTTTTGTCATCTGTGCCATTGGAGAGATTTCCCTTTATTTTACCTGTAGACACAATAGGAAGTGTAAGTAAAGCTCTTTAAAGAAAAGGAAGTAAGTATTTATTGGAAGAAGTGTCCAAATTAAAAGATTTCTCTATTCCTGTTTAAATGGCAACTCAAAATTTGGGATTTTTTTTCTTTTATCTTTTACTTTCAGTGCCAGTGATGATCAGCAGGACAAATAGTGTGGATCTCCCCACAAACAGCAAAAACGAGGGGGGTCTAACTCCTAACAACTCCCTGGAAAAACATTTTGGCTTTAGTTACACTTCGGGTCTGTTTATAAAATTTTCACACAAGATTCACAAAGCTTTCAGCCAAGATTCCCATTTTTTCTAATTGGATTCAATTGGAAAAATGTGTGAATCCTTGGTGAGAGTTGTGTTAGGCCCCTTTCACACATGTGGACCATTCATTTCATCAGTTCATGTTTTTTCAAAGAAAAACATATGAAGTTTACATCAATTTTTCATCAGCCGCTCATCAGATTCTTATCAGTTTTTCATCAGTTTTTACATCCACTACAATGCAAAAACTAACTATTTGTTCGTTTACATTTGTTTATCGTACGTTGTGTTTTTTTTTTTATGGAACAAAAATAGGGCTTATCACAAAAAAATAGGGCGTTGAAAAAAAAACAGATGTTGACAAATGCCTATGTAAACTGATGTAATTGGATCATCTGCTTATATCCGTTTTTCTATAGATGCAGATTCCAGAGATGATCCATAGTTTCCAGAGATGTAGTAATGTCCGTTTTTCATCCTTCAACTGATGGATGAAAAACTGACAAATGGTCCACATGTGTGATAGGGGCCTAAGACTTGTGGGAAAAAAATGTATAAATAGAATCTTTAAATATTCAATAGATTAGTGTAATAACCCATTGGCTTCTTGTACGTCTTGAAACTAAGGACTAGTTAACACTTACTTCAAAACATGGCTTTGGACATGCTTTGTTAAAGCTCTCTGAATGCCAGTCAAAGCTCCTGTTACTAAATAAAATGTTTAGCTTACAGTCCTGTTTACACCTTGCTTTTGCTTGGTGCTTCGATGAGGCTTCAGTGGGGCTTCAATGAGGTTTTGGTGGAGCTTTGGTGGGGCTTCAATGAGGCCTCAGTGGGGCTTCGATGAGGCTTTGGTGGGGCTTTCAATGAGGCTTCGCTAGGGCTTCGGTGGGGCTTCAAGCGAGCTTTGCTATAGACTTCTATGGAGGCTTTGAAGACGCTTTGAAGCACTACTAAAGCTACATGGATCTAATTTATTAAGTGAATCCGAAGCAAAGCAAAGCAAAGCAAAGCAAAAGCAAGATGTAAACAGGACCGTAAGCTAACCATTTTATTTAGTGACAGGAGCTTTGACTAGCGTTCAGAGACCTTTAACAAAGCATGTTCGAAGCCCTGTTTTGAAGCAAGTGTAAACTAGCGGTTAATGTGTGTTGAAGCCGAAGCAAGTGTGAATGAGCCCTAAGAAGATCACTTAGCAGAAGTCTCAGTCCCTTCTCAATGATGACATTATCATGTTCTTTCTGCTAAATCCTTTGAAAAATAAAAGTCTATGAACATTTCATAAGAGCAGGAGATAGAACTTAGGCACATCAATCTCGCTCGTTTGTAATAAATGTATGGAAAAATGCTTTATGTTAAAACTTCTAGACTCTGCATCCTTTTTGTATGTATTTATAAGTCGATTTTTGGGATGTTGGTACAGAGCCAAAGCTCATTTTGACCATGCTTCATATACTACGGTGATCCAGTAATACAGCGTCTACCCAAAACAAAATGCCTGGGAAAATTAGGCCTGCATTAACGAAAGGATCCAACCTTTGACCTCACTCAGCCGCCAAACCTGGATGGATCCATACCCCATGCTCCGATGATAGCTCATTCCCAGATATTCTTCCCTGTTTTATCTTTTCCTGTAGTGCTCAAAACACGCATTTCGAACCTTTCCAAATCACTTGTGATTATTATTCATGACACACCGTGCGTGGAGCATTTGGATAAACTGCATTGAACAGTACTTTGGATTCCTCAATTCTTTCTCACAAACTCTCAGCTGAGAGTGTGTGTGTGTGTGATCTGTTTGGGATTAATCTTTTAGAGAGAGCTGTTGAAGGATTTCTTATTTAACTTGCTGTCTACAAGGTTTCCTTAAAGTAATGCTCTTAGGAGGTCATTGGGCTTTTAAAGGTTATTTGGTTTGTTAGCCTAAACACTAAAACTTTGTGTCCTTTGATTCTGATTAGTGACACTTTAATAAAGTCATTTGAAGTTCAGTGGACTGAATTTTCTGCCATTTCTAATGTTTCTATGGTCACAGGGAAGAGTCCCCAGTTCAAACCTGCATATAATCTTTTTGATGCAAATCTTTCTCAACTGTGTAATGTCGTTATCAGATTCCTTTCCTCCTGGCGAACAGATTTTTTTCTTCTAAAGAAAAAAAAAAAAAAAAATAGATAAAGGATTGTCTCTCTGCCTCATTGGTTGTCATGATATATATTTTTATGTGACATCTATTCACTGAAGCCGAGTCCCTTTTAGATAACAAAAGGTTGAGAAGATCTTGAAAACGTTTTACTGCTGCTCTCTGGATGGGCCAATAGAAACAAAGACCTTTTGTCTTCCACTTGATTAGATAATAAAGCTAACGCAGACTTTTAAGGGAAACATTTCTTAACATAGCCAGAGATATTTTTTTCCTGCCCTGAAAGTAAGAAAAACTATGTCTAATCGCTTACAATTAAATCATTCATGGTGTGCTCACATTGGAGGAATTAATGCATTTTGTATTAGGTAACAAGTGAACTTTTACAACATGTGAGAACTAAGGGGGGAAAAATTATAGTCCCTCTTTGGTTCACAAGGGGTTTGGTAGTCAGGTCAATGACTTGATTTTCATGGGAAGACTGACTCTGCACAGCATATTCATAGGGTAAACAGGCCTTTTATTGACAGCTGCGGCTTGGAAGGAGAGTGCAGTGTAGTGCCGCGCTATGGTTTGTTGAGAAAAAACAAGGCAATATTTAAAACAAAGCGCTGAATGGGAACAGTGGCTCTTGTGTCCCTGAAGTTGACTGACTAATACTTGTTAGCGTCTAGATAAAAGCACTTCTCCCCACACTCCTCCCTTTCTGTGTTATTTTTATGTAAATTGACATGAGAGATGGGCGAGTTGTAATTAAACAATTCTTCTGAAAATGAGAACATGGAAAGAGGAGTGTTATATAGCATCCGAGGTCTTACAATTCTGTATTCCATAATTTTTCATTTCTTAAATTATAGTCAGGTGTGTCTATCTGATTAAGTACTCTGTTAGCGTTAAAAAACATAAAAAAATATGTTCATATAGTGCCGACAAAGTCCACATAGTAGGTAAAAGATACACACACAAATGGACCAGTTTTGGTGGAAGTTAATTAACCTACCATTGTTTTGCATAAACTTCAAGAAAACAGTCCCTTGGGGATTGTGCTAATCAATAAGGTGGTCCTTCAAGCTAACAGCTAAATCCACAATTCATATATATAAAGAGATGGGCAAGTTGTAATTAAACAATTCTTCTGAAAATGAGAACATGGAAAGAGGAGTGTTATATAGCATCCGAGGTCTTACAATTCTGTATTCCATAATTTTTTATTTCTTAAATTATAGTCAGGTGTGTCTATCTGATTAAGTACTCAGTTAGCGTTAAAAAACATAAAAAAATATGTTCATATAGTGCCGACAAAGTCCACATAGTAGGTAAAAGACACACACACACAAATGGACCAGTTTTGGTGGAAGTTAATTAACCTACCATTGTTTTGCATAAACTTCAAGATAACAGTCCCTTGGGGACTGTGCTAATCAATAAGGTGGTCCTTCAAGCTAACAGCTAAATCCACAATTCATATATATAGAGAGATGGGCGAGTTGTAATTAAACAATTCTTCTGAAAATTAGAACATGGAAAGAGGAGTGTTATATAGAATCCAAGGTCTTACAATTCTGTATTCCATAATTTTTCATTTCTTAAATTATTGGCAGGTGTGTCTTTCTGATTAAGTACCCAGTTAGCGTTAAAAAACCATAAAAAAATATGTTCATATAGTGCCGACAAAGTTCACTTAGTAGGTAAAAGACACACACACACAAATGGTCCAGTTTTGGTGGAAGTTAATTAACCTACCATTGTTTTACATAAACTTCAAGAAAACAGTCCCTTGGGGATTGTGCTAATCAATAAGGTGGTCCTCCAAGCAAACAGCTAAATCCACAATTCAGATATATACTGCATATATTTAAACTTTTGTCAATTGAGCATTGTAGTTGATGCTTGGAATAAACTACCAGCAGAGGTAGACAGTCAACAGTAGATGGCTTTGGGACAAACATAGATATATTGTCAGACAATATAGTTAACGGAAAAAAAAAAAAAAAACAAGAAAAAATTGTCAGACTCGATGGACTACTCAGTCTTTTTCTGCCGTCACTTTTCTATGTTTCTAAAGCGTTCTTGGACATACCTCATACTAATTTCTGGTTTGATATTCCAAGTTTGGGTCAAAAATTACTAGCAGGACAATAAAGCCCCCTTTTTTTAATAGAAGAGATATACAAAGACTCTTTTTAAAAAAAATACCCTACTAGGATTTTCATGAAGTTGGGGGGGGGGTGTTGTTGAGGGGAGTGGGGTGGGATTCAGTTTTACTTTGAAGATTAGAAGGCTGAAAGGCTGCTGTATCACTGCTGAGATGAGGGCACTAAGTTGCCCTCCAACGGTCCAGCGATGCGGGCGCACAAAGCCTCGCTCCTCTCCCCCTCCTCTCTGCGGCGCCGGCATTGTAACTGTGGGCACCCGAACTGCGCATGCGCGAGACGTGCTGCATGTTGTGAATGGCCGTGCAATCTTCTGGGACCTGTGACGTGTCCCAGAAGATTACAGGAAGGGGGAGAGGTGAACTCCCTTCCTGCACCGTGGCATCAGGGGAGGAAGGGGGAGCTGGGTGCCTGTCAAAACTGGGTAGCCGTTCCCCCTCAAAAAAAATTACATGCCAAATGTGGCATGTCAGGGGGTCACAAATACTTAAAGCGGACGTTTCATTTTTGGGTGGAACTCTGCTTTAAATGAATGTAGCACTTCTGCTGTGAACCCTGAGAATGAATTGCTCCCTGGTGCCTGCAGCTACAGAGATCTTGTTTTAAAGCTCATTTACAGAGTGACACACTATGAACATCATATACACACCATATTACAAAAAGTATTGGGACACTTGCCTTTACATGCACATGAACTTTAATAGCATTCCATTCTTAGTCTGTATTGAGTTGGCTCACCCTTTGCAGCTATCAACTCTTCTGGGACGGCTGTCCACAAGATTTAGGAGTGTGTCTATGGGAATGTTTGACCATTCTTCAAGAAGCGCATTTGTGAGGTCAGGCACTGATGTTGGACTAGAAGCCCTGGCTTGCAGTCTCTATTCTAATTCATCCCAAAGGTGTTTTATCGGGTTGAGGTCAGGACTTTGTGCAGGCCAGTCAAGTTCCTCCACCCCTAAACACGCTCATCCATGTCTTTATGGACCTTGCTTTGTGCACTGGTCCAAATCATTTGGTGGAGGGGAATAATTCTGTGGGGTTGTTTTTCAGGGGTTGGGCTTGGCCCCTTAGTTCCAGTGAAGAGAACTCTTAAGGCGTCAGCATACCAAGACATTTTTGACAATCTCATACTCCCAACTTTGTGGGAACAGTCTGGGGATGGCCCTTGCGTTTCCAACATGACTGTGCACCAGGGCACAAAGCAAGGTCCATAAATACATGGATGAGCGAGTTTGGGGCTAAGGAACTTGACTGGCCTGCACAGAGTCCTGACCTCAACCCGATAGAACATCTTTGGGATGAATTAGATCGGAGACTGCGAGCCATGCCTTCTCGTCTAACATCAGTGCCTGACCTCACAAATGCGCTTCTAAAAGAATGGTCAAACAATCCCATAAACACATTACTAAACCTTGTGGACAGCCTTCCCCATAGAGTTGAAGCTGTTATAGCTGAAAAGGGTGGATCAACTCAAAATTGAACCCTACAGACTAAGACTGGGATGCCATTAAGCTTCATGTACGTGTAAAGGCTGGCATCTCAATCCTTTTCGTTATATAGTATATGTATATATTTTAGCCCACCGAATGTAGGCATAGTGAATGTCTCTGCCATGGCCCCAGTTACACGGTCCACAAAGATCTAATATGCAAGAAATGATTGGCTGAACCACACAAGTGCTTTTTTGACCTCTATTTTTCCTTTGTATTGGCTTCTCAAAATAACAAATACATTAATAGAGGTTGGATAAAATGTTCAGCATAACACTTTTGATAGTAAAATAGTACTCTTGTATAGAGATGTAAACATTAGACCAAAAAGAAGAACTGAGGCTGCACAAGGCAGAGGGGTATTTGGTTTTTAAAAATGAGGCACAGTTGGAAGCTATGATATACTTGAGTACTTGAATAAGATATATAAACTTGAATGCTTGGAAGTCCATAGCCTGTTGGACTCTTAAAGAAGAGCCCAACAAAAAAGTGGTTGTAAACCCTTACATATACCCAGTGAAGCGATTGGCTTCAGGGGATACACATCCAGTCAAAGTCCAAGTTCACAAAAAAGCGGGTGGAGATCTGATGTTACACTCTGCAGAGCTCAGTGAGGAGAGCTCTGAGAGCTGATTGGAGGTAAGGAACACACGCCCCATCACACAACACACATAAACATAGCCGCGGCTGTCAATCTGCTGGAGGTCTCTCTCCTGTCACCTTTTTTCTCTTGGTGTCAGGAAAACTTGTCAGAAGTGACTCATGCTGATAGCAGAGGAACTGGACTGAGACAAGTACATAATATCGAGGGATATACTTTGTTCACATATCATGTTTAAGGTTTAAAACCACTTTAAGTCAAAAGGGTGAATAGAGATGGGCAAATATGACTACATTTCTGTTCCTTTGGTTTAAATGTTTTTACCATGCTTCACCATTTGCTCTACAGTTATTCTGCCTGTCCCATCAGACCTATAAATGCCATTGGGAAACCTCTGATATTCCCACAGGGATCTGAATAATGACAGGAAGTTAAAGTATGTGAGACAGGATGTCATAAAGACATCAGCAGGAAAGAAATCATTGTAGTCAGTGATAGTAACATGCTTTATTTTTATGCTAGACTTACCTCACTTGAGTGTGGTCCTGCATTTGTTAATTAATATTGTATGTTGTATGTCTTAGCTCTTACTGTATCTCCTGTTTTTATTCTGTGTTACTGTAATGTTCCAGTGTATTGTATATATATTAGTGTATAGCTGGATATTACAGTTGGCAAATACTATTTATCAATGAGCAGGGATCCTTCCTACTATATCTTATTCCATTAGATGCCATGAAGTAATTATGTTGCTATTAATTAAAATTTTTATAAAATACGTTTCCTGCAAAGAAAGCAATGAAAACCTGCCCTGCTGTTTGCGCTCCCAAATTCTGCTTTATTGCATGTCTAAGCTTGCTTAAAGATCTTCAGCATCTGGTTCACTTCTGAATCAGGGACATGCAGTCAGGTGAGGCAGAACCTGAACATAAAAAAAAAAAAAAGATCGAGCTTCGAGGGTCATAGCTCGGCGACCGGGGGACACAGAGATCAAAGGTAGCCAAAGTACAACCCCACCACTGGTCAGAATGTAGGGCACCATGTGAACATGATACACTGCCAAAAAAAGTAATTTACTATATTTAAAGCCCAATCCAAGGGAATTTTTTTCTCCATTACTGCCCACCCCAGTAACACCTTTCCACCAGAGACATGCAGTCAGGGAGGCAGGAGAGGCAGAGCCTGATATGAACATTAAAAAAACACACTCTAGCTTCAAGGGTCGTAGCGTGCCGGAAGTCCTATCCCACCACTGGTCAAAATTTGGGGCTCCTATCACCTATGGTTCTGGAGATAAGGGGCTCCTTGTGCAGCCTGTCGGACGCTACATACAGAGCGGCCAGTTTAAATACAAGCTGGCACACACTGTTTGCAGCAGACTGAGAGGATGAGCTCACAGTGCCCCTCACTTCTTGTCAGAGGCACTGAGCTCAGTGGACAGCTTGGAGCCTTGGACCAATGGTAAAGTACCATTGGCCCCAGCCGTCCAATAAAAATGCTGCAGTGGAGGCTCTCCTCTCACTGCAGTGTCATAAAAGGGGGCATGGAACATGTTACATATCCCACCCTAAATGTGGGTAAAACATGTAACATGTTCCAAAAGGGGAACTTATCCTTTAACCTCCTTGGCAGTGTTCCCGAGTCTGGCTCGGGTTCAGTTTTTTCTGCCAGGAGCGGTAACCCCGAGCCAGACTCGGGCTGCATTGCAGGATACAGGGGGGGAAGTTACTTACCTTTTCCCCTGGATCCTGCGATGTCTCCCCGCTGTGTGAGCGAGCCGTCTGCTCGCTCGATTCACACAGTGCCGAGTGCCGCTGATCTCCGTTCCCTGCAACGTTCCGACGCACGGGAGCGGAGATCGGCGCCAAATTCAAAAAAGTTTAAAAACACAACACACATACAGTACTGTAATCTTACAGATTACAGTACTGTATACAAAAAATACACATCCCCTTTGTCCCTAGTGGTCTGCCCAGTGCCCTGCATGTCATTTTATATAATAAAAAGATTTTTTTTCTGCCTGGAAACTGGAGATTGTCCATAGCAACCAAAAAGTGTCCCTTTATGTCAAAAGTGGTTTTAGACCAGCTAGAAAACACTGATAAATTAGAATCACAATTTATCATCAAACAATAAATTTAATGACAGCGACTATTCTGCAACTGAGCAAATTTCTGTGTTTTTGATTTGATTACATTATTGAATAATTTCTATATATATTTTTATTATATTATAATTTATGATTTTGTGTTTCAAACTTTATCATACCCGGGATGTCTACTAGACTCTGGTTCGGACAGATTTAAGTGAGTTATTCATAAGAATTGCATGCCTACAATATAAAAACGCCAAATTTCCATGCAAAATAATTGTACCGCTTTCAGCACAAAATTCCAGCCAGAATCATACCGCCAGGGAGGTTAAGAAAAGTAAAGAATTTGTATGAAATTTCTCAGAACATTTGTTTGCCATCCATTTGATTTTGAAAAATAATGGACTTTACCCAGCAAAAACCACATACACCAATAAAAATGTGTTTGTTCGAGAAAAGTTTTCCATCCTGCTCCTTCAAATGTTCTCGTCATTACGGTAGAAAACAAACTTCAATTTGGCCCACTAATGATCAGAAAAATTAGCTAACTTTCTTAGAACCTTCTTTTCCTTAGAATTTTCGTTTGAAATTCTACTCATCAATGGCCTGTTTTACTAATGTCAGGTACACACGGGCCGAATGTCAGGAAACAACGGGCTGTTAAAAAAGAAAAAAAATTTGGCCCGTGTGTATGTGGGACGTGTATGAGCACTGATCAGAGTGTTCTGGCAGCAGGGGGGAGTGTCCCCATCAGAACACAACAACTCAACAGGGGAAATCGCTGAACTAACCTTGCATGGAGCTGTCCGTTTTTTTCATGCAACCCAACAGTTGCCCAAGCTACCCAGCTAAAAACTGTAGTGGTTACCTGGCTTAAGTCGTAAAGCAATAAGGAGTAAAGCCCTGAACCTTTGCAACTTCAATGGCCTGTTCACAATAGGGGGTTGTGGTAATGCAATGTGGACCTCCAATACAACACGCCAGACATGTGGCATTTTCACACAGCGCTCCATGATGCCCAGATGGTTCACATTGTGCTGCACTCCTAGGTGTATTATGTGCCATTCAACAAGAAAGTTTAAAAATGGTAGTTACCATCATTTTCTCCTGACAGATTCTCTTGATCCTTGCTATCTATTTTGGAAGCCCACTATGTGCCTTTGATTTCAGAGGCTGATGAAACTGTTTCAAGGCGTCTTCTACAGCCATAACTAACGAACACCCTGCATCGTTCCAAAGATGTTGTATACATATGACTGGTAAACTAAAATATTAAAACCATATGGGTTTTGGATGGTTGTATTACTTTTTTGGCTCAGAAGAGAAATATGTTATATAAGATATGGATTTTAAATAAGTGAAAAGGAGAAAAAGCTGATCAGGAGCTTAGAATAATGCTTTCCTTATAAGTACAAACGGAGCAAGCTTTATCATAAAAAGAAGAAAATATAAATATCTCACATAATTTGCCCTAGATCAGTTTCATGCTGCATTTTTTTGCAAAATTGCAAACTCAAGATTTAAAGTAGATTTCACTGTACTTTACGTAGTTCATTTGGGCTACTTATTTCCATTACTAAATGATGTGGCTGCTGCGTGTGCTGTAATACACTGTAGTAGCATTAACTACATACAGTAAACAGTGCTGTGTATCAGCAGCAGTACAGGCATCTTCCTATCTGCTGCTGTAGTAAAAGAGAGCTGGCTGAGTGCTTCTTTACAGTTCAGGAGAAGCCTTGTATTTTTGTAAATGAATAAAAGACGGCTTCTTTTAATTGGCCGAGGTGGAGGGTGAATAACCTTAAAATTTCACCTCGACAAATCAGATAAAGTTTTATTTATTGATAAAAATACAAGGCTTCTCCTCAGTGGCAATGAAGCAGTTAACCAGATTCTCTTTAATTCCAGCACCATATGGTAGGTCGCCTGTACTGCTGACAAATCACAGTGACACTTAGGCTGGAGTCACATATGTACAAATTGGAAAGCTCTCAATGAAGTCGGTTCACACATGTCCTGGGCGGCTGCGGTGCAAATTCCAAAAGGGTCCTATGCGTTTTTGGGGCTGGTTCAGTATGAATTCAGGCAAACATTCGGACCTGAATCGCACATGAACCGGTGAACAGAAACGCACTGGACCCCATGCTGGGAACCGCGGCTGCACATATATGAACCTGACCTTACTGTATATAGCTAATGCTACTATAGTATATTACAGCAAATGTAGTGACTGCATGAATTGGTAACATAAATAAACTGGATCATAGAAACTATTTCGAGAGGAATTACAGGTATGGATATTTTTACATAGTTACAATGCATATACAGTACCATACCCGTGGGATTCCTCTAGAAGCTGGAAAACACTGTAGTAGACACCTTTGCTACAATGACCTCCACTAGCTTTGAGTTTCTGTGCCGAGCGACTGCCCTGCTGCATTGTTAACATAGGAGGTCAACCACTGAGCATGGTTGTCATTCGTAGAATGCTTAGAATTTTCTCAATGAATGCAAAGCATCCTCTGATTGGACGACATGGAGAGCATGATGTCACTGTCCTTCCTTTCCACCTTATATAAAAAGAGAACTCTTTGCATTCCTTGAGAAAATGCAAATCATTCTCTGAATGGTGCCAGTGCCCAACGGCTGGTCTACTGTGTTCATAATGCAGCAGGGCAGCTGCTTGGCACTGGACACAGAAGCTAGTGAAGATCACTGTAGTGGTGTGCTACAGGGATTTCCAGTTTTTAGAGGGATCCACAGGTATGGTATATACTGTACATAGTTACATTGGTCCAAACTGGAATTTTCACTTGCAATGCAGAACTTAGAGTTTATACGTTTTGGCATACAGCACAAGAATTAATCATATTTTCATGCCTGGGAGTCACAGGTGTACAGCCATGGCCAGCAGCCTGTACTAATCAATGACAGGCTGTCAGACAAAGCAGCTGTATGCCTGTAACCGCAAATCCAAGTGGTTACACATGTACAGGGAGAGGCCTTGGCCTTGGATGTAAATATACAAAAGGAATCAGTTCACTAAGTTATGTGGGGGAGGGGGCACTCATCTCGACTCTCTTTAATTCCAGCAGCAGACAGGAAATTCCCCATACTGCTGCCGGAACACAGTGCCACTTACTAAATGTAGCTAATGCTACTACATTAAATTACAGCATACTCAGTCTCAGCATTGTTTAGTAATGGAAATAGTTTGTTTGGGCCACCTTGACCCAATCAAACTATTTAAAGTGCATTGAAATTCTGTAAAATCTTCTTTAATATGTAACTAATAAAAACATATTGGTTACCCATTTTTTGAGACTAGTCTATCCTTTTTATATGTTCTAGTAAAACCTGAAAATTTAGATTGAAATATGCTATCTGGCCAAATGTATGTCCAATTTAGGGTTCAGGTGTTTCCAACAAAGGACATTGTCAATGATATAGCATACAAACCAATTTTTTACAAATATGTTCTTTTAATCTTGTGAACGGTTTGGGCCAGACCCTTTTCTTTTCAACCATAACTGTGGCCTTCTGCACAAAGCTACTGTATGTCCAGAAAGACACGATTTGATGAGTTTGGGAAGATTTCAAGTGGCCTGCATGAACCGTCTTCAACCCTTTGGGGTAACTTGAAATAACACTAATGCCGCGTACACACGGTCGGAATTTACGATGGAAACAGTCCGTCGGGAGCTTTTCATCGGATTTTCCAACCGTGTGTATGCCCATCGGTCTTTTTCTGTCGGAATTTCCAACGGACTTTGAATTGAGAACCTGTTCTTAATTTTTCAGACGGAAAACCTTTCTATCGGAATTTCCGTGTATGCCATTCCGACACGCAAAATTCCGACGCATGCTCGGAAACAATTTGACGCATGCTCATTAAACTTCCCTTTTATAGTGCAGTCAACGTTTTTTAAGGCGTGGTGTTATTGACCGTCGGAATTTGGTGTGACCGTGTGTAGGCAAGACAGTTTGAGCGAAATTCCGTTGGAGTTCCGACGGGAAAACCATCAGAGCTTTTTCCGACGAGAATTCCGACCGTGTGTACGCGGCATTGGGGATAAAGAAAAATGCCTATTATTATGAATGCTAAGTGTTCACAAATCCACCCACCATAGTATGGCTTTACTCCATTTATCTACAAACTTAATTTAACATTTCTGAGCAATTTAGACTTGAGGAAGAGCTGTTCTATAGAAGAGTGACAAGAAGCTTTAGGCCCACCTAAAAGTCTAGGAAAGGGCTTGCTCAGTCTAACAATTGAAATGTGACATAAAACTTAGATCCTGAATTTATAAAGAATAACCAAACAGTACTGCTATATTCTGTCATTCACACAAGAAGGGGACTTTCATGTTGTTGGAAGGTTTAAAAAGTCTAGAAAAGCCCTTGTTTGCAATAGCAGCAGAAAATACATTGAGCTATACCAGACTCAGTATGGTTTAGACCACAGTGTTCGGAGTAAATAAATCACTTGAAAAAAGCCTTGCGACCAGCGAGGGAAGGAATTCTCATTAACAACTGCTTTTAATACACAAACAAGACTTTGTATGCGCTCTGACTCATAAATGTTTTCTTTTGCAATTGATGAAATCGCAAGCTGTGAGCAAAAGTCTCCAAGGCCAAAAGTTTTTAATATTAAAAGATTAAAGTAAAGGCAAAGCATCTCTGACGTATCCTTTATAGTTGCCACAGTTTGTATTCACTCAGGCAGTAATGTTCTCTACAGTGCTGCCTTTAAAAACATTGTTCTTTGGGTTTTTACATTTTTTTAATTTGTTTTTGCAAAAGCAACATTTGGTTAACAGTTTTTCTTACTATCATATCACGAGCACATCATTGATTAATATGATCACCTCTAATAATATTGAACACAGTGGTAATCATGCATGTTTTAGATATCTGTGATTGATGTATCGGACTGGAATATGCAGGGCCCATCAATGCATAAAAACTGAAAGCCCCATAAAAACTATTAAAATTATTTACAGTGGGGGGCCCCTTAAAAAAAAAAGTTAAAGTCAGCAGCTACAAATACCACAGCTGATGACTTTTAATAATCGGACACTTACCTGTCCCAGGGTCCAGCGATGTGGGGGAACAAAGCCCTACGCGTTCCCCGCTCTGCTCAGCGGCGCCGGCATTTTTACTGTGGGCACCCGGCTGTGGCTTCACAGCCGAGCACCCACTGCGCATGCGCGAGCGGCGCCGCGTGCTGTGATGCGCCGCGCAGTCATCTGGGACCTGTCACGTGTCCCAGCTGACTGACTGCGCCGAGGTGAAGTGATGTCACCAGCCCGGGCACTAAAGGATGCAGACTACGAGGGACTCCCTATCAACAGGCATTTAGAGGTGAGTTAAAAATTTTCATTTTTCCACTTTTTTTATTTTTTATTTTTTTTGGAATTTTAAGCTATTTTTTTGGAGGGGGGGGGGGAAACGCCACTTTAAATAAAGCCACCTACAGACTTGCAGGTATGCTTTATTGGTGTCACTATCAGGGCGGTGATCCATAACAATTATGTGTAGCCAATGCTGGAGCTGGTGCATGTAGACAGGACGTTGTTGCAAGAGAGGTTAGCAGCACTAAAATGCAAAAAAGGTTGAAAAGGGGGAAAAAAAATAAGGCATTTTATGCAAAACAAAATTAACTAGACAATTCATTGTCACAGATGGGGGTTGATTTACTAAAACTGTGGAGTGCAAAATCTGGCTCAGCTCTGCATTTAACCAATCAGCAGGTTTTTTGGTCAAAACATAATTGAACAAGCTGAAGTTAGAAAATGATTGGTTAGCATGCACAGCTGCACCAGATTTTGCACTCTCCAGTTTTAGTACATCAACCCCACAGTGCTTTAGAAAATGTCACCCAGTTACATTTTTGGTCTACTTTAATGCATCTTCTTGCCCTAGTGCCTGCTAAAATCACAATTAGGGAAGGTCAGAAGGTTCCCAAGACCCTTTCAACAGATAAAGAATTGGAATATCATAGTTTACATGCTCTGTACTTGTGCCAGCAGAAGGTAGTCTCATCCCATCCTCTACTTTCTTCAGCAAAGGTTGGAAGCACTGAAGTCATTGAAGTAGAAAATGGTGTTAAAGGGGCTATTCTTATGAGGGGAGTGGTGGGAACTCTTACAATTTCCTGTTCTTGAACCCACTGGCCAAACTTGAAGGTTTGGATTATAGTTAGTATTTAATGAAGATGATTGTTTCACATCTGCAAGTTTGAGAGTGTGAGATTATTCTTTTTCATCTCTTAACAAGAACAGAGAAATATAACTAAATGCAGTTAAAATATGCCTAAAGCACTGAAAACTGCGCACACATAACTATTTATTCCTGACAGTTTCAGAGTAAGTAAACGCTTCTAATTTATTTTATTTCAACACCAGTTGTTTAAAGTAGCATTAAAGTAATCATTCAGTAGGAATTAACATGTACAGCCGTAGTGAAAGCTCCAATAAAACTTTGATCACACGCTTAGTTCTCTTGTTAGTTTTATTTTAGCGGATTCATGTATGTTGTCTGGAATGGACAAAATACAGATTCATTTAGACTACCATATATTAAATAGAGTCCACTTATTAAAATTACTACTGTCATGATCACACTCAACCAATCTGTATGCACAAAAAAAAGCCCAGGGCGGGATTTTAGCTAGAGGTTTTAAAGACATAAGGGGCACCTTTTAAAGTGCAGATCAGTATCTAATACTTTCACTTTACTCCCCTTCTGATGCAGGGAGCGTGGAGAAGACGCCTTGTGTAAGCCCCTGGTCAGTCCCAGTTAGAGCTTACACAGGTCTATGAACTTTAGCCCTGCCCCCATGTGATAGCACTGGGTGTATCAACAAGCACTAGCACTGTCACATGAGAGGAAGGGAGTCAATAATTCCTATAGTGTGGCTGGGGAATGATGGGAGGGTTAAGGGAACCCTTTTGCTTTGCCCTGAATGGACAGAGAACATTAAGCACCCTCATGAGACCATGTAAAGCACTTTAATAGGAGAATGATATAACAAGATTCACCTCACTGCATGCCCCTAACTGATTTTTTTTAATGTGTCTTAACTGCGGTAGGCACTCTTTTTTCCGCCCTACTTCACCTGCAGGCTCTGTTTTGGCTACAGCATTTTTATATTTTGTATATTGTGAGTGGAAAGCAGACCCTCGGTCTCACTGAATCTACTGGTACCATGGTTTTGTTCTATATTGTTTCTATCCTGTTGTTCTAGCAGATATACGCTAATTCTCTGCTCCCTATTTCTTATGTATGCATGCATCACCTAAGTGTGTTCATAGATATATGTAAGTAAAAGTGATTTGCTTAAGCTGGCCATTCTCTATGTGAATTTGGACAGTTTTCTGATAAACTGACTTAAATTCGCTTAATGGGTGGTCCTGTCAACCACCTCTTGCCCAACACTCTTTGATTGAAAGTGTTTGGCAGAACAACGGCTGCATTAAATCAGATGCAGCCACTAAGGTCTGCAGTCAAAATACAATAGTTACAGTGGGAGATTCTTCCATCCACACTGTAGAGCGTTAATGGTGTAATCAGGTACACATTTTTTGTTAGCCTGCAGACTAAATGAAATAAGAGATTAGTAGTGTATGGCTAGTTTTAGTCCTTTCTGTACCTTTCAATCTTACGTGAGTTAAGGGAAATCCTTTAACATATAAAACATTTCACATTATCACATGACACAGAGCCAATTGGAAGCATAAAAGGAAATGGTTTGTCCTTGAACTGGCTGGTTGGTGTGACAAAAGACTTTCCAGACTGTATACCTCCCACACTCCTTTATTTAAAGATTAGTAGACTGTATAGACCCAAAAATACAACCTGGCTGATAGCATTTTCCCCTGATATGTTTTTCTGCCAAGCGTATTTTAGGGTAGCTTTAGATTCCATCATCACCTAATCTTGGCTACTTCATCAGTATTGGCAGACAGTCATGTAATATCTGCCTTTGCCTTGGTCCCTAACTAATATCAAAGGTGAGACTAGAGAAGTTGGTGGAGCACAGTCCAATAACTGAGTCCATCAATGAGTCACTGATGTAACTGTGACCCAAAAATACCGCTGCTTATATGTATATACAATTTCTTGGTGATAATGCTGCCCAACAGTTTCTTGTACATGGTTCTTAAATAAGTTGTGCTAGACTTTGAGACTTCTCTATATTACAGCCTTCTTTCCACAGCTGTTTTTTATGTGTTCTCCCTGCTATAACCTATGTTGATGGACCATGTCAACAGAAAGTGTTCTACTGCTCCACATTGAGCAATGTAGTTCAGCCTACAGCCTGCCACTGGATGATTTCACTCTAAAGCGGATTGAGACTTTTTCCACTGTTGAAATTTAGCTGACAATTTTAAGTGTCTCCAGGAAATTCACTTCCCCTCCAAAGAACACATTACTGGCCGTATAACTGACTCCTGGCTGGTATCATGTTGCTCCTTTATGACTTTTCTGTTCACTGCCTTTATGACAGTGTTGGGGTCCTCCCTTGATTCTCACGTTAACCCCTCCTCTGTTGCTTTGCCATCAGCAGTATAGGGATTACGCAGTCTGAATGCCAGACACGGCAAAAACATTGTCTTTTGGCTAAGGCCAAGTTTGTGAATATACAGTTCCCAGAAACTTTGCATGCGTTGTATTTTTTTTTACTTGTGCCACAAAATGAGCAAATCGAAGGTTGCCTTCCTGGCTTGAGTGGGGCAATAGCTGGAAATTATAGGCATAGGCATTCAATACATCGGGAATGTTCACTTCAGAAACCTTTATAGCTTTACAAGTCTGCACAGAGGGGAAAACTATTAACTTCTCAAGAGTTTTACTATGAAATCATAGACATTATCTTCATTGGTTACATTTTTTCTTATGCATAATGCATTATAATTTTAATGGAAATTCCTTGAGCACTGTATCATTTTAGTAAAGATTTGTTTAGCACAGTTCTATATATGGAAGACTGACTTACAACATCAGAACGGCAACGGCAGAATAGTACAGAAAAAGGATATTTGCACATGAGCAATCTCTTCTACCTACTGTACAACAATTCTTTTCAGCAGCATTAGGGGGCAAGGAATTTTTTTTCTTTATTCAGATTTGGAGTTTGTTGTATATCTATTAGAAAGGCTCAGTAATAAGAAACTTCCTAACATGCAGTTTATTAGATTACATAATCCTACATTGGTGCTGCAACCAAAATATTAATTTACGTTGGACAGAGTAGGGGCACTATCAGGCTTCATTGTTCTGATCCCACTGCAGAGGTTTCTCTTTACTTCCTGTCATATCACAGGGAAGGAAGAGTTTCTCTTACCTGTTGTTCCTCTTACATACCATACCATACAAGTTTAACTTTGGGGTGTAACTAGAAATTACAGAGCCCTATAGGAAAGATTTTAATAGGCCCCCCAACAGGAAAAAACAAAACAAAATCATTGGACAACCTTTTTATCATGGCAGATGACAAAAGCCTGAAGAGGATGCAGTGGTGATTTTCATGTAAAATTAGTGGAGGGGGGTTTTATTCGCCTTGAAAAAAATCATAAAGGCTGATACTGGCCAAAAAAAAGTTTGACAGAAACGGGCCGACATTTGGCCAGTGTGTACAGCAACCTGTCCAACAGCAGCCTGCCTTACGTCCGTCTTTTGTTAAGGGGGCATGTTGGAAAATCAGCAGCCAATCGGCATCTGATTAGCACTGGCAGCCGATGGCTTGTGGTGGAAGGTGGTGAAAGCAGTCCTCTGTCAGCTCTTTGTTTACCAGTGGAAATCAGCTGAGCAGTCACTGCATTTGCAAGTCCTCTCTGATGGAGGTCTAAATGGGGCATGATTTAACTACAGAAGCTCCCACCTATCATCCATCCTGATCCCTGGGTTGCTGACTGGGTGCATTTGACCAGTGTTACTGTACATAGGCCATGCACATGGCTATACATGGGCAGATATCTTGATAACAACTTTAGATTCAAGAATTGCCTTTTTTCTAGCATCTCTTTTGGCTGCAAATTGATAAAATACATTTTCTTTTCAAGGAAATATATTCCTGAATAATAAACATTGCTTTCAAATACTTACAAATATTGCAGCTGCTGATTTTAAAATAAGAACACTTACCCGCGATGTCGAAGCCGATCTGTCGCTCGGCTCTTGGGTGCTGCCGCCACCTTCTTCGGTATGGGAATCCGGAAGTGAAGCCTTGCGGCTACACTTCCCTGTTCCCTACTGCGCATGCGCGAGTTGCGCTACGCAATAAGGACGGCCCGTGCTGTCTCTGGGATCCGTGTGTTTCCCAGAAGACAGTGGGGGCCCTGCAGGAAGTGGCGTAATAGCTGCAGAATCTGCGGCTATCTATGCCCGGAAGTGGGTGCAGATAACTGTATTATATAGGTATCTGCACCCCCCTGAAAGGTGCCAATTGTGGCACCGGAAGGGGGGGGGTTCCGATGAGCGGAAGTTCCACTTTAGGGTGGAGCTTCGCTTTAACATAATAATTATATCCTTGTGCAGTTAGCTATACATATCTACCTACCATAACTAATACTCAAATTTGTTGAATAGCTTCTAAGAATTACTTTTAAGAAAGTTAACCTTTGGCTAGGCTATGGAGATTCACATAGTCACATATTCTAAACAGCCTTTTAAACAAACCTTCACTGAACTCTGTAGCTGCAGACACTGTGGAACAATTCATCTTCAAAATTCAAAATTCCAAGTAGTTCTCTGCAGCTCAGCTCTCATTGATCCTCCCCCTAGAAGTAACTCAACAGTATTCCAGCCTTCTAGTCTACACTATAATCACATCATGTGCTCTGGAAGGTGGCAACAGAGTCAAATGAACTGTTAAAAGTATGGTTGGGATGACTTAAGTCCTCCTTCTGTATACTTGATGAAATGCTGCAGAGGGTCTTCAGCTACAAAGGTCAGGGAAGGCTTCTTTAAAAGCTCATTTACTGCTTGTAAAGCAATGATGAGCCCAGGTGACTGACAGGCAATCATGGGCGGTGGAGGCATTCCCCACCATGCATTCCATTGCATACATGCAGCTGCGGGGCTGGGAATTCTTCCGCTGACTATGATTCACTGTTGGCTTTGACAGCTTCCTGGTGAGATAGATTCAGGCCGGTTCAGACAAGTGCCTGAACCCACCTGAGCTCACTCATATTGTTAAAATATATGAGTATTTGAATGTCCAGAGCCGGGCCACAGGATCAGTTTAAACTAAAAATTGCAGCCTGACGTTATCTGAGACAAATGTTAACACCCATCATTCTGTCTTCCATCAAAGCACCCTAAACCATTAAGTTTTTGCCGTTATGTATTATCTCTTTGGTTAGAATTATATCACACTAATTGTTTATACAGAGTCTGCTCTCTGGTCCTCTTTGTGACTAATGATGGCAGCAGAACTTGTTTAAAAAAGGTTAAGAGGAAAGAACAATAATTACCTGATAACACTGGAATTAAATGGTTCATGAGGAATCTGAAAAATGACTGATGCTTACATTAGTAAAGAATCATTGGGGTTTTCAGAAAAAATACTGAATACAGACATTATTTTGCTTTCTTGTTGACACCTGTAAATTTGATATACACTGTATTACCAAAAGTAGGAGGAATTTGACTGGCCTGTGCAGAATCCTGACCTCAACTTGATAAAACACCTTTGGGATAAATTAGAGTGGAGCCTGCGAGCCAGGCCTTCTTGTCCAACATCAGTGCCTGACCTCACAAATGTGCTTCTGGAAGAATGGTCAAATATTCCCATAGACACACTCCTAAACCTTGTTGACAGCCTTCCCAGAAGAGCTGAAGCTGTTATAGCTGCAAAGAGTGGGCCAACTCAATATTGATCCCTACGGACTAAGACTGGCATGACATTAAAGTACATGTAAAGGCAGGTGTCCCAATACTTTTGGTAATATAGTAGTGTATGTTCATATAGTGTATGATTGCTCTTAAAGCCCAAGCACATGATATTCCTTTCTCTGAAATAGATAACAGGTAGAGTTTCTATATTTTACCAATGAATATTGTGGTCATTTACACCAGAAACAACAACAAGTGTTTTTTTTTATTTGAAGCCACTTCTTATGCCGCGTACACACGATGGAAACTCCGCTTGTGCTTGCATACACACGGTCACACAAAAGTTCGCTGAACTTTCGACCGTCAAGAACGCGGTGACATACAACACTACGACGTGTCGAGAAAATGAAGTTCAATGCTTCCGAGAATGCGTCAAATTGTTTCCAAGCAGGCGTAGGAATTGTGCACGTCAGAATTGGAACAGACGATGGGAATTTCCGATCGGAACTTTTTCCGACTGAAAAATTGAGAAAATGCTCTCAATCTTTTGCTGGCTGGAATTCCGCCAGCAAAAGTCCGATGGAGCATACACACGGTCGCATTTTCCGACCAAAAGCTCTCATCAAACTTTTGCTGGCGGGATTTCCGCTCGTGTGCACGGGGCATAAGGTTCCCCCTTAGCTACTAGCAAGGTTTACGTTGAAGTTTTGAAGGTATCAGGTAGCTCTCCACCTTACATGTATATTCAAGCTTCAGCCATTTTTGTTTTAACCAATGGAAAGCACAAGGGGGGGACCAGTTCTTACAGACTACAAACCATGTACTGTACGTCTAAAAAAACGCAAAAAAATGCTTGTTTTGAGCATTTACAGTGTAGTTTCCTATTGAAGTCTATGGGGCAGAAAACGCCAAAATCTGCCTCAAAAGTAACTCATGTAACCTTTGGAGTATTAGGTGTCGAGCTTCATGTGCCTGAGCACTCATATGTGAATGTCCACTATTAAATTACATTGGATTTTGTTTGTTGAGATTTTTGGAATTGTTGAGCTTGGAGCTACAGAATGCTCAGGTGTGAATGGGACCTTAGTGGAAAGAGTTTTATTCCAAGACCAAGAGGCTTCAGTTGCGTATGAAGGAATGAGTTAGGCTTTCATTTTTTCCTTGTCAAAATATTTTATTATGTATTCAAAAGGTAAATTATACATGTGTACAATATAATCTGTTATCAATCAAATTAATGAAGCTCAGTTATATAAATGCAAAGAATAGTATAGTTTGCTATTATATATTATTAAATAAAAGTAATAAAATTATAAGCAACTGTTGATCTGTATTTGAATGAAATATCTTAATTTATACAATTATAACTGTAAAAATTCTATATGATCTTAGGTAGCATATGTGGGAGCTTCCAAATTCAAGAAGTAAATATGGATATAAATAAAGATAAAAAGGGAAGAAGGGTAGAAGGAAAGATAGGGATGTATAGAGAAAGGGTAATGAATTCCGCAGGGTTCGGTCGGGAGCCACCACAACATCCTTGAACAGTCATATTTGAAACGAAACCTATCAAATTTACTACCATGGTAATAGTACTCCGTTATCAAAGGTTGATGGCAAAAAAAATTCTATCCAACGTTTGTTTTGCCGCCGTGAAGAGCTATATCAACAATTTAAAGCGGGTATGCAATAAGAATTCTGGTTTTAAATTGAGTAGGGCCATTGTAGGGTCCAGATATAATAAGTTAGGCTTTAATTTTTTAATGATTTATCATTATTGCTAAGGCAATAAAGGAATGTAAAAATGAACTGGGTGATTGTCAACCTTAACCACTTGCCGACCAGCGCACGACGATATACGTCGGCAGAATGGCACGTACAGGCAGGAGGGCGTATATATAAGTCCCTCCTTTAGCCTGTCCGTGTCACCGGGAGCACGCCGGGAGTGGCGCGCTCCCGCGCTGGTCGGGACCCCCGTGAGTCCGGCCGCGGTCCCCGCGGACTCGATCGCCGCGGGGACACCCGCGATCGTCTCACGGGAAGGCGGGGAGATGCCGAGATAAACAGCATCTCCCCGTTCTGCCTAGCAACTAGTGACGCCGATCTCTGCTCCCTGTGATTGGAGCAGAGATCAGCATTCACTAGCTGACAGCCACGCCCCCCCACAGTAAGAAACACACCCCTAGGCACACTTAACCCTTACACTGCCCCCTTGTGGTTAACCCCTTCACTGCCAGTGTCATTTATACAGGAAACAATGCATTTAAATAGCATTGATTGCTGTATAAATGACAATGGTCCCAAAAATGTGTCAAAAATGTCCGATGTGTCCGCCATAATGTCGCAGTCACAAAAAAAAATCGCTGATCGCCGCCATTACTAATAAAAAAAAAAATTATTAATAAAAATGCTATAAAACTATCCCCTATCTTGAAAACGCTATAACTTCTGCGCAAACCGATCAATAATAGCTTATTGCGATTTTTTTTACCAAAAATATGTAGAAGAATACGTAGCGGCCTAAACTGAGGAAAAAAAATGTTTTTTTATATATTTTTGGGGGATATTTATTATAGCAAAAAGTGAAAAATAATGCATTTTTTTTCAAAATTGTCGCTCTTTTTTGTTTATAGCGTAAAAAATAAAAACCGCAGGGGCGACCAAATACCACCAAAAGAAAGCTCTATTTGTGGAAAAAAAAGGACGTCAATTTCGTTTGGGAGCCACGTCGCACGACCGCGCAATTGTCAGTTAAAGCGACGCAGTGCCGAATCGCAAAAAGGGGCCTGGTCCTTTGGCTGCAAATTGGTCCGGTCTGAAAGTGGTTAAAGCTACTGTATGTAACTATATAGTTGTGGCAGCCAATTGGTATAGTATGCAAAATGGTAGCTTCTCTTTTTGAAATAACCACCATTTTCAAGGTGTTTCTTCACTTCTTTCACATTGTGGCCCTATAACCTACATAATCCTATACATCATTTGTAAGAGAACTTGAACCTGTAATGATGGAATAACACAGTGTTTTTTCAGACAATTTTTATATGACTTAAAAGACACTGGCAAACTGTGTTAAAGGTAAGTATGTTTTCTTTAACACGATTGTGTTTTCTCAGTGTCTTACATAGACAGAGCAGCTCCTTGTTGTAAAGGTGTTAAAATATGAGCGAATTGCTACAATATGCCAGTTTCCTAAGATCTATGAAACGGTTCTAAGTGTTTCCAAAATTAAACATTATTTACACTAGTACAGGTCTCGTTGTCTTGAAGGTGTTAACCGTCAGTAGTAACTGTTTTATGTCAATTTCTAAAGAGCTGAGCAATGACTTCATGCCCTTCTGTTTTTAGCTTCATCAAAGAGACTGTCTTGCGTTTGTGTTCACCGTATCTTGGAGGGTTTGGAAGCACTCCGCCTCCGCCTTTTCCAGTGTGTCTCCTTTGTCAGACATTTGATTGCTGATGGAAACATGGCAATTCGTTTGCTTCAGTTTAATCACCAGATGAAACATTTTATATCTGCACCTGGAATTGGTAGAACATTCAAATATACAATATCTCTTAAAGAAACTTGTATTTTTTTCAAAAGCAAATGTGATTTAATGCTGGCAATGAAAAAAGGCTAGCAAAATTCAAAATTGGTCACATTTCAAAAACTGTCACACTAGCAATTCCATTGTTTAATTTACCAGCAACAGGATTGTTAAAGGATTGTTATTGTTACAGCAACAGGATTGTTAAAATTAATGAAAAGCATAACTATAGTCTTAAAAGTTCCCTTCACCCCCTCCTTCTACTTGCCCAACGTGTAGAAAAAATGCCGTGTGTACTTAACTATTTTTTAATCCACTGCAATTCGATCATTTGATCCTGCAGCATTGGCTCTCCAGTGAGCTGCTGCGGCAGGGGAGTAGAGGGAGCACCGACAATGGTTGGGACACAGCTCGCAGAATTCAGAGCCATTGTCGAGCACTCCGTTTCACAGAGCTGTGGGATCAAATGACTGGACCTGTGTGGATTTTAAAAAATTGGTACGTTTACAGCTCTGTTTTATTCAGGTTAGGCAGAATAGGCAGGGGGACTGACCATTTTTAGGAATATATGTAGTTAGGCTTTTCTTCCACTTCCACTAAAGGATCCTTTTACCTTTCGTAACATATTCAGGGTGTAACATGTAGAATGTTACTGTTGCACCAGCCTCCGTTCTTCCCCGTTCCCCCGCTGTGACAGCAAATGGGGGATCTTCTCCCCGCACCCGCTGTCACAATTAAAAAAAAAAATCAATCATTCATTCCTAAAGTTCTGTGAATGTGAGAACTACAAGGCAGCTTTTGTGGCTGTCGGCTTGTAGTTCCCAATGAACTACAAGGGCGCTGTTGAGCACTCTAGTTAGTTCAATGATGCTTCCTATCAGTGTGTAACTGCCTACTCGTACCAGGTACGAGCAGATAGCTTACACAGACAGTCTGCAGGAGTCCTGCATTGCACCCATGATCTGCTGATCACAGGTCAGATGCATGGCAGGCTTCTAGTAAAAAAATTAACAAATGCACATTTTTTTACCTGCAAAAGATATGCATTTATTATTCTTTTTACAAAGGTTAACTTATTCTTTAACTTACCATTGCTGCCTTTGCCAGCAAATTGATGTGTCATTGCAGCTCCCTTGCTAGCAATTTAAATTCTACTGAGTTGCAGCCAGCAACGGAGTGGCTTCCATTAGGTAAACATGGCAGTTGTATTTATTGATTTGGTGACCAGTTGTCAGATGGTATGACTTTTGCAGATGATGTTGTGTAGTTACAACAACCTGTCAAATTCCAACAATCACATATCTAATGCAAGCGAGAGAATTAAAAGAACAGTAACCGGCTCTGCTCCTCCAGCACTCACTGGAGCGCCGGGGCGTGGAGGGGGCGGGAGTCAGCTGCCAGTCCATGCACTTGCATCCATCCACTGCTTCTCTTTCCACCATCCAGCCCTTTATTAATCACTTGGATATGGTTCAAGAAACTGATTTGTAACCTTCAATGCAGGCAACACTAGAATTTGCATAATCGCCATGCAGTTTGATATTGGGGTTGCAGAGAATGCAAAGTAAATGTCCAGTTTACTGAATAAGGAAAAACTGTGTACACCTAAAGTGGATGTAAACCCTCATATGTACCCAGTGACAGGAACAGCCTCAGGTGATACACAGGGATGAAACAAATCTCCCTACATAAGTTTTACATGTATATCTGCTGTCTTAAGCTTTCTATATCCTTTAGAAAGTGCACATCGTGTTACAGCTTTTCTCTTCTTGTTCAGCAATGGGATTGGATTCTTGTCATACAGCCAAGACATCTGATTGGAGGAAAGGCACACACCCCCCCTCTACATAGGCAGAGGAAGGAAGATACTTTCAGAGCTGTGCTGTGACATGACAAGCTCTCTGCTAATCTATTTATAGCAACCCCCCCCCGGCACAAATTTCAGGCTGGTTTTATCTTGGTTGTCGGAGAACTTGTCAGAAGTTATCATGCTGATAACAGAGCAAGGAAACAGCAGAAACACACAGGACTTAGTGCTTTGGAGAGAGATAAGAAAACACTGCAGATATATGTATGTGCTTAGGTCAAATTTAATGAATCAGGTTTGCATCTAAGTCATCTAATCACATGTAAGCAAAAAACTTTATTTTTTTCTTTTTTATTTCTTTTTTTACTTTTACACATGATTGGGAATTCAGATTGAACTTAGCTTTGCTATATTCACTAGGCTATGTGGACATTCTCTACTTCTTTAATAAATTGGCTCTACTGTTTAAGAGTACGTATGCATTTTATTTATTAAGAAGTTTTTCTGTACACTACATTTTTTTTCTGTATCCCTTTAAGCCATTCACCCTTCTGATATGAAGTATGCGGTGGAAGTCAGAGCTGAGATTTCTTGCTGTGCATTGTTCTCAGTTTACACTGCTTTCTATTTATAAATCTCATTGTTCTGTATATTTCCCTGAAATCTGGTCTGATGCCCAGAACGTTGTTGCCAAGAATGTATTAAAGCTAGACTTAAATCACTTAACCCACCCCCAAAATATGTTTATTGTCTTTGTAAGCTTTAATAATATCCATAGGAATGGAAATGTTAGCAATATAATTCAGCATTTTTGTCTTGGGACCGTAGTGTGTTTCTAATGCATATTGCTTTTTATATATTTTTGCTTTGAAGCTTTCCATAAGGTAAGAATACCAGTGTTAATTTCAGTTCAGTGTTCAGTATATTATTATAATAAATGTGCATATGCGAGGGCATGTGTTTTTTTAAGTGCACCTGCCAGTAAATGAAGAGTCATTGGTTACTGCACGGTTTGCAAAGATTTAAGTATTGAAGGATCATTTCCAATTTCTGTTACACCAGATTGATGTCTAGTCTTTTTTTTAACCTTTGGTTATAGTGGGGAAAAATTAGACCTCCTGACAGGTTTTTTTCAGGGCTGCTGTTAGATATCATGGGGCCCCGTACAGCCTACCTGACAGGGCTCCCCCCTTTTTTTGTTACATATTTTTAACAGCCTTGTTGGGGGGCCTTTGGTAAAATATCAGACAGCCTCGGCTGCACTGGACAGTGAAAGAATGGGAAGCTATTGGATTCTCACAGTTCATTCACAAACTGAAGCATAGTAAACACAGTGTACTATGCCTCAGCAATGGATGGATACAGTGAGTGATCAGTGCCAATCGCTCACTGTGTTCATTGAGGAAAGAAAAGGGCTGGTAAATAGTAAAAATTGACTGCACACTCCCCACTCTCCATCCTGAAACATCCCCCTGTGTGCCCTCAGCAGCTACCAATCCCCCTGCAGTGCAGCTGGAGGAATAAAAAGAAGGAGACGCCAGAAGAGCTGCAGTGGGAGTCACAAGAGTTGGCAATAAGGCAGTACAGCCATCGCTGCTGCTCAGCAGGTGCCTGGGCCCCTCTTTTGAACTAACGGGGCCAGGGCCCGGTACCGGAGGGCTGGCTGTACTGTCTTATCAGCCCTGGGTTTTTCCTACTATCTGCTACTCTCTTAGGGAGATTTCTCTTCACTTACTGTGGCAATTACAATGGTTTAACCATACAGGAAATATGTAAAAATATACAACTGGGACTCAAATAGTACTAAAACATGTACAGGGGTCCTAGCCGTCATGAGGGCAAATCTCATAACAAACCAATAGATGGCAGTAAAAACCTAGCTGGGATTCAGTCCTTCCCTACTCTTTCCAAAACAAAAAGAGTGGGTGGACATACACTTTAAGTTGTAAAATCTTTTCTTGCAGATTTTTAAAATAAAAAAAACAAGAGCTGGATTAAAATAAGTGGATTTGGAGCTGAAACTTTAAAACTGGAAAGAATATATCAAAGGTCAAGCAAATGAATGAGGGAGGAATGCCCTCAGTTATAGGGAAAAATTACACAACTGAATTTATTCATCTTTGAGAAGAGACAACTAAGGGGGAGACAATTATTTTGTATCAATGGTTTATATATTCAAATTAGTAGAAAGTAGTTAATTTTAAAGTCTAACTTTGTTTTTTATATATATATATATATATATATATATATATACATACACACATACACATTTTATATATATATATATATATATATATATATATATATATATATATATATATATATATATATATATATATATATATATATATATATACTGTATATATATACTGTATGTATATATATATATATATATATATATATATATATATATATATATATATATATATATATAGCTATATAAAGATATATATATAATATATATATCTATATTTTTTTTTTTTAAGTTTTCTAAAAGAGAGAGGAAGAGTTAAAATTCTGAATTTCTATCAGGTTTTATTTCTGTCAGTGAACTTCCTGGGGAGATTTTCTCTCATTTCCTGTCTCTGTGATATCAATACAAGAAATAGTGTTAGCTGTTGTCACAAGGCAAAAGGCATCAGTAAAAAAGCATTGTCAAAAATTCTAACTCTTTCTTACTATATGTACTGTGCTTTTGCTTATGGCTGTGTCCTCATTGGAGAGATTAAGGACATGAACAGCAATAAAAACCTGGTAATGACACAAATCCTTCCCTACTCAGTCCTAATCAATAGTTTAGGATGGAGATGGGTTTCAGGGCCATAAGATAAGACATGCTTGCACTCTTTGCAACTAGAGAAAGGTTTCACATTTTTGTATAGAAAGATTTCTTTCCTGTAAGAGCAGTAAAATGTGAAATGGCTTTCACAGAGGTTAGGTCTAACCAACTGATTAGATTTCTGGGCTGAATGTATTTATGAATACACAAAATATAAATTGATACTAATATTATTAGGAAATAACATTGTAGAATGTCGTCCCAGGGAGTTAATCGATTGGCTTCAGGAAGATTTTTTCCCAGTTAGAGCATATTGCCCCAAGCTCTATTAAGAGTTTGTCTTTTATTTAATAAACGGTTTTGGGATGTAAGTTTATTTTTTGGGTTAAAATTGTTGGAAATGTGTCTTCTCGACGTATTTACCAGTAATAATAGTTACATTTTACCCAGTCTGCCCTGGTCAACACTTTATAAAATACCAAATGTGTCACTGATTTCTTTTAGAGCTCCTTTGATCTCATATATAACTAATGTTAACTTAAAAGAGAGGAATTTCAGAAATCAGAAAACATTCCAACAGTTTTCATAGACTAGGTAGAAACCAAAGAGTATCAAACAATGGTAACACGCAGTGGCTTGGTATTGGCAACAATCTACTTAATCCTTGTTCTACTTTTGACCAAATGCTATATAATAAAAGATTAGGACTCTTTCTCAGTGCTCTCTGCCTTTCCGGGAATTCTTCAGAATATGTTTTGATGCCTCCTTGACTTTAGCTTATCTGTTCCCTTTGCCTCTTGTATATTCGACGTATCCCTGCAGTCTTACACAGTATCGCCTGCATACAGCCTTACAAGAGTTCCAGATACTTCACATTTATCATCTGCTCTTACGTACCTTTCCCTTCCTCCTTCCCAAGCAGAAATATCATGCAGTGGAAAGCTTCATATACTGTAACTGTTGCTCTGAATCATCCTATGCTCAAATCTTTGTTCTGCTATGAAAACTATTTTAATTTACTTTTAACACAAAAGGGCATTTTAACTTTATTGTGTGGTCAAATCAAATCAACTGCTGGCATGCGTTGTGGGATCTCTAAGGATTGTAGAGTTTAAAGTGATTGTAAAGGATCACATTTTATTTTTTTTAAATAACAAACATGTTATACTTACCTGCTATGCAATGGAAGGAGCCCTGATCCTCCTCTTCTGTGGTTCCCTGCTGGTGCTCCTGGCTCCTCTACCCCGCTGAGTGCCCACCATAATCTTTCAGATTAGGAAGAAGAGTGTTCACCATCCACTCTTATAGTGAATAATGTTTTTTGTCTATTTAGCTTTGTAGTATTAAAGTGAATGATCTACATATGATCATTGCTTTCCTTTTGAATGAATGGACAGATTCCCAGTCAAAGTATATCAGCTTAATTCACTGCAACTCTTTTCTGATTATGCCATCCTATGTGTAGCTTCATGCCATCACCTCATACATTGTTACTTCTAATGCAACAGCAAGCTGAACACATTAAGTTAAACGTGTCCCAGGTATAACCTTTATTTTTCAACTGCTGAGGTCCAAGTCAATAAAGGTAATTCCATTATATATATATATATATATATATATATATTTATATATATATATATATATATATATATATTTATATATATCAGTAGTTAGTGAAGCTATAAAGAAATTTGAAACTTTCTGTATATTGCTGGGGGGTGCACTGGATTTTTCCCTGGCTGTATAGATGAACCTGTACATAGATCTCATTATTTTCACAGAACATGAAGTGGTACACCTTACATTTAAAACACAGGAAGGCCCGAGTCCAGAACAGCCATATTGTTTGATAATTCTAAAAACATTGGGGGAACTCCTAAAGGAGACACAAATGCTCTTTAGGGCTGTTGACCGCTACATGGAAATTGTCAGTGCTTCCACCAAAATCTGTCGGAATGTGTGTCTATACTGGACATTGCTTCTTTAGTGTGCTCGCACCCCAACTACTGCACCTGTCACACAAACAGGCGCATGGACAAAGCTTTTTTTTGTAGTGCAGTGGGTGGAGCCTGATGGAGAACTGAAAGGCTAGTTTCTCATCAGATCCTCCCCGCTGTTGATTGACAGCATATGGCAGTGGACTGATCCATAACTACTATTCAGTCCAATAGTGGATTTCAAATCCACCCACTGCCATTTGCTGTCAATCAAAAGTAAGGTGGACAGGATGTGTAACTAGTCTCTCAGACTGCACCCACCTAACAACACTGCTGATTTGTGGACCAGTTTCCCCATAAGGTCTGACTCTTCTGTGACTCGAGTCATGTACCAGACATGGCCATTGTCATATTTGGGTAATGACATCACCAGTGCCCCCAGCCCCATTGTTGACATTCAGGTTTGGGCTGGAGAATTTCCTGGCTGACAGCGGAATGAGGCCAGGGATACAGTACTGTGTGGGAAGCTATCACCTTCATGACAGCTCCCCAGCACAGACATGTCCCACTATTAGGTACCTGGTAGCAGAGCCTGATATGATGAGGAAGGCCTCTCTTACACGACTCAGGGCCCTTGGTAGTGTGAACAGAAGATGTAGGAGTGCAGAGTGGCATGATTGCCTATGGTCTTGCCAGTAGCAGAGTGGGTATACACCCCAGACAGGAGAGGTCTTTAGTAGTCTTCAGTTAAACAGGCGGGTTGGTAGACAGCTGGAGGATGGCAGACTGAAGCAGTCTGGTACTGGCGAGAGCCAGCAGGTGAGGCATGCACTGGTAGCAGACTGTAGAACAGCAGGATGTGTAAGGAAGAAGAGTCAGACAAGCTGGGTCATACACTAGAAGGACGGCTCAGATATAGAGGAGCAGGCAATAGCGCAGTCTGGTTACAAGCTGGGTCAGGAGCCAATTGGTAGAAGAAAAGCAAATGTAGCAGACAGAAGCGAAGGTCAAGGGCAAGCTGGGGTCGGGCAGGCATAGTTCAGAGTGGTCAGACAAGCCAATTCAGCAACTGGAATCAGGATACAGAATAACATGGTCACAGGATACAGGAAAGGCTGAAAGACAAAGCAGCATTAATCCTTGAATGCCCATTTGGGCCAACATCTGTCATCTCTGTACGTGAGCGCGTTGGTGCGCACATGTGCGCGCACCTCTGCGCGTGCCCATATGCATGCTTATAAGTATTAACCAAATTTTTACGTATAGGAGAGGAAGCAGGAATTAGCCTGTGAAGTGGCACAGAAGTCTGTCTAGAGGAACCATGTTGTCTCTTGGCATGCCCTTCCCAATACCCACTCTGAGCACTGCCATATCTCTGTACCCATGGTCTTAGCTACTGTCAATTTCCTAATCTGTTAACTGATGGTAATTCTTTAACAATATGTCTCTGCCAAAGTGAAAGGCTTTTAAAGTGGCGGTAGCTAGAACAAGCTGGATTTGGCGCATGTGCTGCTATCGTTACTGAAACTGGTGCGAATGCTTGTCTGAATTAGGCACAGGTAGTATTAAAGGAAGCCATTGCCAGAAAATAGTTATAAATGCAATGTTATCTTGTTTTCTACACTGGATCAGGATTCCTGCTAAAATACAATAATAACAGAACTTTCTTGGCTATGTCTACTGGAGATCTATTTATTATTGATTCTCGTGTCAATGTGCAGTTTAATTTATCATAATGCACTAATGTTCAAAGACTTTAACCTTTATCTACAGTGTGATCCCCTTGCATTGGCTTATACTTAGTGCATTATATTGGCATGAATAATAGTGTACTGTGACAGAGGAGTTATAAATACAAGTACTAATTAGTACAGAGTGAGGCAAACGCTCTTGCAAACTGCATACACCAGCATTCATAGACACTGCAAGCAAATTGACTAGAACCAGAGCAATTTACAAATATTGGTTTAAAATAAGGGCATGCCTATGGGCTGCATTTTTTTCCTAAATCATTTTGATTTTTTAGTACAAGAAGGCACATGAACAGCTAAACTGTGCACATACAGAAGCCTTATGCCGCATACACACGGTCGGAATTCTCGTCGGAAAAAGCTCTGATGGTTTTCCCGTCAGAATTCCGACGGAATTTTGCTCAAACTGTCTTGCCTACACACGGTCACACCAAATTCCGATGGTCTGTAACACAGCGGCATAAAACACGTTCGACAGCACTATAAAAGGGAAGTTTAATGTTTCCGAGCATGCGTCGAATTGTTTCCGAGCATGCGTCGGAATTTTGCATGTCGGAATTGCCTACACACGATCGGAAAATCCGATAGAAAGGTTTTCTGTCGGAAAAATTGAGAACAGGTTCTCAATCCAAAGTCCGGCGGAAATTCTGACAGAAAAAGACCGTTGTGCATACACACGGTCGGAAAATCAGATGAAAAGCTCCCATCGGACTGTTTCCATCGGAAATTAAGACCGTGTGTACGCCGCATTAGAGCTAGTGTCTGGGCAGTCTTCTACATTTATCTGCATTTAAACCATTAGTTTTTAATAAGCCTCTGGTCCTTTTGTATGTTTTCTCAAGCAGAGCTGTAACAGAAGCAATGGTTACTCACTGTACATCTGCACACCACCTTTTTCTGCTATGTTAGAAAAAAAACACACCCATCAACAGGAAAAAAGTTTACCATTAACCATCATTTTATTGCTGTTTACTGGTCCATTTTATCCCCTTTTCTTTTGGCTACTGATGATGGAGGGCTCTTCTGCTGCTTTACATATAAACTGTTGGCTGATTTTAAAAAGGATTTCGAAAATCTCTTGGATCCCGTTAGAATATGTATTCACACTGCTCTGTAATGCCAATAAACAGGGTTAGCATAGTTCAAAGGTCTTGCGTTTAGTGTTCTAAAAATATGATTTGCTTGCCTGTCAAATAACTTGTTAATAACTAGCTTGCTGGCTATACCTATGACCCGCATACCTTTGTGTGTGTTACTTAATTTACAATTCAGGATGTCTCAGAAAAACATCTACAGCTGAGTCCAGCTGTGCGGCTCCACTGGGACCCATTTCCTCCTTCACTTCCATTAGATCCAAGGGAATATTTTGGCATTCTTCTTTATTAGTAGAAATAGTGGATGACTGTGTGCAGCTCGGGTGGCCTTTGTTGGTATAGAGTACAATCATGAACACGTTGAGTTCATATTACATAGAAGACAATTAGAATAACAACAGATCTGAATTATTTCAAGGACGAAGGGGAGGGGGTGTACAGGGATACTGCATGGTGGGAATAATCTTGAGGTGCGATATCTAAAGAATGCCGGAAAGAAAAATAAAACAAGTTTGGGACATTTTGAAATACCAAATTATTACCTTGGGTAATAGCTATAGTGGCACTTTTATGGAGTTACATTTAACTTCTGCTCAAGTTTTACTAACGTCTATAAAGCATTCTCCAGTAAACCAAGAGAGGGCTGGTTTACTCACAGCATGTTTAGTCTCTCAATGTGGGGCGCTGGTAAAGGGTAAGCAAATACAGTCTACCGTCTACACAGATTTATGATGGTGATGTATATAAATTTTCAGCTTGTTAAAGGTCATAAAAGTTTTACCAGAGCAGTTATGTCGCTGAACTGTAATTTGCTTCTGCTTGCTCAAGATATCGGCTTTAGGAATACCCACCACTTTGTTTAGAAATGTTCTCCGTAAAATGGAAAGAATTGATCGTTAAACTGTATTTGCTGAGACTTCTCCTCCAGGATTTATACTAACTATAATGTATGAGTGTATTTTGATTAAGCGTTCTTAATGACTGCTTGTATGAGCAGAGGCCAACTGCCGTGACACCATTTTTCCATGTCCTGTTTGTATGAAAAGAACAGGAAATGGCCCTGTTTGACAGCTGATAAAGTTATGCCAGCTCGATAACTGTAACAAGAGTCCTATTGTTATCAGATGCTTATTAGAAGTATCTTTACTTCATAGTGGAATTTATAAGTACACATCTGTTAAAATGCAGACACATTTGGTTATAACTAAAGCCTAGACAAAATGTTCTTCTAAATTAATACCTCACTATCCTGTATGTGTGAGCTCAAAGATCAGTAAAACTCCAAAAAACATTAAACTCTTGAAGCACTGATCAATAAATATCATATCTTAGAGCAGTGGTGGTAAAATAACCAGGTATTACAGTGGCTAAGTAGTTAGCACTTTCGCCTAGCAGCATTGGGGTTGTTGGTTCAAATCCCAACCACAGCACTACCTGCCCGGAGTTTGCATGTTCTGCCTGTGCCTGCATGGGTCTCCTCCGGGTATTCCTGAAGAAACACACCAAAGACATGCTGGTAGGTTATTTGGCTCCTGTCTAAATTGACCCTAGTATATGTATGTATGAATGTGAGTTAGGGACCCTTGATTGTAAGCTCCTTGAGGGCAGGGACTGATGAATGTACAATATGTACAAAGCATTTAGTAAATTGATAGTATATAAGTACCTGAAAGAAGAATAAGGTATAGGGGACCTCAGCCGTGGGGCTATATACAATGCTATATGTCAGTGATGGCAAACCTTGGCACCCCAGATGTTTTGGAACTACATTTCCCATGATGCTCAACTACACTGCAGAGTGCATGAGCAGCATGGGAAATGTAGTTCCAAAACATCTGGGGTGCCAAGGTTCGCCATCACTGCTATATGTGATGCTACAGAAGATTGTCAGAGACTGATAACATACTATAGAACACATTCAGAGACTGGGGAAGATTAACATGAGACTGCTAAAGAACATTACCATTACTAATCGATGCTTCCACTCCCACTACTGACTGTTGGTGTCTTAGGGTCCCAAAACAAGTATCAAAGGGATGCATGTCTTAGAGAATGTGTCTATTTTGGTTCCAAAATTATTCAAGCTATGCCTTTCAACTTGAAACTTAACAATTTCTATGGAAAGCACAGAGATGTGTGTTTAAGATTTCTTATTAACTAATCTTAGTTGAGTTTAATCCGGTGTATCCCCAAAAAGCAAGTATACTGGAGACACAAATATATACTATTAGTTCTTCAGTAGATAAATAGAAAGTAGAAGAGGCACTCTTGAGGCTTGAGCAGGAGTCCAAACAATAGATTATATTCTGTCCAACATTTCAAAGGATCATAGTCCATCTTAGTCAAGATTGGCTTAAAATTTTGGTAAGTACTGTCTGTGGATTGGTTTGCAGGGTTTAGCACAGCAGCGACTCTTGGCAAACACTGTTCATGCTGATCTGCTGGATCACATTCTTCTTCTTTATGTTTGGTTAATGCAGTAGACAATAAACAAAATAGGTTTTAAGCCCATCTTCTTTTCATCTTCTTTTTATGTTTATAAATGTGCACAGTTACCGTATCATCTTATGGCCCCGTTGTTTTACATTAAATTGTGGCAACAAATCCATTAGGCTCAATTTAATAAATTATAACAATCAGTACTTGCCATACAACCATTATTTTTTTTTTTTTTTTTTTAGCAATAAGAGATAATGAAAGCCTAAAATAGTCCATATGACTGGAAAGAAATAAGTAAATAACACATATTTTAAAGCTTAGTGAAATAAGACTATGGTGCATAGTTTTACAATTTTTGTTTTGTTGTGTGGAAATAGGTCAATTAGAGGGTACAGTAAGTGCTTTTAATAGACATTCGCATGTTTACCAATTCTGCGTATTGATGAAGGCAGTTAAAAATCTAAGATTTTAACATACAACTTAAGTTACCCATGACAACAGACCTAAAGAGAAACTTCTCCCAGGGTTGAAAAAAGTACTGTAGCCACTGACTTTTAAAAAACACATACTTACCAGCCCAAGAAGTCTAGCACTGTCTTCCTAAAACCCAAAGTCTTCACTGCTGCCTTCATTCCTGCCATCTTGTATTTGGGAGGCGGTTGTGACTTCCTAATAGGAGTATAATATCCCAAAGACTCCTGAGATGTGTCTGACGTGATCCCAAGAGATGTTAAGTGAGGGAGGTTGGGCAAACCAAGCTGAATGTCAACCTCGCCTAGGCAAGGATTGAGGGTATGGGTACCTACTGGAAAAGGTAATCACTACCCCCTCCCAAAAAAGGGATTCCAAATGTGTGAAAGGGAGGTGCAGGATTTAGTGATTAGTAAAAGAAAATAGAAGGCCCACTTTAAAGCTACATTCACGTGAGTGTCCAGTGGCAGCTGCCGGTGGGAATTAGTGGGGCTACATGCTTCATGCATACAGTGTATGCAAACAGCAGCAGCTGTGAGTACAAATGAGTGGCTGGAGTTGCCACTTTTGGCATGTACCCACTTATTCAAGCGGTTACATGCAAACAGAACCTCTGACCGGCCATGAATACAGACAGTGTGCGTCCAGGAATGGTGTTTCTGCAGGGTTTCTGTCGGCACGCAAAGTGGCCTCAGCTAATTGGCCAATTTGTATGTGGCCATGGCATAAAGTGTATTTAGCTGACTTTGAATGCAGCAAACTATGTACCCCCCATGTGAATGTAACCTAACTCTATTGTAGTCATGTTGTAGAAAGATTACTTTTCATTGGTTGCTGTCTATTATTGCCTTAATAAAGTCTTTGCTCTTTTTTCCCATTTCGCTTGCATGTGGAACGTGGTTTGGAACAATTAATGTGCCTCTATAAAAAATGTTTTATGCAAGGAAAAGAACCTATGTTTAGTTTCTAAGTCCGACTAGACAGTTGTCTGCCTAAAGTTAAACAGATGAGTTTGAGAAGATGCAAATAAGCTATTAAGATCGTAAAAATATTTACTTTCACTGCTATAAACATTATCTAATGAAGAGAAAATGTTTTCTGTTTTTATGTGAAATTGTTTATACACAGCTTGAAGTTTACTATTGTTTAATACATTTCTAAGAAAGCCTTGCGATTGTTGCTATTTTCTATTTTGTTAAATAATTGCGACTGCAGAATACCGATGACCAAAGAGTGATTATTGCAACATGTGTTGTGCTGTCAGTTTAATGAAGGAGGGAATCCATGACTTCCTAGATTTATTTTGTACAGAGAAATTACCAGAGTGAAAAAATAACCAACACGCCAAGTTAGTGGTTTTGTTAATGAAAACAGTATTTAATAAAAATGCAGCCCATAAATTATGTATAAATGTGTTTCACTTTGAAAAAAGGAGCCAGCTAATTTAGAAGAGGCAATTAAGTAGGGATAGGATCACATTATAAATGGTCCGTATAGTAAATTCACTGGAAAGTTGTTCACCTTAAAGTGACATTAAACAATATCCTTATGCCCCGTACACACGGTCGGAAATTCCGACCACAAAATCCGTTGGATTTTTTCCGATGGATTTTGTCCGACACTGGTGTTGCATACACACGGTCGAACAAAGTTGTCGGAAAATCCGATCATTCTGAACGTGGTGACGTTCGTTGCGTACGACGGAACTACGTAGAGGCTAGTAGCCAATAGCTTTGGTCTTGTAATGTGATCTGAGCATGCGTGGCACTTTGTCCATCGGAATTCGCTACACACGATCGGAAAAATTCCGATCGGACTTTGTTGTCGGAAAATTTGAGAGCAGGATCTCAAATTTTTTCCGACGGAAAAAGTCCGATGGCGCCCACACACTGACGGATTTTCCGACAACATGGTCCAATAGGAAATTTTCCGTTGGAAATTCCGACCGTGTGTACGGGGCATAAGTCTTCAAAAATAATTCATACACATCCACTACAAAAAATAGAAATTTGGAGATTTGGAGGGGGCCGAAAGCATCAGAGTTTAGTATCACTTTAACCACTTTAGTACAAAATATGGCTACAGCACGATACTATAGTTCTGACAGGGTGTCCATAGGTGTCCTACCAAACCCCCCCACCGCGTGGCCCCCGGTGGCACGCATCAGGCACGCTCTGTGACCGCTGTGTCATTCGAAACATAGCTGATCACAGATCAGGGTAAAGGGCCAATCACAGTGGCCCTTTACCATGTGATCAGCTGTGTCCTTTCCTTGCATGCTGTGTCTGTGTGAGCAAAGGAGTGCTGATAGCCGGCAAGCCTGTCAGCACACTGTTTACACTGATAATCAGGGCACTTATCAGTGCCATGATAATCTGTGCCCAACAGTGTCGCCTCATCACTGCAGTCTCATCAGTGCCCATCAGTGCAGCCTCATCAGTGCCCATCAGTGCAGCCTCATCAGTGCAGCCTCATCAGTGCCCATCGGTGCAGCCTCATCACTGCAGCCTCATCAGTGCCCATCAGTGCAGCCTCATCAGTGCCCATCACTGTAGCCTCATCAGTGCCCATCACTGCAGCCTCATCACTGCATCCTCATCAGTGCCCATCAGTGCAGCCTCATCAGTGCCCATCAGCGCAGCCTCATCACTGCAGCCTCATCAGTGCCCATCAGTGCAGCCTCTTCAGTGTCCATCAGTGCAGCCTCATCACTGCAGCTTCATCAGTGTCCATCAGTGCAGCCTCATCAGCACACATCAGTGAAGAAAATTACTTATTTGGAAAATTTTATAACAAAATTGAAGAAAACATATTTTTTTCAAAGTTTTCAGTAGTGATTAAATACCATCAAAAGAAAACTCTATCGGTCTCAAAAAATTATTTTAAATATGCATATGGGTACATTTTGGCATGACAGCGCAATTGTCATTCAAAGTGTGACAGCATGAAATCTGAAAATTGGCCTGGGCAGGAAGGGGGTGCAAGTGCCCAATATTGAAGTGGTTAAGTAGGAGTATTATTATTATATATTTCTCCTCACCTCGTGTTTGGTGAAACACGAGGTGAGGAGAACAGAAAGCGAGGGTAGATCTCTCTGATAGTCTGATAATTACAATTTTTTTCCCCATCTATTCAAAACTAGTTTTTGGCTTGACATGCACGTTAATGATTTTGTCTTTGGAACTACAGCCATGACATTTGTCAGACCCATGTAATGCTTTCTATATGGACACCTAGTCCTGGAGCAAGCTTACATTGTCAATAGACATCACCAAATGATTCACTACTTATAATTCAGTGCTGGTGTGCCTTATCAGACAGGCACATTTTCAGCTCTAGGACAGTATTATTAGAAATACACCATCCAACAAACTGGAAGTTGACCTTGTGTAGGGCCATAGCCTCAATAGAGCGAAGGCCTGTGATGTCTGTTACTTTATGTGATCACTGTACATTTCTCTACATGAACTGTGGATGAGCCTGTAACGAGTGTGACAGATTCAATACAACTTCCTAATATAGTTAAGCTGGCCATACATGGATTGAAATTCATCCGGTTTAGCAGGAACCCACCGAATTGTGATCCTTGTATGACCCTTTCCGTTAATGAGATGTTGAGTTATTGGTCAACTTCATGAACAGGCTTGTTTGAAAATTTCCACTTATGCCGCGTACACACAGTCGGAATTTCTGATGGAAACAGTCCGATGGGAGCTTTTCATCGGATTTTCCGACCGTGTGTATGCCCATCGGTCTTTTTCTGTTGGCATTTCCGACGGACTTTGGATTGAGAACCTGTTCTTAATTTTTCCGACGGAAAACCTTTCTATCGGATTTTTCAATAGTGTGTATGCAATTCCGACATGCAAAATTCTGCTCGGAAAACAATTAGACGCATGCTCGGAAGCATTAAACTTCCCTGTTATAGTGCCGTCGAACGTGTTGTATGTCGCAGTGTTATTGACCGTCGGAATTTGGTGTGACCGTGTGTAGGCAGGACAGTTTCCGACGGGAAAACCATCAGAGCTTTTTCCGACGAGAATTCCGACCATGTGTACGCGACATTAATCAGTGCATGCAGGTAATGGGCCACAGCGCTGATCAGTATATTCTAAAGGTGGCAGAGTCCCTTTGTCAGAATACAATGATGCCGTGGGGAGGATTTTCCCATCCACCTCGAATGCATGAATGAGGAAATTGTCTCAGGTTTTTTTTTGTAGTGAGCCATGTATGGCCGGCTTTAAGCACATCATCGGCTAAAGGACTAGATGATAACGAGCCTTTTATAAAATGTATAAATTAAGGTATTAGTGTGCCTGTAAACCAGGTTAATATTTCATTTACGTAATACATCACAATAAATATTTTTCTGTTGTGAGATTTGTACAATTTTTTCAGTAATTTTTGCACTTCAGTATATTATCAGAATAAATTGTGTTTTATACTTTAATCCTGTATATAATTCTCTACGTTGTGATGTGTTAGCATTAATACAAGTAACCCAGAAAGGGTAGATGCTACATTTTTATCTCCATTTTTAACTAGTGTATAATTATATAGCATACTTCCTCAGAAATAAGTAATGTATGCATAACAGGATTTCCTACTTAATTTACAGCATATCATTATTGTTTTATTTTATTTTTTTTGAGTAAGAATATTGCCCTCTAAAACTGCCTAACTTCAATAAAAACGATTTGTTATGGCGGATTTATTTTTTCATATCTTAAAATTCCACACCTTCTTAGAGCTTTAGTCTTTTTTATTTTAAAGACAGATTGTGAGTTGAAATACATTTTTAATGTTTAATTTGTTGAGAAGTCTATAAGCCGTAGATAAAAATCTGTCTATATTGCCTAGTATAACTCTTTCTGCTACAAAGAATTAGGCAATTTCACCCTGAGTTATATAAGAGCAAATATAATTTTCACACTTAAATCGGATTTTTAATACATCCAACTCTCTCAATTTTTCTTGTCGGATTTCGTAAAAGAGTGTGCGATTTAAATAAAGTTGATTATCTACGATTCAGATATGCAAAGCTGTAAATTTGCGTATAAGACTGCTTAAATTTTGAGTTTGCCATAATTTCTTATGATTGGGCAAGTGCACACAGGCCATAGTCTTAAGCTCATTCACATGGGAGATGCCATCCTACACGCAGAGCCTCTGGCAGATGTATGTGCATCAATTTTGGAGGTGTGTGAAGGTAGTGCATAGAAGTGGATGCACGTGCAGCAGCTGCACAGACATGTCAAAGTTTGACATAGGGGCAGGTGCATAGATTCAAAAGCACAGCCTCTTCTTAATCGCCCGTCTGAATGAGCCCTTATGCCTGGTACACACGATGAAATTATTGAATGAATGATCGTCCGTTTTCTTTTTGTATGTTAGTCTCATATCGAAACTGAAGAGTTTACTAAAGTTACGAAAATTCTTGTATGACAGAATAAAAATTCAGAAGTGATGTATGTTGTAGTGTATTCGTATTGTATTTTTGGATGACAACTGTGCTGATTAAATGAAAATCGTATGATCTGGTATGGTATGAGAAAAATGTTTGTGCTTGTCCGATCGGATAATATTGAATGAAATGTCATGATCGGCTCCTGAAAGCTGTGTACTAACGATCAGATTATCAAATCACTTCAAAAGCTGTATTTTTCGTACAGTTTTCTTATTGTGTGTATGGGCCCTTAGGGTCCTTAACCACTTCAACCCTGGAAGGTTTTACCCCCTTAATGACCAGGCCATTTTTTGCGATACGGCACACCGTTATTTTAACTGACAATTGCGCTGTCGTGCAAGGCTGTGCCCAAATAAAACCAATGTCCCTTTTTTTCCCCACAAATAGAGCTTTCTTTTAGTGGTATTCGATCACTTCTCCGGCTTTTATTTTTTGCACTATAAACCAAAAAAGGCCGTCGATTTTGAAAACAAAACACAATAATTTTTACTTTCTACTGAAATATACCCAATAAAAAAATGTAAATCTAATTTTAGATCTTTATCAATTTAGGCCAATATGTATTCTGCAATTTTTAGCAGGACTGCGACATTGCGGCGGACAAATCGGACACCTAACTGACACTTTTGACACTTTTTTGGGAACCAGTGACATTATTACAGTAATCAGTGCTAAAAATATGCACGGTTAATGTGCTAATGACACTGGCAGGGAAGGGGTTAACACCAGGGGCGATCAAAGGGGTAAGTGTGTCCCTAGGGGAGGCTTTCTTACTGTGTGGGGGGTGGACTCACTGTATGAACAGAGAGATCCATGTTTCTGCTTAGCAGGAACACACCATCTCTCAGTTCATACCTGACAGCACGGCGATCTGCCTTGTTCACATCGGCAGGCCGCCATCTTGTCTCTCTGTGGAGCGACCATGGTTAGCTGGCAGATATTGCATCCACTGGACCCGCTTATTGGCTCCCCCACTGGCCAATCAGCTCGTGCCCCCACTAGCTATTGCATGAAGGTACGTCGTTTCACGCAATAGGACCAACCTGCCACAGTATATGTACTGCAGTCGGTCGGCAAGTGGTTAATGTGAATGTGGGGGTGTTTGAATTTCATTGGTGTTTGGTCACCATGAAGCACTTTTTACCTGGTAAACTTGTAATGTAGGTACCCAAATAAAATATACAGTACTTAGGGGCCATATTGTGTGCAGATACAAGTGGTGACAGTGTATGAAAATAAGGCAGGCTAAACAAGGAGTAAGTTTCTCTCCTGCAATCATGGATTAAACAGTGTTGACATGAGAATCCCTCTTGCTGAGCCAATATATTTTCCAGACGATAAGACAGTGATTTTTTTGCTAGCGGCTATACTAGCCGCTAGCGATAATCATATGTAAAAATCCGGCAGGCTGGTTATACCCAAGTTGATCAATTGAGATACATTCAGCCTGCCTATACATGGTTCGATTTTTGGCTGGTTCCTGCTGAACCTGCAAAGATTCGAACTGTCTATGGCCACCTAATTCAAGAACTTTCCTGAGAATAACATACAGTACTTGCTACCAGCATACAACTTTAAAGCATACTGTATATCTACATCCAATTTATTTTATTTTTTGATATATTGGATAACTGTTTAAACGCCTGACAGGTTTTTATTTTTAATTGATGTCCATGCCCTGGTTGTGGAGATTTAACATCTCTGTTTTTCCAGATGACCAATGTCCCTTGGACAGAAAGTAATGGGAAGTTCAACATTTTACAGATGTTACTGGAACTGAAGGAAAGATTTTTCATCGGTGATCTTTTCTGGTGACAGATTTTCCATAGAAGATCTTCCCTTGCTTTTGCTGTTGTGTCTGTGGGACAGAAAGTGGAGGGAAAAACTTCCCAATGGCACACAGACAGCAAAGAAAATTTGTCTTTAAAGACTTTAACAGCAGGGTTTCATCTGACATTTTAAATTAGGACATTTCAACCCAAGTTTAAAACTCTAGAAATATTTATAAATGAATACAGTCTCTTTGTAGCCCTAGGGCACATTCATACCTATGCGTCTGCAAATCAGCTGCATTTTATTTGATTTTTTTTTAGTGAGTGTTAACGCATTATCGACTTAAATCCACACATGCATTAATACTTCTGTGGACCCCACAACACTGTAGAGCAGGGGTCTCAAACTGGCGGCCCTCCAGCTGTTGCGAAACTACAAGTCCCATCATGCTCCTGCCTGGGGGAGTCATGCTTGTAACTGTCAGCCTTGCAATGCCTTATGGGATTTGCAGTTTCGTAACAGTTTGAGACCCCTGCTGTATATGGAAGAAAAAATCTGACAGGTCAAATGTTCCATTGCAATAATGTGAACGGGCCCTTGGGGTGTGTTAAGTTTACAATAGTCAACTGGAATTCTATATCATATAGGAGGAAGAACATGCTCTGCCTATGCCAGACAACCATAAAGAAGACTTTTCTACAAACTAACATATTTGTAGTGAAAATGTTCATTTAAACATAAGTGGACGTATTATTCAGAGATTATTTATGCTCAGAAATCAATGGTCGCTAGTAAAAATGGGGCTTGCAGTAACTGAGTTTGGCGATGTCTGTGAACAAAGATGCAGTAGGTTAGCTTACAGGAAATAATGTTCTGATTAAAGATTTTTTTGTTACCTTAAATTAAATATTAATACACAGGAAAAGAAAAACAGATCAATAGTAATGAACCCTGGATTTTTATTGGTTGCTGTGGGTCAGAGCAGACTAAGGGTGTTGGAACTACGATATTAAAAAATCCAAAAGTGTTCACTTCTATCCAGATACTTTTGACCTACAGCATCCAGCAGAGACTCCGGAGTAATATTATGTTAGTGTGAGCGAAGGTGTATATATGTGTGCCAGAGTTGACAATAATTTTACAACTGCATATAGTTAGTATATTACATCCTGTGTGTGGCGGAATTTCATCTGGCTTTTTTAATGGGATTGGCAGAAGATCAAAAGAATCTTGCTGCAGCTAAATGTATTCCACCGTGTTTGTTCCACTTCACATCTTCTTATTTATTGCAGCAGTCTAATGAGCAGTGGTACTGCATCGCACTGATATAATTCCTTAATGCTTTGCCTGAGATGTCGCTTGGTATGTGTAATACTCCTCTCTCAGAGGTTATTGCAACTTTATGTCAATGCTGTGATATCTAGTTCTTAGCATGACTTACGGAGACCATGACTCATTCTCATAACATATATCTCTGGATAGTTCTGTTTAGACTTCTTAGGTATCTGCTTGTGTCTCAAGTAATTAATTTCACATATGTCTCCACTACAGTAACTCCCATCATACATGTTCATCTTTATCTGAACAACGTTCACGGGAGAACTAAGAACCTAGGTTGTTGTGAAAATGTGTGTGCATTTGGCCAAAGGCCACAGTTAATTATTATTATTATTATTATTACAGGATTTATATAGCGCCAACAGTTTACGCACCGCTTTACAATATAAAAGGGAGACAATACAGTTATAATACAATAAAATACAAGAGGATTAAGAGGGCCCTGCTCAGAATAGCTTACAATCTACAAAAAGGGTGGGGGAGGTGGTACAAAAGGTTGTAACTGTGGGGAATGAGCTGATGGAAATGGTAAATGATTAGTTGGAGACGTGATAGGCTTCCCTGAAGAGATGAGTTTTCAGGGATTGCCTAAAGGTAGCTACAGTAGGGGATAGCCGGACAGGTTGAGGTAGCGAGTTCCAGAGGATGGGAGAGGCTCTGGAGAAATCCTGGAGACGAGCATGGGAGGAGGAAACGAGAGAGCTTGACAGTAGGAGGTCTTGAGAAGAGCGGAGAGGACGGTTTGGGATATGTTTGGAGACAAAATTGGTGATGTAGCTCGGGGCGGAGTTGTGGATGGTTTTGTAAGTTGTGGTTAGTATTTTGAATTAAATTCGCTGGGTGATTGGGAGCCAGTGTAGGGATTGGAGGAGAGGGTTGGCAGACACTGAAGGTCGTAAGGTGGATAAGTCTGGTAGCAGCATTCATGATAGACTGAAGAGGGGATAGCCTATGGAGAGGCAGGCCAATGAGAAGGGATTTGCAATAGTCAAGGCGAGAGATAACAAGGGAGTGAATGAGGAGCTTGGTGGTTTCATTTGTTAAAAAGAGGCGAATTTTAGAGATGTTACAGAGGTGAATTCTACAAACTTTTGACAACGATTGGACTTGAGGCTGAAATGACAAGTCCGAGTCTAGGATTACACCGAGTACCCTGGCGTGAGGGGAGGGACTGATGGTTGCATTGTTAATTTTGATGGAAAAGTCATGGAGGGGGGCACGGGTGGGGGGGGATATTAATAGCTCAGTTTTAGAGAGATTTAATTTAAGGAAGTGGTGCGACATCCATGCTGAGATGTCAGTTAGTAAGTTAGTCATTAGGCTCTCAATGACCACATAAGCATCTTCTCAAATTGTCATAGAAAAAGGAAGGGTCCTTTCACTATATGTAAATGTAAAATGTCTGTGTTCATCTTTGGATCCATGTCTGTGTTACTATAGAACCCCTTGGATGCTCGGTTGTACATGAGTTTATGACTTCTGAGACTAAGCAACAACTGTACCTGTGGTACAAGATGCCTTTAAATTAGGGTGTAGGAGTAGGCTAGAAATTATTAAACAACAATGTGGAAATAAATATAGGATTTTAACACTGACTATAGATACACTTTAAGCAAAACTATCAGGGGGGCAAACATGCTGCAAAATCAAATATCAGCAAGAGTGCCTTTCATGCTGTCCACCCAACACCCTACTGAACTTTTTTTATCAGTGTTTCAGTAGAATGTAGAAAAATCTCAAAGATTATCTCTAGACCAGCTGCATAGTAAGCGAGCTGTCATTGGACATCTTTATGAGGTGTCTATTGAGGAGAGCAGGCAAAGTAGCTATTTTAGAAAGGATAAAATAATGACTAAGGCCAGCCATAGATGGAGCAAAAGAAAATCGCTACATTCTTCCATCAACACAGACAGTGTTGACAGGGATATCCCTCCCACTAAGCCATTGCGTTCTCCTTGAGGGAAGGGGGGGGAGCCGTCCCTGCCGGAAAAACACAGTGATTGTTGCTAGGGGGTATAACAGCCACTAGCAATAATCACATGTAAAATCCAACAGGCAGATTGTACCTACTTGGGTACATTTAGCCTGCCCATACATGGTTCGAATCTCGCCCAGTTCCTGCTGAGACAGGCGAGATCCAAACCATCTATGGCCGGCTTAAAGCGGAGTTCCACCCAAAAGTGGAACTTCCGCTCATATGATTGGCACCTTTCGGGGGGAGGGGGGACAGGATACCTTTGACAGGTATCCTTTCCCACTTCTGGGAGCCTCAGCTGCGGCTATTGACGTGACGGCTTGGGCTTCCTCCCTCTTCCTTCCCCTGTCGCCGGGCCAGTAGGAGAGAGGAGCGGGCCTCACGCATGCGCAGTAGTGTTCCTGGCGTGAAGCCGAATTACCCGCATTGGTGGCGGCAGCACCTGACAGCTGATGGAAACATCGCTGGACTCCAGGACAGGTAAGTGTCCTATTATTGAAAGCCAGCAGCTGCAGTATGTGGTTTATAATTATTTTTTTTTGGCGGACCTCCCCTTTAAATACTTGTTAACACCAGATGTTTTGAGATGCATTTGATCTACATTGATCAACTCAGGCTTAATGCAAGGGCACATAAAGATCAATTGCTCGCTATGTGCCCTGTTCACACCAAAGATGCAGCATTGGTAAGCAGCGCAATGCACAACAATGCATTACATTGCATGGCAGTGCTCCAGAATGCACTGTTGTACATAGAATTGACTGAGCTTTTTTTGTTAACTTTAATAAAGTTAAAAAAAGTAAACAGTATGATAAGTTGTTAAAATTGCACAACACACACCAGAGCGTGTGTGTTACATGGACCAATCAGTCAACAAGAAGAATTCAGCCCAACTCTTTTTAATTGTGAAATCGGTTGGGAAGTCGTCTCTTCTGTTACTGGAACACAGCGATATGTATTGTATATAGCTAATGCTATTATAGTATATTACAGCACACCCAGCAGAAATAATGGAATGGTATGGAAATAATGGAATACAAATAGTTTGAGCCAGTTTGGCCCAAACAAACTATTTCAAGTGATATTAAAGCTGAAATTCTACTTTAAAACAAACCTAACATTTCCAGAAAGTAACAGTAACTTAAATATAAATGCAAACTATGTTAAAAATTGATGCAGGCTCCTAACTTTAATAAATGGATATTTGTAGGTATTGATTTAAAGCCACATTGTCACATTGCAAATATGTGGGTTAAAAAAATGTTTGTCATAGATATTGTAATAGCCTAATCGTATAGGGCAAACATGCTTTGTAAAATATTCATTACCTTAAACTTTTTAACATTTTTGAGAGCTGTCTTTTAATTAGAGTTGCTTTTGAACTTTTTTTTTTTTTTTCCCTTTAAGCGCCGGTCTCTTTTTCTCATTGCCTTACTTGCTCTGCATCCAAATACACATTAGGCTGATCTCATCCGAGATCAGCATACATAAGCACAAGGAAGCAGATTAAGCTTATTCCAGTGCAGTCGAGCATTGTCTCAGTCACAGCTGCCCTCCCTGATTGACACGCCAATATCTGAAAAGAAGCAACCCTGCTGATTCAATCATGTTTTGTCTTCTGTCATAAATGCATCACACGTATTTCCCTCAGTTCATAAACCCAAAGGGAGAGCTGATAAAAGCTGCCCCTTGCCACAGCGTCTTTGAACAACTGAAAAAAGTACAAAAAAAAGCAGTTGAGCTCATTCTGCCCTTTGCTGGTGGTCGCGTCCAAGGCTCGTGAAAATTTATATATATATATATATATATATATATATATATATATATATATACACAGTATGTAATATTTTGTTTAATTACAAAGACGATGCTTTAGAGTTCACTATCCTATAAAGATACCATATGGAATGTTAGCAGTTTTATTAAACAACTAAAGACAAGATTGGTGTCCTTTTTTCCCCACAAATAGAGCTTTCTTTTGGTGGTATTTGATCGCCCCTGCGGTTTTTATTTTTTGCGCTATAAACAAAAAAAGAGCGACAATTTTGAAAAAAACACATTATTTTTTCCTTTTTGCTATAATAAATATCCCCCAAAAATATATAAAAAAAAATATGGCGGACACATCGGACATTTTTGACACATTTTTTGTGACCATTGTCATTTATACAGCAACAGTGCTATTTAAATGCACTTATTCCTGTGTAAATGACACTGGCAGTGAAGGGGTTAACCACTAGGTGGCAGTGTAGGGGTTAAGTGTTCCTAGTGGCGTGTTTCTAACTGTGGGGGGCGTGGCTGTGAGCTAGTGAATGCTGATCTCTGCTCCAATCACAGGGAGCAGAGATCAGCGTCACTAGTTGCTAGGCAGAACGGGGGGATGATGTTTATTTCCGCATCTCCCCGTTCAGCCTTCCCGTGAGATGATCGCGGGTATCCCCGCAGCGATCGAGTCTGCGGGACCCGCGACTGACCTCACGGGGGATGGCATGGCGGAATCTTAAAGGGGGACGTACCTGTACGCCCTTATGCCTGTCCGTGCCATTCTATCAACGTACATCATCGTGCCCCGGTCGGGAAGCGGTTAAGAAGCCACTGGCTCACACCCTAATGCAAAAGATTTGTTCTTATATTTGGGAAAAGCACGGAGCCAGTCAAGTGAATAGGGAAATGGGGTATCCGGCATGTACACCACTGCCCTAATAGCAAATAATTTTAATGGAAATATTCACAGCTAGCTGTAAATTAATAGAAAAGTGGCAAAAATATTTTTTCTTTTTCTAAGCTTTACGTTTCTTGGGTAACTTTTTTAGTATTATCCATAAAGCCAAAAATAAAACAAAACAAAATGTTTAGCACCGTTTTTTTAATTAACAGTCCTGCTTACTTCATGAAAATATACATACCTCTGTGAGCCCCTTATGCTACACGTACACGGACTATTTCAGCCTGGACTTATTGCATGATATCTTGCAGATGTTTGGTCTGTCACAGAGGTGCACATCTGTAAAATCAAAATCGTTGCTTCAAAGTTCTGCTTAGTATCACATTTAAGGCCCACCGACATCTTTCCATACTTCTTGACCCAAAATTAGGAATTACAGAACAATAAACAGGACTGTCTCCATATCAGGTTTCACAGTTTTACATTTTAACATTTGTCTGTAACTGGCTATTTATACCTACATTTTGGAAGAATCAGGGGCCTGCCTCCAAAGAGGAAAGTTATCAAAGTCATACATTTTATACCTTTTGAGCAGACCTGTGTCTATTACCTGATAGAAAAACTAAAAGACATTTTTCATAACCTGATTAGACTGTAAAGACCTATAGATATTATGTGATTGTGCTATTCATCCTATATTTGAACTCCGACATGTCAAAGAGAGGTTGCCTTATAAGTGCCATTGTCTTCAACTGATAAATCTGGATCACCCTCAATGGGTGGAAAGGTCTTCCCACCAGGTTTAAAGGTTTTGACTCATACTTTACATCATTTGTATTCTCAGATCAAAGAACAAGGTTGCAAAATGTGGAAACTTGTATGATATGAAAATCCATCTATTTAATAATAAAGACTTTTAGCTTACAGAGTCTTGTGAATGCAAGTTTACTTGTGTTGAAACCTAAAGCCGGTTTGAATCTAGGCCGGTTCAGCAGGGACTTGCCAAGATTTGAACCATTTATGGACAGGCTGATTGTACCCAAGTCGATCCATCGAGAGATCGCACCATCTATGGTTGGCTTAAGGCAATGATAAAAAACTACTTGGTACGAGCAGATATCTTTTTTTCATTGAGATGTGCATTACTGTAATTGAAATTTATTGAAAACAAGTTCATCGGGCAACATATTACATTAAGTAACTGGAATACAAAGAAACTAATAAGTAAATGATTTCTATACTGAAGTGTGCAGTGTGGATTTAATTCAGTTACATGACTGTACAGCACATTTGTTATGAAAGATCATAGCAACTTATAGAAGTCCATTTCTTTGCCAATGTTTACAGAAACCACTGCCAAATAGGAACTATTCAGCATACAAGCAACTTATCAGTGGATAATTTGTGAACAAAAACTGCTGAAGTCTGGCCCCAGAGACCTAATTATTTTCCAACTGGGCGCCACCATCTTGCCTCTTGGCCAACATATCAAGGGTGGGGCTGCACATCAAAGGTTCCCTTGCTCTTCCTGTGACAGTCATCTTACACTACTCTCTCCATAAGCCAATGGTTTAGGGAGTTGTTAAAAAAGTAGGTGTCAGCTTAGCTGATGACAAAAAGTAAATTTAGGAAACACAGAACGCGTTTGAAGCAACTGCTAGAGAAGATTATGTTGATGCCTCTATATTACATGGTTGGAGATACTTCCATCAATGCTAAACAGTGCAGATGGATGAATCTCCCACTGCGGCTATTGTATTCTGACAGCCTGTGGTTGAATAGATGCAATAGATGCAAATGCTGTCTGGCTCACAATTTTTCAACCCCACTTCTTTTTATTTTTCAACCGAAGTTTGTCAGGCAGAATGGTGTCAACAGAGCTACCCACTGCTTGAATCTTAGCTTGGATCATTTCATGAATTTCTGCTTCTGACATTCCTGCTGCTTCTTGAATATTACCCCACCATAGGAGAGGATAGCTCTGACACGAAGAAACAAAACTCTGCCTCTACAAAGAAGAAAACCTTCCCACAGTGACAAAATGTAAGTTAGTACTCTTTAGCTGAGAGACCACTGGCAAAATGGTGACTAGTCCTTTGCCCACTCCTTTCCTTTTTTGGGCCCAGCATTCACAGCACAGGTCTTCTTTAAATAAGGTAAAGCCTAACTCTGGGAAGGTTGAAAATGATCCCCTCCAGTGGGGCTGTTTCTTCACCGCTCATTTGATCTAGAGCAGAGAAGAAGCACTTTAACTTACCTAAACCTCTGCTCCCCTGATAGATGGTGCTCCCCCACACTCCAGCTGTGGACTGTCCCATGGTGTTGTCATATCCAATCCAGGACTATGAAATGTGCATTGGCCTTGATGATGTCAGGATCTTAAGGCTGGTACACACGGGCTGAACAATGGCGTGTTTCTGTTGACATTTGGCTCGTGTATACAGCTCCCCATCAGACAGAATTTGGTCCTACAACCGGCTTCTATTGAACGAGCATGCTGGAAAACCAGCACCCAATCAGCACTCCCTGATAATTGTGTTCTGGTGGGGGGGCAATCCCCCAGTCCCCTATCAGAACACAATAATACAATATGGAGATTGCCGCACTAATGGCGGATGTGTTAGTATGGCGACCTCTCAGTTTTTTTTCCTGTAGCCCAGAGTTGGACTTTAAAGCGGAAGTAAACCCATCAATTTAACAGTCTAAAAAAAAAAGGCATGCCGTGAATGCTAACTGCACATTGGCTGTGCTCTCAACCAAACAGCCAAACCATCCAATGGCTGGTGTCATAACGGATCACATGTGCAGCACTGTGGCAGTTGAAGATTAAACAGAGGCAAAGATGGCAGCTTCCTTGGCTGAAAACGATAGGGGGGTTTACTTCCACTTTAAGTTAAGAATGCAGACAAGGATTTATGACTTTACTTTGACTTGCCTTTTTTTAAACCAGTGACTCAGAAAAATATTGAAACCATTAGATAAGTAGAAAGCATCTAACATTTTCAGAGTAAGGTCAGAAATGGTATGCCCAGAGTTTCTCTAATAGCAAGTTTTCTTTAAGTGTTAAAGGTAGCAATTTGCTAAATAATGTAGACTCTTGTAAATGAAATAGTACTGTACACCCGAGAACAGTATATTATGATCCATTGATAGGCATCTGTCACCTCTCTAAAATTAAGGTGCGTGATATGTGTGCGTCTGCTGCCAGACTTCCCAATGAGAGGGTAAATATTTTCCAAAGAGTTTCGCAACAGTGCTTAAAGTGTGTCAGGGAGTAAACTGTAAAGCACAGAAGGTTTGTGTCCCTCGGGACTTGTGTGCAGCTTGTTTCAACAAAGGCCACAGACCTTCTTTGTAGGGGGCTTGTCATTTACAGCACAGCCCGTTGTTGCGGTGGTGTGAATGGCCTCTGAGAGCCCTCACACATTGTTGTCTAAACTGTGTAAATTAATGAAGTGACAGGGCTGGTAACCCCCTTCTACTTCAAGATGGAACGCAGCTAGGCCCTTCACATGTCCTTTGAGAAGTATATGAAATAGAAAGAACTGCATACAAAGCACTTTATAGCCTGCTTTCATTTCCTCTAAGAATTGGCTAGCTTTGTGCTATACAGTAGATTCAATACAATAGTTGTTGTTTTATTGTATGCTCTTCCTCTGTATTTGACTATTTGCTATTGTGGTTAATGTTACAATGTCATATTTGGGCTTTATATACATTGCAGGAGCACACTACAATGGATCACACTGTGTAAATGATCTGCTTGTGACAAGCAAGTGAGTTAAGCAGAATGGCTATGTATGCATCATACGGGACGGGCTCTGTTCTTGCCTGCTGTGTGCCATGATTTGGGCTCCTGTGGATACCTGTGTCATTTGCCACCATGCGACAAATTATTTGGGTTGACATTATCCTTGGCGCAGTCGGCCTGGCCATTGTGGAAAGCATGAAAAGTGTCCTGAGCTATTGCGAGCATGATACACTGCCAAAAAAAGTAATTTACTATATTTAAAGCCCAATCCAAGGGAATTTTTTTTAAACAGAGTTTGCCATTTCTCCATTACTGCCCACCCCAGTAACACCTTTCCACCAGAGACATGCAGTCAGGGGAGGCAGGAGAGGCAGAGCCTCACCTGCCATGAACATTAAAAAAACACACTCTAGCTTCAAGGGTCGTAGCGTGCCGGAAGTCCTATCCCACCACTGGTCAAAATTTGGGGCTCCTTGCGCAGCCTGTCAGAAGCTACATACAGCGCGGCCAGTTTAAATACAAGCTGACACACTCTGTTTGCAGCAGACTGAGAGGATAAGCTCACAGTGCCTCTTACTTCTTATCAGAGGCACTGAGCTCAATGGACAGCTTGGAGCCTTGGACAAATGGTAAAGTACCATTGGTCTAAGCTGTCCAATAAAAATGCTGCAGTGGAGGCTCTCCTCTCACTGCAGTGTCATAGAAGGGGGCATGTGTCTAAAAGACTAATGCTCCCTTCCACCCCAGCCCTCTTAACTACAAGGAAAAAAACATGGGTTTATGGTTATAAGGTTTACCCATAATCCCATGTTTTTCTCACACGGTTAAGAGGAAGAATCTGCTGCTGCTGCTGCTGCTGAAAAGGTACTTTTTAAAATCAAGCTAAATAATGCTATATGTTATAACATACCGTATATACTCAAGTATAAGCCGAGTTTTTCAGCACATTTTTTTGTGCTGAAAATGCCCCCCTCGGCTTATACTAGAGTTAAGCACTTTTCTGCAGCAGAGAATGACATTTTCCGACCCGAATTTGGGGCCCCCTATCTTGGGGCCACTTAGGGCTAGGAACCCCAAATTTGGTGCGCAAACCCAGTGGAACCAGCACTACAAGGTATTCAAACCATAGGGTTCCTAGCACCAAGTGGCCCCGAGATACGGGGCCCCAAAGTCGGGTCGGAAAATGTCATTCTCTGCTGCAGAAAAGTGCTTGACATTTTCCGGACTGACTTTGGGGCCCCATATATCGGGGCCACTTGGTGATAGGGACCCCTTCTTTGGATATGTTGTAGTGCTAGTTACACTGGGTTTGCACACCAAATGGGGGTCCTAGCACCAAGTGGCCCCAAGATACGGGGCCCCAAAGTCGGTCAACTGTGTCCATCTGCAGCAATGTCATTTCAGGACCCTTTGGGTCCAGATACCCCACATTTTGGCTGCAGATAGGGGGCATCTAGGAACCCTTAACTACCAAGTTTGAAGTTTGGGGGTCGCTGCAAATGGGCATTGTTGACCCTCTTTTCCACTTACAGTAGCTGCACATTTCTCACCATAGGCTTATACTCGAGTCAATAAGTTTTCCCAGTTTTTTGTGGTAAAATTAGGTGCCTCGGCTTATATTCGGGTCGGCTTATACTCGAGTATATACAGTAATAATGTATTATTTATCTATTTACTGTGAAATTGCTGGTCAGTAATTTGTCTGTTAAGCCACCGGCTTGAGTACAGTTTATGAAAATCTAGTACATTACCTTAAAAACAATATATAATAATTAATTGTATATTACTTACTTATGGTAATTAACCACTTGCCACCCAGGCCAATTCTGACACTTCTCTGCTATGTGTAAAAATCATAATTTTTTTGCTAGAATATTACTCAGAACCCCCAAACTTTATATATATATTTTTATCAGACACTTGTTGGCCTCTGGGTTTAATGACACCCAGTACAAGGGCATCACCATGGCACCCTACACTCACAGTGTAATGATACAGAGAGAAGCAAAATCATGTCAGCTCCTCTTTCTGTATCATTGAAGACCTCCCAGCCTGAGAAAAGATCTTGTACATCACATGACGGCCCTGAAGACATCTGGAAAAGTTAAGTATAAAACAATTGTATACAACTAAGAGGCCTCCAGAGGAATAAGAAGTAAAACAGTTGGAGTTGAGTTTTAATTCTCTCAATTTGGTTAAAGTAGAACTAAAGTTAAACGTTTTTTTCATTTTGGATAGAGTACAGGAGCCATCTGTGTCCAAACGGGGAGATTTCTCTTCACTTCCTTTCCCAAAACAGGAAGTGAGAGGAAACCTCTCCAAAGTGATGGAGTCCTTGGTTGTCACCAGGTTTACCAGAACTAGTATCATCATTGGATAGCTTCCCATCTATTGCTTTTTCTAGGATCAACACAAAATTTGGGATTTTCTTGTCCTTTAAATGATAACAGTAACCATGACAACTGGGTGAAACTCCATTACTGGGGTACATACAGCAATACCAATCTGACAGGTGTTCTAACCCCTCTCCACTGCATTCAAAAGTTAAAAAAAATTCCCTTTAGTTATACTTTAATAGAAATACTACATATGAATATAAAGGCAGTTCTCATTATTCATTTGTATGCTGTGTCGCTTTATTTCTGTGCTGTGAATGAGCTGTAATTTGATCATATACTACTCTGAAAGCATACACAACCCTATTAACTGGGTTATTTATATATGAAGCCTCAGTTAGACAGAGACAGTAGCCGATTAACGAACCCAGTATACCCAACAAACACAGTGGGGTTGATTTACTAAAGGCAAATATGCTCTTCACTTTGCAAGTGAATTTAGTGAATGAGGTGAAGCTCTGCTGACTTCCATCATCCAATCATATGCAAGTGCATATTGCACTTTGATTGGGTATTCTTTGCACAGAGAAATTTCACCACATTCAATAAGCTACGGGAATATTCTCTTGCAATGTGAACAGCTTATTTGCCTTTAGTAAACCATCCCCTGTATCTGTAAAAGGATTTTACACCAGTAACAAAAAGATGATATAAAAGATCAGTTTATAAACTTGTAAACATAGCAAAACCTTTTGAATTCAAATTGACCAAAAAATAATTATAGGTTCTCTTCAATTAGAGTTTTGGTTTTTCACTGGTTTGAGCTTTGAATTTTATCAAGTTGGTTACATGTTCTTTTTGGCCACAGTTGTGCTGATGAAGCAATGAGAACGTTTTGAATAGGAAAGTTAACCAAAATCAAAGCAAATATCATTTGATCTCTTCTAATATTTCATTTATGTTAGAAAAAGTGCATGAAAAGCACAATAGAAGATACTTTCTTTTAGGTTATCCAGAAACTATATAAACACAATCAAAGTATCATAAATCTAGATTGTGATTTGAAGTTTAACCCAGGCAATTTAACAACGCAAAAGAAAACCAAAAGTACTTTACATTACAGATCATTTTTCCTTTTTGTTAGATCAATCTGATTTCTTTATGACCTATTTCCATCCCATTTGTTTTTGATTTGGATAGAGTGGGACGTTTTATGTTATTTTTTTATCGCTGTCTGCAACCCCCTTGGTTAAGGTTTACTCTCGCTAGCTGTCCCTATGACACTGGGATGAGAAATAGAGTTATAGCACCAGGACTGGATGTAAAAGATAAAAGTATTGTCAAAAGCACTAACCTGTTCCCACTTTTCTGCCCTGTCACCAGTACATGAAGTAAGGGCAAACCAATGGGGGCACATATAGTTTAGGTTTAGTTCCACTTTGACACCATTGTATTTGTTTAGAAAAAATGATGCAGAATGAAAAAAAAAATTTCCCCCAAATGCAAATGCATAGACTGAAAGGGAGCGAGTCCATTACGCTATGGGTTTACAGGACGTAATTCCAAGCATTATTCAACCTACTGGCAGAAAGGAGATTCTGAAGGAAATAGCACCACACATTATAACATGTATTTAACATGGCCTGGCCAAAGTATTAAAAAAATAAAAATGACCTGGAGTTAAAGTGATTGTAAAAGCAGAAGGTTTTTTAACCTTCTGTGTGCAGCAACCCCTCTCAGTCCCTCTAATACACACCTGAGCCCCACCTAGATCCAGCAATGTTGTAGGAGTGTCTCGGCTGCCCGAGACTCCCCTCATTAGCTGAGACAGCAGCGCGGCAACATTGGCTCCCGCTGCTGTCAATTAAAGTCAGTCAGCGAATGGGGAGAGAAAGGGGGTGGGGCCAGGCCACGGCTCTATGCCTGAATTGACACAGGGAGCTGTGGCCCCGGCTTGGGTGCCCCCATAGCAAGCTGCTTGCTGTGTGAGCATTCGACAGAAGAGAGGGGCAAGGAGAACAGAAGAGAGACATGAGAAGGGGAGGATCCTGGCTGCTCTGTGCAAAACCACTGCATAGGACAGGTAAGTACAACATGTTTGTTACTTTTAAGTAAAAAAAAAAAGAGACTTTAGTATAAATTTAAGCTAGCCATAGACAGTTTTTTTTTGTTTTCATTCAGCCTGCTGGTTGGATGGAAGAATTCCCCCACCGGGACATTGTATTCTAACAGTGGGATTCACCGCTGTTAGATTATACTAATTAGCAAATACAGCCAATCACTGATAAAGAAAAGTTTTTTTTTTTTTAAATCTTTATAAGAAAAGCTTTCTAGCATGTCTGTTACAAAGAAGTCAATCTAACAAACAAGTTCTGTCTAACAGGGGCAGCCACACACCAATTGAAATTTGACTGGTTCATCAGGAATCCATCTATGGCCAGCAAAGTCTATTCATTTCTTACTACAAATGTTGGAACACAGAAAAGAAGTATAGAAAAAAACAGAATATGTTGGTAACAGAGAAAAGTCACCAGATATTTCAAAGGGTTAATGCTTATCCTTATAACAATGGAAGATATTTCCTTTAACCAATCTCATGCTTTGTGCGCTCAAGCGGTAAACAAAGCACTGCGCATAAATTGCATACCATACAGTTCATTTGGATTTGAGAGCAAGGCAGTGCCATTGATCAGCTAGTTAGTAAATGCCTTTCATTTTCTTATGAAGGGATTAATGTTTGCAGTGACCTTTTCCCAGCATCCTGATATCTATCAGCATTTACTGTGTTTACCATAATTACCTTCATTACTGTACATTACTTTTCTGACCACATTTGTCTCATTTATTCTTGAATGCACCATTAATATGAAAGAAGTCCAATCTTAACATAATATTGTTGTAGTATGATATTCCCGCATTTGCTGAGTGCGCTTACATGCAGTATTTTGTGCGTTAACATGTAAGGCATTAAGGGCACCGCAGAGGTGGTTTTTAACGAATGTGCAGCATTTGCAAATAATGCCCAGATGGCTCATGTGGTGTGAAATTACGTAAGTGAGATGGGGAATGACACTGCAACACACTGCATTGTTTTGTGAAATTTAATTGATATACAGTACTTATATATTATAAAAAAAATATATACTATGATTATTTGTATTAATGATGTACAGTTATTAAAATATAATATTATTAATAATTGTATTTTTGTCATCAACAATTCTCACATTACTTGCAAACTCTTGAGATTTCTCCACAAAAAATCCCAGGTTGATTTACCTGCTGTGAGTTTCCAACTTGTTGGACTTTGGGAGGCTAATTTTCGCTGTTAGTCATTTATCCTTGGTGGGGAGTATTAAAGCTGAACTCCAGGATAAGCAAATTGATGCTAAATTTAAGAAGCATGGGGATTCTTACTTGAATCTTGGTGTGCTTTGTGGATTCCTTTCAAATCTGTGCAGTAATCTAGCGTGAACCTTTGCCCCTGTGGAGGAGATTCCAGTAGTAAAGACCAGTCACTGCTGCTCTCTCTCCTTGTGCAGGGTGACTGGTCTTGTATCCGCCCCCTCCTCCTGTAGTTTTCTGCAGGCAGTCTGTAGTGAGTGGGCCTATTGGGGCCCCTCCTACAGCTTAACTCTATGCACAGGTTATGTACAGCACAGTTATCATGTCAGTGCTACCTTTACAAGGCAATACCTGGGAGGACAAAGGTATTTAGTGTACAAAAAGTGGATTTATATCCGTTTAGGCTATTGAGATATATATTTAAATGAAAGATGTTGGGTCCAAAAAAAAAAAGCTTTAGATTATAGAACACTTGGATCGGGAAAATTACACAATAGTGCCTGATCCACATATTTCAACTAACCATATCAAATTTGAATGTCTAAGCCAGTAGCTTGCTTGGATTCTAAAATGTGGTCAGTCCCTGAGGGTGTTGGTCGTAATTGTTAATACGCAATAGCTACATTGGAAAGAATTGCAATGGATTAATATTTCTGTGAGCAGTTTGCTGCATTATAGGGATTCCAAGATTTATTCAAAATGAGGGACCTTTCAGGATTCAAAGGTGAATTAGTTCAGTGCATTGATGGTTATTCAGCTAGTTTAAACTGCAAATTGGTGTTTTTTTTAAATCTGTGTTTTACTTTAATTGAATGCATATGAAAGCATTAGAGGGCAGAATACATCTGTGCTGCATATGGATGCTTAACTCAAAGGCTGCTTTGACGTAACTCTTCAACTGGAGTGTAATTCTAGCAAGTCATTACTGTAAGCATAGTAATAGGGGCAAAAAAGAATACGTTGTATGCGATCTCCTCAAACTGATGTATTGAATTGTTTGGGAATGACAAATTAGAAGGGACCAGGAATTGCAGCTCACTAGGCATGCTGCCAGACATAGTCAAGACACGTTACAAATATGACAGAATATGCCTGGAGGAGCACAAAGGCGCCTCAAGCTGAAGAAAAATGTGTTTATGTGTGTGCATTTTTGTGTGGATGAAAAGGGGGGAGGACATGGGATGGCATAGTAAATTTAGTTTGAGGGAGTGCAGTTATCTCCCTTGGTGGGTGACCTAAGAGCTTGCCATTTTTTAATGGTGGTTTGCTCCATTAATCATAGGATTTAAATACCCATTGAGTCAGCACAAAGTTGTTCCCCTTTAACTCTTTTATGATGGTCCAAAGGAAAATAAGGCATTATAACCACACATTTTTTTATTATTATAATTTTTTTTTTTAGTTTGCTTTTTTTGATTTTCATCCAATGCTTCATTACTTTTTTTATTTTCTCCCCTTCTTGCTTGACTTCACATTTATAGATTTCTTCCTATATGTATGGAAATACTAAGCACAAATATAGTTTACTCTGTACAAGAGATACCACAATATACTGCAACGTGTGAGGTTACTGGATTGGCCAATTGAGCAAGCTGTGCCATGGAGGGTACGTTCACACCACATGCTGTGGGACTGCATTGGGCGACTATTCCAGTGCAGACACACCATATATCTCCTATGTACCTGCTTCACACCACTGTGTTGTGGTAGTGTGAAGGCATGGTGCACTGAGAAAAAGTACTGCATGCAGTACTTTTTTTCAGTGCAGCGCAGTGCAAGGTAGTCCACTGCAGCCAGCAATTGAAGTGTATGAGGTGTCTGTGTCACATCTCAATAAAGTTTGTTAAAAAAAAGGAAACAGCACGATGCGTGCAGCACAGCACATGATCATCACACTGATCTTGACCCCAGTGCACACCAGCCACTGCATTGCAATGCAGCAGCTGGGGTGAACTAGCTTGGAATCTGTTAGATGAATATTTATTAAAGAGCTGATATAACAATGCAATTTGCAATAGAAATATGTCAGTTTGGGGTCATGGTTGGCATTGTCCTCATATAATTACATATAGTCAGTTTGAAAGTTGTGCTAAATACTGTTGATACACTAGTGGTTCTTGGTTTTGCTGTATCAGCAAGTATAGACATTATGTTTGAAGGTTCTCCAAAGCATGATGAACCTCACTCATTCTAGAAAAAACAGATTAGAACAATGTTGCCAAAACCATTGCCACCAACAGTATATTTTTTTGTAATAACCATGCACAGCTGTAGTCTCATGTGTCTCAGCAACTCAATTTCATTATCCGTGTGGGCATTTGTAATACATGAACTATTGGTGGGAACTGAGGACAAGTTTTGGATCACTGGGCCTTTCAGAGCTGCAAACGAACATCTTTCTTTTGTAGCTTTAGTTACTTTTTCTATCCCCTTTACTTTTCTATTTTCTCTTAACAAAAACAATGCCAGTGGTACTTTTTTTATTTGCATCACCATCAAATTTTCTCAGGATAAGCTTTCATGATGTGCTGCTAAGACCTTGAAGAAGGGGGGCACACCTGGCATGCTTTTTCTGAAAAATAGGATGTTAGGGTAAATAAAAAAAGTGTTACGGACAGTACAGGCATACCCCACGTTTAAGTACACATTGGGGTTTATTTACTAAAGCTGGAAAGTGCAAAATCAGGCTCACTTCTGCATAGAAACCAATGAGCTTCCAGGTTTTATTACCAAAGCTTAATTGAACAAGCTGGAGTTAGAAGCTCATTGGTTTCTATGCAGAAGTGAGCCTGATTTTGCACTTTCCAGCTTTAGTAAATAAACCCCATTGTGTACTTAAAAGTGGGGTATGCCTGTACTCAGTTGTTTTTGTTGCAAGTGCCCTAATACCCCTATAATCACCTCAAGCTGTTTTCTCTTGTGACAGCTGTTACCGTAACAAGTATCACCATGAGAACATGCCTCCTTTATTAGAGCAAAAAATAAATATTGGCTTGGGTACTAACTCTTTCCGATTATATCCAAATGTTAAAAATGGGGAAAAAAAGTTTGGGCTTTTAATACTAAAAAAAGAGCTAAGTAAACTGAAGTCTAATTGGTTGCTTTATGGCTACCTTGTTTCTCTTTGCTCTGCTTTATTGAATAACTAAAAGTATCTAGTTAGAGGCGAACCTGCATTGCATTATTATTTTGTGTAAGCGTTGTGCCTTTGCGTAGGATCTAGCAGATCATTACTGTCAACTCTTCTCAGCTTTCACATGTGCATATGTAATGTTGAATCACCAAAAGATGAAAAAGAACAACAGAGTAGTCAGAGACAAGCAAATTAATATCAAAGATCTAATAGTCATATTATAATGGTTTTGTAATCTAAGGATCATCTTTACTTTAATAGCCAGTGGTGTAGGAATTGGGGCCATATCTTGGCTGTCCTACGCTCTATTGCTTCCTGACCCAGTACTTACTTTTAATCCAGAGCACACTGAGTAGATACGTACTTATTACATGTTTCGCAAGTTCTTGATGGTCACTGGTATCCCATGCATACCCTGCACATGGTCATTTGACATCACACACTCATGGCGAAGCATCAGTGCATTCTTTGCCAGCTGTCAGATGCTTCCTTGCTCAACTCTGTTATGTACCATTAGACCATAAAACCTGTAGTCTAGATGTGTTCTGCATCAAAAGTGTTGGGGAGAAGTAAGGGTGAGGTCAGAGGGACCACTTCACAACATGCATTTTCAACCATCTCTAGCTTTGTAACTAAGGTTAGCCTTGTTAGTGTATTTTCTTATTTAATCTTTTAGAAAGATTGCGCATTTCAGAAGTATCTGAAATGTAGTATTTCTCATCCAACTAAAGGGAGAGTCAGAGGATTTGCTGACAAATTTTATAATCCAAACATGTCTTACAGGAGACAGATATTCTGTACATCTCAGGATGTTTACAATTGACATTTTGCCCAGTATTCTTTGCAGTCTCATTCTAATGTTAAAAGTGCAGACAAACATTTGATGGCAGGACAAAGTAATATTACAGTGAAGTCCGTGGGTTGCTTACAGGAACAAGAAAACCTATCTATCATTTTGCGGTAGCACAAAATTACAAGCTGCATTAACATAAAATAACATTTAAATTGCAATGTTCATGTTGGATTTGAAGTCAGAACAAACAGAAGTTGATGGTGTGGGGGTGTATGAGTCGTTCTACCGGTCTGTTTGAGTTCACACTGCTATTTGTTCCTAGAAGCTGGTTACAAATTCTTGACAAGTGGGATGGCGTGACACAAAGCTGAGCCATTTATGATGGGTTATTTGCTTGCTGTATGTTCTTAGATTGTGTATAGCATAGGGGATTGTAGTGATGTAACTTCACTGATGTATTTTTAAAACTTCAAAAATATTGTGTTAATTTTAGATGTGGGAAGCATTTTTTGCATTTTAATGTTGTTCCCACTCAGCTTGATAGCACCAGAGAGCCAAACCTATCAAACGTTTACGTTTTCTTGATCATTACATTATTTTACCTTAATTATTATGTATTGTTGGTGCTAATTACATGGCAAGATAGGTACCTAGGCTGAAAAAAGAAACTAAGTAGTTTTAGCTCATAGGGTAAGAAGACCTACAGTTATTGTATAGATTAGCGGAAATGCATAAAAAAACTCTTTGCCTGTGATAAACTAAGATGGAACTCAAAAGACATTTACTCATAGGGCAAATATAAATGCCTTCCTCAGATCAAGGCTTCCATTTTAGCAGTTGACAAATGCATAGGGGCATATTTATAAATCAGTAAATCTGACAATCAGCAAACTCTGTAGGTGAATCTTCCAGGTCCATGCATTGTTGGGGGGACTATATTAAACCTCCATGTATAATTTTTGTTCCACTTTAAACTTTCTTCATATTGTGGTGCTTCTAGATCACACCATTTCCCTATAAGTGAACCAAATGTTATTTATGCCAATACCACCCAGACCTCATTCTGTTTTGATTAGTAGACTGGTCAATGCACGTGCTTGTTACTAATATCTTACAGAAGTGCCAGTAGTTAGTTATCTGTGCCACAATTCCCAGATCTGCCCAACTGATACAGCCATTACAATGCCAAATGATGGCATTACACTCTCTGCTGCCATTGCACTGCCAAATTATAGTATCACACTCCCTGCTGTTATTGCAATGCCAAAATATGGCCTCACACTGGCCAAAAAGATTTTTTTAAATGTAGAATAACATAATGGGGTAGTTTAAAAGTGAAAATGATACCTTTAATCTTGAGGAACACAACAGAGACACAAAATACTGTTTACAATCCTTATGTCTCGAAACGGATAAGGAGCAAGTAGGTGGTTCAGCCCACAACTACTTTCCCTAAACTAGTTGCCCTTTCTTATTTGCTGGGGTCCTCCACTAACTGTGAATGCTCAAATTAAGTAATAACTAATCTAAAGTCATATTTTAAAGTAGAATTCAAGCCTAAATCGAACTAGTTTTAAAATGTCCCCTCCTAACACCTACGCTGATTATGTAAAAAAAATGTATATGGTTTCCTATTTTAGGTTCGCTCCAGTCCGGTCATGTGATCTGGCTCCCCTGTGTCAGCCAGCGGTGGCTGCAGTTGATAGTAGGGGGCACCAACAACCGCTGGGACATAGGAGCCTATGGGTGACATCACTGCTGCAAGGCATTCCCAGCCATTGTTGAGTGCTCCCTCCTCTCCCCTGAAGCTGCCACTGCTCGACACAAGGGATCACGTGAGGGGAAATCTCTTCATATGCATTTACATTTTGGATTTCCCATCACCTTCTGTACTGTGGACAATGATCACCTTGACCAGCAATGGGGCTGAAAAAAAAGAGGGTTGAGCTCTACACTTTAACAATAATAGCCCTTAATAAAAACACAGATCAGCACTGCTGCTATAGCCTGTAGCGCTAATCCAGAGGAAATTTTCCAATAAGGTGGTTTTACAGAAAATACATTGACTTCTCTATAGCCACAGTGCCCATACATGGATCGAAATTCGGCTGGTCCCTGTTGAACTGGCTGAATTTTGATATATCTATGGGCAGTTTTATACATTTTTATCAATAATATTGGCTGTAAGATATGTGCCTCATCAGGAGCAGTGGGAATTCAGAGCAACTGTAAGAGCATTAAAGTTGACATTAACAATGGTATATAACTGACTGTAAGTCACAACATTTAATTACATGATGTCCATAATACCTTTTGTAAGTCCAGGAGGTCTAGAACTGCAAATCTAGGCCCAGCTGGAGACCACACAGGAGGGTAAGGCCATCCAATCCAAGGATGGGCACACCACCAAGGCCAAGCCAGGCACACTCAATATCCACAAATAGATATAACGTGAATTACATACATAATCTATAGAAATAAATATTTGTTTTAGAAAAAAATACATTATTGTACTGTATGGGGTCAACTATTATATTTGAAATTTGTCTCTAAGTAGATGATAAAGCTGGTTGTATGGGGTCAGGGCTTATATAATGTTATTTTAACTTGTTTTTATCCTGAGAGTTGTATGAATAAAGATTTTATATTATTTTATGGATATAATGTGTATTGACTCAAAAGTCCTACCATCATCTGTATACATGGGATTCTCTTATAGGCAGCTTTAGTTTCATCCAGTTACCAGTTCCCACAACTCAAAAATATACTGACTTTCATCCAAATTGGATCCTAATAAGAATTTAGTAGGGATGCTAGTTTGTAATCTGCAGTAATATAAGAACTGAAGTAAATGTACAACACCCTGTAAGATGCTTTTTCACATAGCAGCTATGAATAAATGAATTCCTAAACTGAATACAATAATTGCTAAATGCTAATACCTATTGTAAACCCACTACAGATGTGTGATGTTGACCTACGGCCATATAGACCCTCCTGCACTATTTCTACGCTGTTAGCTTTTCACTAACTTTGCATCATGGTGCTTGCTCTCAAATGCAGCCCTATAGTCTTATTTTACCCCAGTTCACAGCTGTGCAGGCATTGCTTCAAACAAAATCAGTGTTCATTACATTTTGCATTCTATCATTCTTTAATGTTTGGATGATTCAAATTGTTCACACTCCTACAAAAGCTGCCAGCATCACGACAAGTAGGACATCAGAAGTCTAAACAAAGACATGCGCTGACCCTAGTTGCATACAAATGAAATGGTGCTGGCTCCCAGTTTTGTTTTGTCAAATAGAAGAAGAGGAGCAGATTCACTGATTTAGCTGCCAATGACTATAATAAATAATGCAGACAAGGACATGCTAATGTAATATTCACAGGCCAGTTACTCCAATGTAGGAGGCAGAGACCAATTTTGTGAGCAAGGGAAATTTTCATAACTGAAAAACAAAATAAAAAAATAAGAGCCAGAGATCATTTTAGGTGTATTGGCTACTTGGCTTCTTATATTTTATAGTCTATGAAATACTGTTGTTAATTTACAATATTGCTTTGATGTTGTGTTCCCTTTAACGTGACATAACTGTTTATTGCTTTTTTTCAGGAAACTAAAACTTTTTCAGCTTACTTACTTTTTCTCTCTACATGCAGAGAGGAGCATGATTATTTAACGTTTACTGAAAAAAGAATTGAAAAAAAAAAAAAGAAACTGGCATTCATTAGGCTTGCAAAGAACAGTGTAAAGTTACGTAGAAAAGTTTGCCTTTGTTTAGCGCGACAGATAAAGTTGCCTCTTTTTAAATACATTTTGAGTTTTGGTACCTTAAATTCTTCCTTTAGATCACAGCCTAAACTATATTGACTGTTCTCATTACTTTTTGCGTGTTAAAAAAAAAAAAAATCTGAAAGCTCAATAAATAGCAGAGCAACTTACAAGGTGATAATACCTGATATATTGAAAATAACTCTGTGGTTTCGATTTTAAGTAATGTAAACCGTGCAACAGATAGATATCTGCAATTAATTCAGTGGTGGCACATTACATACACTGAACTCACCGTTACCTTCTGCTTAAGCATCTCAGTTAATTGAGGGATCAGAATACCAAAAGCTGAAATTAAAACCTACTTGTCTGTTGATGGGTGAAAGGTGCTCGGTTTACCTCTTTTCCAGACCAAAAAAATTAGCTATATCGTTCTCTTGTATAGTGGAGTACAACCTATTTTTTTTTGTAGAATTAGCTATATGAAGAACATCTGCAGCGTTGTATAGAAATACCAGCATCCTTCAATAAAGCTATACAGAGAGCAGTGGTGGTGTTCAAAGTGTAATATAGTGATGGGAAAATCTGCCCATCAGTTCTGCAAATCTTGTTAAAGATTTGGCAAACCCAAACTTAGAGGCAATTTGTCTTGAAAGTCAAAGAGGGGGCAAGGCTTGTTAAATTCTGATCATTTTTAGGACTAATAGGCAAACTACTGTCAAAAAGGCCATGGGGACCTGGGCACTGCCATTGAGGACATGTACCAATGCAAAAATGTTTTTTTTTAAATGCTGTACAATGGGAAAATGTAGGTTTGAGGGCAAATACACAATGAAAAATAGCAGAGCAACTTACCTTACAGGGTGATACTACTTGATCTATTATTATTATTATACAGGATTTATATAGCGCCAATAGTTTGCGCAGTGCTTTACAACATGAGGACAGACAGTACAGTTACAATACAATTCAATACAGGAGGAATCAGAGAGCCCTGCTCGTTATTGAAAATAACTGTGGTTTTGATTTGAACTCTTTTACCTATTTTCGAAAAATACACAAATCCTTTAAATAATATGCTTAGGAATGCTTTAAAGTTGTGCAATAGCAGAATTTTCATGGACAGTGTCAGTGACAGTGTATAATGTCAGCACATATTTGACTGTGGAATTGATTTCTTTTACAATTAACTCAGCTTACATTCAGCAAGAGCACCCTAAACTGATTACTTTCAGTGTAAAAAAAAAAAAAAATTCAGATAGCTTTAGCAGCACATACTTTTTCATTAAATAGGCCTGCTTTGAATGGGAGATAGAAACTGGCCACAAGTTTACTGTGGCTCACAGATGCAAAACTTACCTTCTCTGGCCAATTTCTATAAAGTTCTCATTAAGCCTTGGTTCACATATATGCGGTGCAGGAAATGCAGCAAATCCTGAGCGTTTCCTGCACTGCATTGAACTCACACTCAGTTTATGTGATCTGCCACCGGTGACGATGTTGAATTAAAGACACCCCAAAACAGGTTGCAATATGCAGTGCAATTGCAAGAATCAGATTGCTCTGATTCCGGTGCGGTGTGAATTGAGCCCATACAACATGAATGGGCTCAAATTGCACTGCAAAGAATCACATGTGATTTGAATAGAAATTCGGGACAATCACACCCCAGTCCTGCATCGCATAAGTGTGAACCCAGGCTAAAAAGAGACTGCAGATGACATAGCAGTGTAAAATTGGTCAGCAGCACAGAAATAATTATAAATAGCAAGACTAGCAAGACAAATTTATTTGAGACAAAGAGCATAGGCTGGGGCTTTGCTACAAGAATTAAGATATTGCAGGGGATACATTAGTGTAAAATATGCCAGTAGCAGTACAGTATTAATCAGGGATAATAGGCCTAACTGGTGCATACCTAACTATTATTTATAGTAATGGGAGTATTGTAAATGTGACTGATATAATGTGAGGTGGTTTAGTTGCACACTGTTTTTGCAACTGAACAAATGTTCACTAACTAGAATGATCTAACTAGAATGATCTAATTTGAATACCCCAAACTTTAAAAAGGCCCTATTAACATAAAAAAACACAAATTACCATCCCTAAAACAAAAAGTCCTTTTTTAAGTAGAGACTTGAAGCAAAAAAAAAGCCAATTTAACCTAAAATAAAGGCCCTATCAATATTTAAAAAAAACCCAAAAAAACAACAGGCCCGGACAATAAATTAGAGCCTCTAAATCACACCCCTGATTCAAAAGGCCATTTTTTTAAGGAAAGCAGAAAAAAAATATAAAACTAAAATATTACTATGGATGGGTCAGCAGCTATTACAAATCTTACAAATATCTCAAATCAACTATAAAATCAACTACAAAGTAAAATGAAAGTCAAAAATGTCCCCATCATTAAAGGATAAGTTCACCTTTTGTAAAATTTTACAGATGCACCGGCCTCCATACCCTCCCCGATCCCCCGTTTTGACATCTCCGCCCACCTGGCTGCGTCATTCATTCACAGCGTTCTGTGAATGTGAAAACTACAACTACTGCCAGCCTTTGGCGGCTGTTGGCTTTTAGTTCTCATTTGAGCGCTCTAGTGGTTCATTGAGTTTTCCTGTCAGAGTGTAACTGCCTGCCTGTATCTGAGGTACAGGAAGACAGCTACACAGACAGTATGCAGGCTGATCATGGGTACAATGCTTTACAGGCACCGAACAAGAAAAAAAAACTTATCATTTAAGAACAATAAAAGGCAGCAAAATAATTGATTGCCCAAAGAGCTAGCAATCAGAATTAAAGTATATTTTTCTAACTGACACTAATTTATACTGTATATTTTCAGCTTTTCCTCTGCTTTATCTACAGCAGATTTAAATTCACTGACACTATGGCTGCTCAGTGCCTCTCATTTTATAGTGAGGGGCTGACTTAACCAAAAGCCTCCTTATTGGCCCTTCCAGGTCTTTTAGCCATAGTATAAAGGCCATGGAAAGCATTATGGTTGTTAAAGGAGAAGTACAGCCAAAGCTCTGATGTCAAAGAGTTGGTCCAGGCTCCACATCATCACGACCGAGGAGTCGGGCTCCGCCTAGATCCCTGGGCCGACACCCGGCTCAGCCTCTCAGCGAGCCTCTGAAAGCCTGAGTCGGCTCCACAGCTCAGCACTCTTGTGAGCGAGGAGGGGGAAGAGAAGAGAGCTGTGACTGACAGTCACCAGCTCCCTGTTCGGGGAACTGTGAAAACTGAGCGATTGGCGGTGTTCGATCGATCAGTTCTTAGTGTAGAGGCACCGGGGTACAGATGCTGTATCCAACTAGGTAAGTATGAATCTAAAAAAAAACATACTTCTCTTTTAAAAAAATCTCCCTAGCAAGTCTGTGAATAAGTTTGCCAAGACTATGAATCTTCAGCCCCCAGAATTTACATCAAACCCATGGAAGTGGTGAACCCGAACTTGCCCTGATAGTTACCAATGTTGTAAATGTGTTAAGGGTTTGGTTCTGATTTTAGTTATTCTGATTCTTCACTTTTATAGAGCAGTGTACATACTGTAGCTGCTTACTGCCTTTATTTACAGGAACTCTGTATTAACCAACAGTAACAGACATCTTTTTCTGCATGTTAAACCTAATTTTCATCATTTCATTTTGCTTACTGGACTTTTTAAAGTTAGTATGTATTGACAAGCAGCATATCAAGTTTCCATTTAATGAACATGACATAGTTGCATATATAATTTACATTTTTTTCATTATTGAAAGTAAGACCTTGTATACAAAACAGGAATAAGCTGAACAGACACGTGAAACATAGATCACAGCACACACAAAAAAACAATGGGGTTTTTAAGATTGGAAGTTGGTTCTTAGTAGGTCCTCCTAGACATAAGATAAATGCACCAGCAACTGTGTTTAACATATAGATTTTTTTTTTCCTTCTAACTCCAAAGCATTTTCACGGCTGATAGTATCACCAAGGTATTAAATAGATCAATGATCTACACACCATTAGTTAATGGTCAGCAAAGGACTTAAGTTCTTGCTTTATGGCTCCTCACCCCATCTATTATCTTAGTGTGAGTACATTCATTTGACCATCACCATGATAAGGCCCACCTGTGTATAACTGGAAGTGTCAGCAATTCCGGTTGTCTAATGTGTCTGGTCACTAGCTTGCCACACTAATTGGGCACAATGGGATCAGTTAGTTTGGCCTAATGCCCTCCTCTGTTGTGGTTGTTTTAGGTACAGATATGGCTTCTCATTCATCAATAAAAATTGTTACCTCGTCAGGATATGTGCATTAGGAAACTTTGAAAAGTAATCTCATTTACTGACCAAAAAAATTAATTATCCTGCAAAAGCACACTTACAAGAGCTGTACAAATTAATTGGGAACAAAAAAAGTATAATATAAAACGATGTACCTTTATAAGCTGTAATTCTGAAATTGTCAAGATAAGCCTAAATGAGTATATCATATCTGAAAATGTTTATGACTTACTTTTATAGCATTGTCATTGAAATAATTCCTTAGGCTTGTTCACTAGATGTTTGTAATTAACTGTGCAATGATTAATTAGTTGTGCTTATGTTATGTGAAATTTTAAATCTGTTGTGCCAATTGAGCCATCTGCATATAAAGCACAACATATAATAAGCCAGAGGATGCTGTCGAAGGTCCATCTGTCATTTAGGTGTGTATTAATGTGATTAGTAAACTGAGTAATCTATCTTTAAAACATTATCCATTATCATGACAAACACACTGTCCCTGTTATTAGTAAAATCCAAACAATGTGTTAAATAGTAATTAGGATATTACCGATTTTAACACTGTGTCTGGAAGATAATTAATTATAATTGGAAAGTACTGTAGCAAGTAAGAATTTCAAGTCTACTGATTTTTCTATTATTAATGCCCATTGTTATATATGTTTTTACATAGCTTGTCATTCTGTACCAATAGTGTAATGCTGTCAATAGACAGACCAAAATGAGGGACAAATGAGGAGGAAAGAGGGACAGAGGGACTTTGTTCCAAATCAGGGATAGTCCCTCAAAATCAGGGACAGTTGGCAGCTAAGGTATACTGCATATGTTCAAATAAGGTTCTTGTGTCTTGTATATCTATTTTTTTTTTTTTTTATAATATACTTCATTAACATTTTTCAGCAAAAACATTGAGTACAGATGTGTAGAGAGTAGATAGATGTAGGGGTCAGGCCCTTGACACAATCAGAAGTCTGTAAAAAATATAGCAAAGTAACTTAAAATTAGCCTGCAGGCGATACAGTAACTGTAAGTAACATAGGTGGTAAGACATGGACCTGGTATCCAGGGTTCCCATGTTAGTTATAGGAGAAACTTAGATCAGACTATGAATAGTCTTCTCCTTCTCCTCATGCTTCACCCCGCTTTAGCCCTGTTTGGGTTAGCGAAGGGGGGAGACACTCATTAGAGGGTCGGGGTCGAAAAGGAGGATGCACATCCGATAGAGGAGCGTTAGCTCCAGGAAAACTCATACTGCACTACTGACAATGGGTAACATTGAAAAGGGAGACAGAGAGAGAAGCCCTGAGATTGGAGACGATGGATGAATTGATGTCATTTTGGGCTAGCAGAGAGAGTAGCATATAGTCAAAAGAAAATAATAGAAAATAATAGATGCAAATAACTGACCATGGGGAGGTAGTGGGGGGGAGGTAGAAACCATAGGTGTTCAGAAGTTCTCAGGTAGTATTTCTAGGGTGTACTCTGAGGATGAAGAGAGACACTGGTGGGAAAAGTTACAGAAGTACACCCGCAGGTCAGTCTGTGGGTCCACGGGAGACGGGTTTGGGAGCAGCAGTGAGAGAAGCCTCTTTATTAAGGGGAGATGATGTGGATAGATGAAGATAGGTACCCAATTTGGTCTTTGTGAGGAAGAGTCTTAGTGATGAAGGTTAACCATTTGAGCTGTAGGCAGGAAGACGTGTTGGTGGAAGACAGATCAGCATCAAGTTTTTCCTTGCACAGGAGGGTTATGAGGTCTTGGTGGATATCTGAGATAGTGGGTAGGGTGGCAGAGGACCAATTTTTGAGAACAGCACATCTGGCCGACATGAAGCAGGTTGACAATCGTGCCTTGTCCTGCTGAGTGATGACTTGGTGTGCTGTCAATTCCTTTGGAGAGACAGATGTTAGGTCACTGAATAGCAAAGGGAAGACATCTTTCATTGGGGAGCGCCCTGTGACTGTTGCGGCAAAGTGTTCAACTTGGTCCCAGAAGGAGGCGGTGTGGGAGCATAGCCAGATTCTATGGAATAGAGATGGCTTATCCTGTCCGCATAAGGGGCAGAGGCATTTTTGTGGTTGTTGCGGAGAAGGCAGATGTGGTATGTAGGCCTGATGCAAAATTTTGAACTGTTGTTAGCGCCAGAACTCGTTGTGTGACTAGGGTACAAGTGAAGATGAAACCAGCTAGGATGCGGTTCACGGATTCCGGGGAGTTTAGTTCTTTATTACATGCAGCTACTGAGGTGGATGTGAGAGGCAAACAGAGGTGTATATTTAGATATGTTGGACGACGCGGAGAGGCCTTGGGTGAAGCCTGCCTGCACGGGGTGTATTAGGGTAGGCATCATTTTGGCTAGTCAGTTGGCTATAACTTTAGACAGGATTTTAGAATCCAAGTTTAAAAGGGAAATTGTCTGTAAGAACTAGGCTCCGTAGGATCTTTACTCTTGGCTATCAATTTTATGTGGGCTTGGTATCCGGATGGCAAGTAGTCACCCCCTCCTAAAATCTCTTGGTAGACTGTAGCTACGGAAGGAGTGTACCTGCCAGGGCCTGGGACCTTCCCATTCGTCAATGTAGATGTCTGGGTGGAAGAAGGATTTGGATTCTCCCGATTGATCAGTGAGTCAGAGGATAGCTGGGTATGCCAGAGTGAATTTAACACCCTTGAGGTGTAAGGCTGAGCAGATGGGTTGAAAGGATTTCCTCCTGCATGATACTTCCTGAGAATAGTCAGCAAAGATTAGTAATTTGTGGCCATCCAGCTGAAAAGACTTGGCGTTGCGGAAGGATTTTAGGAACTCAATCAGTTTAGTTGAGATCGCGCACAATGATCGGGCGAGGGGAGCGTCTGTCATTTGAAGGGGCTCCTACATGATGTGCCCTCTCTACCGTGCATGGTGAGGTGATCCTAAGGGCTGCAGGGATGCACACAGAACATAGTTCTGACAGGGATTCAGAGTTGTAGGACTCAGGGAGGCCGATAATCCTTAGATTATTTTGGCGATAACAATTTTCCAAATCGTCCAGCTTTTCCAAAATATAGTGCTGGGTTTGGGAGATCTGGTGGACAGCTGCCTGCGAGCTCTGGGCCTCATCTTATATTTATGATATTCGGTTCTCTGCCTCAGTGAGTCTGCCTGCCTGTTCCCTGATCTCCCTCCTGAGCTGATCAATTCCCATGCTCACAGCTCTATCCACCGCTGCTGTGATTGTGGGGGAGAACAGAGCAGCCACTGCCTGGGCAATCCTCCCATATTGATCTTCCAGACTAGCAAGGGCAGTGAGGACAGGCTACATGTCTCCATTCACGTCCGTGGCGTCGGCCATTTTGGGCTGCATAGAGCTGGGGGAGAGAGACTGGTGCTGCGGCTTGTGGAGATCCCGCGCCACCCAGTACCACGGATGTATCCATTCTTTAGAGCATGTAAAGTGTTCTTTATTTCACCTTACAGTAGTGTAGCAAAAACTCTACAAAAATTAATAATGATTAGCTGTAGTGCATTTCCCATAAGGCATATTGCACCCAAAGGCTGCAGTGGCTCCACAAAGCTACCTGATTTGCTTGTACACATTCCCTAATTGGTGAGATTGTTGTGTAGCTTATATTGTTCACTGCTATAGTGCTAGAATATGCTGCAGCACTTTACAGAGTGCATATCACTTTAAGAAAAGAGAACAGATGCTTGTTCTCCATGCGCTAAGTCCATAGCTCAGACCCCACTTGGTTCTAACGTGGGTGGCCACAAGCAGGGGAATCAGGTTTCAGGAACCTGCTGCTGATATGGTGGATGCACAAGCTTTTAGACTGTGAGTTCAATATCTTGATTTTGTATTCTTTTATTTAAGATTTCACACCATTCCAGTCTGCTCTCTTCTCTCTTCTTATATTTCCTACTTATAGTGTTTCCTTATTATATAGAGCTCCTCTCTATATTCATCAAGCTGCAAGGCTGGATTTGCTGAAAGCTTTTATACTTATGAACTAAGAGGCCGTATTGTGTGGATTTTACTGTTTGGATTTCTTTCCTTATGCTGCCAGTGGAACTCCTACCAATTAAATTGTATGTAATTTGCTAAGACATTCAAAGTGATTTTCATACATTGTTGCAATTGTTTGTAGTCTGTAGTGCAGTGTCTCTCATTCTTTCTTCAGTTGTGGCACCCTTTAAAATTGTGCCTAGCCTTAAGGCACCCCATTCTAAAATGTAAAAAAAATTGAATTACAGGTTTTACCTAACACAGCAGCATCCACATACGAATGACACCCAAGAAAATACACCTTTGCACACTGGTACTGACTAGTATTCTAGCATTTATTTTCTCCCCCGCTTTGTCTCCCTCACTCAGCTAATATTATCCCAGTGCTGACGGACAGGGTCAGGGGAGGGCCAAACAAAGAGCATCTGACATGATCCTTATCAACCAATGACGTCATGGCTAGTTATAATGCTGCACAATACCAACCTTTGACTTTGTGTAGCAAAAAGGCAGGTTTGATCCACTTAATGGCTTGTGGACAATTTATGGGCAATTTGGGGAAATATTTAGGCATTTTGTCAAGTTATCCCTAAAGAACCCAGAAGGCACCCCATAGTGCCACGGCACCCTGGTTGAAAAAGGCTGGGTGTTGTGTCACTATGTGTATATCATGTCCAGTTAATAAAGCCAGACATACATGTATCGGAATTTGATCGGTTCAGGAGGGACTGGCGAAATTTCAATCTATGTATGGGCTAGTGGTTCTTCACCATTCAATCTATCGACCTACTTGTGTACAGCCAGCCTGTCTTTTTTTTGCCGAACAATCAGTGCCACTGAGTATAGTCAGCAACACTGATCTTTGTATTCTGCTGGCAGGGAAGGCTCCTCGTGGGCAGAATACAATAGCACAGCGGGAGGATTTCCCCATCCACATCGAATGTGTGGATAGGGGAACCGGCACACTTCTTTATTAGTTCAACCCACTGAAAAAAAAAAAAAGTAGAATGTATGGGCTGCTTAACTTTTGTTACATATCACTTCAGTTGCTTGACCAAACAAGATTAAAATCTAAGATCCTTTTCATGGACACACATACATACACCTCCACATTCAATTAGGTGGACCACCCAAAGGAAAACTATTCAAATATAATTCATATCTTGCAAATGGTTGTATGTAGCATTTCTGGTGAGGGTAGAGCCTACATCCCAGTGCTGCAAAGCCACAAAAGTTAACCACTAATTCTGGCCCATGTACCACTGTAAGCTTAGAGCTTTGTATAAAACATCAGTCCTGTTACAAGTTTGTAATGGATTGCCGTCTTGGACTTGATGGATGCTTAGCTGTCCAGCTGAGGTGATAAATTACCGGAAAAACACCCAGACATCTATTTAGATGGCTGAAGCTGTGGGTGGGTGATGTTTTACCTGCTGTGAACAAAAGCCATCTAGAGCCTTTAATTCACTCACACAGCTGTCCCATGTCTGAGTTTGTAACTGAATCTGTTGCATCCCAAAGGTGACGTTGCTAATCTGTTCAAGGACAGACTGCCTCCGCTTATGTTAGTTCTGTATATAAACAGCCATGGGGGTACAAATGTAAACTGGCAGTCAAGATGCACTTAAACAGTTCCCTGTGGTTATTTAAATATGCAATGATGTTAGCTCAAGAGCATTTACCTGTTGCATTTCCTTGGCATGAAAAAAAAAAAAAAAAACAATGGCTTAGATGTGACAAGAGCTTGTTGAGTCCTTTTTGCTCATTCCTCAATGCCTTGTATGGTTTTTGCTTTATAGTCTTCTAGCTTGTTAAAATTTGCCTGCAGTCCCAATGAAAACAAAATACCCCTCATGTGAATTGTACATTCTAAGTAATTTGCCTCTTACCATAACAGACACATGTGTGCATGATATGAATTTGCTGTGCTATAAAACACATGGCCAGACAAGCAATTATTTGCTGCAAGGAGTCGGATAATTAAGCAATAATTACTAATAATGGCATTAGCCTGCTGTAAATGTTGTGCCTAGGGATTATAAGGCTTCTATAATGTGTAATGAATACCGATGAGGAATGCGTTAACAATTTATACTGGTCTGATAGTTATTGGTTGGAATATTGTCTTTTTCTGTTGTTGGTGGCTAAATCATACACGGGCTGATTTTTGGTTAACTGGGAAATTGTTTCCAAGATCTTCTACCCATTTGTTTTTACTATAGCCAGTCTGGGGAGTTCTATTTCCAGTTTCAACAATTATTTCTGCAGTTTCTGTGAATATATCATCCAGAAAGCCTCCAGTAGATTTCTGTCTGTAACAGTTTGCGTGTCCTCCCCTGCGCCTGCCAGTTCCTATAGTACCAAGTATTTGTTAGTGATGGTTCTGTCCCCTGGATGTGTCTCAAAAATCCGCCAGTTATAGAAAGGCATACATGAAGTTCATTACTGATAGTATTATGCAACTGAATTCAAAATGGCAATAGTGAAATCACCTCTGTAGACTCTACCCAAAGGTAAAAACAAGGATGAACCTATTGTTTTGGAAAAATACTAAGAAAATGGATATATAGATGGTTTTGCCTAATGTGCTGGAATGCATAACAACTATTTTGTATGCCTGAATCCTTTCATTTTATTTGTACTGTGACAATAGCAATGTAATAACGTGTCGTACTGCCTTAGAGCACAAAGCATTTTTAGGTCTAAACATCTTTTTTTCATTTCGGAGTATGGGATAGTTAAAACCCCTGTCAGATGTTTTTGTTTTTTCATATGTGACCTATTGGGGAGATTTTCATATACTTCACTTCCTGTCCTGTAGACAGAATAGGAAGTGAGAAGAATAACACCAAAGTGAGGGAGGTCCTGTCTTAACCTGTTGTCGCTGTAACATCTCTAGACCCTAAACACCTGGTTTGATCACGTAATAATCAATATAACTTCTGTACAGTTCAATATTGATTAATGAGTGGGATATAAAACATAGTCTGCTCTTAGAGAAGAATGTATAGTGCAACACATTTTGCCTGATATATGCTATGGGAAGACGACCATTAGAGAATGAGTTCTAACATGGTTGCTAAGACCTAAAGACCGTGCAAGCTAACTGGTCATAAACCAACATTTCTTCTATAGGTACTATCTTACTATTGTGCGGTTCTTAAATTTGAGTTCCACCCAAAAGTGGATCCTCTGCTTATCTGATTCCTCCCCCCTCCAGTGCCATGTTTGGCACCTTTCAGTGGAGAGGGGGAAACGGGTACCTGTTTTTGACAGGAACCCTTCCCCACTTCCGGGAGACTCTGCCATGGCGCCGTCTCTCGGAAGTTCGGACCCCCTCCTCCTTCCTTCACAGCCGGAAGTTTGTTCCCTTACTACGAAGGCTTACCTGCACCGTTTAGGAGATATTCTCCCTGCATGCAGCCAGTAACATCACTGGTGCTTGCACCCTGAAGGTCCGGCCTACCGTGCCGGAACTAAGGGCTTGCGCGGTAGTGATGTCACCCAGAAGAAAGACAGGGGGAACATGTCAGCCCTCTCAGTGGTGACATTGCAGTGCTTGAGGGCTACGTTCCAAAGTGAGTATTTCATATAATGTTCTAGTATGCGATGCATAGTAGCACATTATGCCATTGCCTTGCAGATTTTATATTGTTGTTTTATTTTTGCAACATCTGCAGTTGACAACCACTTTAATATCTTCTTTTTGCCGTTCATTATTTTAAAACTATAGGTTGCCCACTTGGTTTGTGATGTAAGAGTTTGTACTTGACTATTTCAAGAATCAGCATCTAATTTTAGCAAAAATGTGACTTATTGAAGAAAGAGACTTGTGACATGTCACACCCAATGGTCCACCCTACTAACCAATTAGATTTTACCCCTTTATTCATCCATGATTCATATGTTATATTTGGCAGCAGTTATTGTCAGTTATTGCTATCCAGTACCTAACTTTGATAAAGATTTTATTGATCTGTGAAAATTCAAGCAGTATATATTATAATTGTACACTGTTTGTAGCCTTACACCATACATAAAACATTTACTGTAGTGCTTGGTGTAATCCTTAATGTTTAGACTGCAGCCATCTGGTAAGATACTCAGTTGTAAGTGAGAAATGTGTCACGATCGGAGGATGATTAATGAGCAGGACATCATGAAGAATAAGAGCTGCTTTCAGAGCTGCAGCTTTAGCATAATGAAATTCAGTACGAAGTCTTCTTATATTAAATTGGTTAACCAAGCAAAGTAAAACAGAAGGTGGAAAATACAGTTAAGAAAAAAAGTTAGGTGACTGTATTTCTTTTCTCTGGTTTCTGTGTTGGCAACAAATTTAAATTTTGGAAATGTATTTTACTTAAAGATTTACATGCTCTGTCACCTCAGAACGACCAGTGTTCTCTTTCGGTACCCACGTTTACTTTTCCCTTAAAGAGACTTCATCATATCCCTTATTACTTGGCTGAGCAGTGGCTAATAACTTCCAGTGGAAACACTCCTTGGCTCAATCCTGGCTGCATTCTAGTTGCCAGACAAGCATGTTTCTCTCTGAGAAACGGAATAAGAGAACAGCACCCCAGAATTAATATATAGCCCAGTCTGAATACAAGTCTTGGCTCAGACAGGTAAGAAAGTACACCACAGAGTCCCTTTAAATCGGTGGTTTGAAATGAACATAGATCTGCTAGTGAAAATGACACCTTAGACTAAGCCACCATTTGGCTTATTACTTTTAAATGGTGCATTATGGTTTTGGCCCAGATATTGATTTAGTCTATAAAATATATACTGATCACAAAGGAGCATGCAAATGTAAACAAAATAGCTTTGCTTACCTAAATTTCATTAGGTGTTCGTGATTTTTATTTCAAGAGTAAGGTGACTTAATTTTGTTTCTTGGCTGTCTATGTGCAACATGTAAAATCGAACTGCATGACATTTACTATGCAAAAGGGCTGTTTATCAAAATCAACTGGCATTTTTCCTTTTTTTGCATCTCAGTGCTGCTGCAACATATTTTTATCCATTTCTTGTCTGTATGCATACATGCCAGCAGTGGCTCCATGGCACTTCTAAGCCCCCATACACACGGTCGGAAATTCCGACCACAAAATCCGTCTGATTTTTTCCAACGGATTTTGTCTGACACTGGTGTTGCATACACACGGTCAGACAAAGTTGTCGGAAAATCCGATCATTCTGAACGTGGTGACGTTCGTTGCGTAGAGGCTAGTAGCCAATAACTTGGTCTCGTAATTTGATCTGAGCATGCGTGGCACTTTGTCCGTCGGAATTCTCTACACACGATCGGAAAAAGATTTTGTTGTCGGAAAATTGGAGAGCAGGATCTCAAATTTTTTCCGTCAGAATTTCCGACGGAAAAAGTCAGATGGAGCCCACATACGGCCGGATTTTTCAACAACATGGTCCGGCTGATCACGATGTAAATAGGAGGAGCCGGTGATCGTTTTTTCCTCACTCGCGTCTGATAGACATGAGTAGAGGAGAGCCGATCGGCGGCTCTCCTGACAGGGGGGTCAGTGCAGCCCCCCTATGATCCCACCCAGGACCACCATAATGCCGCCAGGACCACCAGGGACGCCACCACACTGGACCACCAGGTAGGCCCCCCTAGTCCCCCAGGGAAATGCACATCTGTGCCCAGGCAGCTGCCAATCAATGCCCAGGCAGCTGCCAATCAGTGCCCACTGACAATGCCTACCACTGCCAGTGCCACCAGGGATGCCCATCAGTGCCTCATATCAGTGCCGTGTATCAGTGCCCATCAGTGCCTCATATCAGTGCCGTGTATCAGTGCCATGTATCAATGCCCATTAGTGCCCAGCAGTGCCACCTATCAGTGCCACCCATAAGTACCCATCTTTTCATCCTTTCAGTGCCCATCAGTGTCGCCTATTAGTGCCCACCTGTGCCACCCATGAGTGCCCACCAGTGCCGCCTGTCCATGCCCATCAGTGCTGCATATCAGTGCCACCCATCAGTGCCACCTACCAGTGCTGCATATCAGTGCCCATCGTCGGTGCCCATTGGTGCCACCATATCGGTGCTGCCTTATCAGTGTCCTTCAGTGCCGCCTTATCAGTGCCCATCAGTGAAAGAGAAAACGTACTTATTTGCACAATTTTATAACAGAAACAAAACCAAAACTTACATTTTTTTCAAAATTTTCAGTCTTTTTTTATTTGTTTAGCAAAAAATAAAAACCGCAGAGGTGATCAAATACCACCAAAAGAAAGCTCTATTTGTGGGAACAAAATGATAAAAATTTAGTTTGGGTACAGCGTAGCATGACTGCGCAATTGTCATTCAAAGTGCGACAGAGCTGAAAGCTGAAAATTGTCCTGGGCAGGAAGGTGTCTAAGTGCCCTGTATTGAAGTGGCTAAACATGTCTTTCTCACTTTTTCTCCATTACATGGGGGGGGGGGGGCAGGGGAATTACTTGTATACAGAACAAAACTTGTAGGGAAGATAACCTTGTTTGTGCTTTTAGTTCACTTGTCAGGAAGTTACAAGGGCACTGCATTTCTGGCAAAATCAATAGGTATTTTCTGTACTCAATAACTAATGTAGCCACACAATATCCAATGTCAGCTAAGTTGAAATATAATAAATCCATATTCTTGGGTTTAAATATCATTTAAGTAGCAAAAAGCTACAAGGCAGGTAAAATAGGGATTACTGCTGCGTAATATATTGTACATATGAAAAAAATAGTAAATATTGAAGAGTTAAGTTTTAAGTGACTGTTTAAACATTTTATAAGTGGGGATGACTGTAACAGAAAAGGAAAGAAAAATCCAGCAACTGAAGCTTACCTGGCATACAGATTTTGACCAAACAGTAGACATTAGTATGTCAGTGGAGACTTGAAAAGAGTGCTTTAGAAAATAATTGTGTATAAGATCAGAAATGAATGTAAGGTCCCTTTCACACGGACGATCCGATCAGGTCTACGTGTCAGTTTTTCAGGTGGACCTGATCGGACCCTCCAGCCTCTTCTACACATGTCCGCTGACACCCATCAGATCTGATCCTGTCCGCCATAATCAGAAGGATGGTGGTCCTATTCCCTATCCGTCTGGCAGATCAGATGGCATCAGATGGGAAAGGACAGGCGGTCTGTTTCCATCCGATTGCCCCATAGAGGCGAGTGTGACTGTGTCTGTGTCAGTTTTGCATAGCAGAGCGCCTGTTTAACGGGGATCAGCAGAGAGATTCCACGCTGAACGAGCGGATTCCTCTTCATGGAGGCGCCGGTTTGAAAGGGGTCTAAGGCGTGTGTTAAGAAGGGTTTCGTCAACCTTCTATCTGTCTATTTATTGGAGGACTGGAGTCTTGGAGTGGAGGTCAGAGGCGGACCTGCTGCTACATTGTATCAGTTTTGTTTTAAATGAAACTTTTATATTATACTTTGGAAGCATTTTCATGTTGATTAAACTTTTTAGAACCTCTTACCTTTGTAACCTGTTTCAACTTTTTCTAAGCAGTATGGCTTCAATTAAAAACTATTTGTACATGCTACATAACCAGAATACATAGGATATATAGCTTAAAAGGTGCATAAGTAACAGAATTATTATTATTGGTAAAAAAAGAGGCATTTAGGTGTTTGGTCATGGAATACCTAGGAATACTTTACATCTCATTCTAGTCTATGTTTACATTCTCTTCAACGTGAGTTCATCTGTCAAGGCATAATCTCTAAGAGTAAAATAATCTCCAGGACCCTGTAAAATATTCATGTAGCACAGCCAATGCCCTCTTCGAGGTGTATCACCTTAATGGGTCAATGTTATGATCAATAAATAAATAATGACAAGAGCCTCACAAATTCAACATATTTAGTGAGGATTTAATTACCCTACATACTCATCCAATGAGGTATTGTAAAATCCCTCACATGGTATAACCAAAGCTGTTAAGAGTAAAATGTTTTACTATTGCTTTATGTTTTGTTACACTTCTTTTAGCTATTGGCAGATACTACCAGTAAAGACATTTATAACCTTTAATTGGTTATCCTGAACCCTACCTCTGCTTTTTACACACAAAATTTATGAAATGACCTTATTTGTATATAAAATTTGTATATTTGTATATCCTACTGCTAAATGAATTCAAGGATTCTGACTAGTACATAATATTGGCTGGAACTAACATATTTCGTATGGGAAAATACCATGTTTGAATATAGTGTAATATGTACAGTCACCACTGTTCCTTGAGTTGTGGGTGAGTACGCCCTAAATTAGTAGCTTCATTTGCTTGATTTTAACTAAAAGTTAGTTCCCACAACATATTTCCATAACTCTAAGGACATAGCTTAGTGCTCTCAGAAGGTTATCTCACAAATTAATTTAATTATTGTGACTTGTTCTGTTATTAATAAAGACTATTCAGATCTTTTGTTACATACTTACCAAGCCCTACATTTCTAATTTGATAATAAAATATGATAGAACAAACATTCCTAAAGAGCAACTGTAGTCATTTAGTGTAGTGTACCCTCCCTCCCTTAGATTTCTATCTTTTAGTCAGCAGTAGATTTCATTGAATATGTAGATGGGGGTGAGAGGCATAAATGCACTACATTGTCAAATGTATTGGGGCGCCTGCCTTTACACGCACATGAACTTCTTCTTTACACGCACATGAACTAATGACATCTTAATCTTAGTACGTAGTAATATTGAGTTGGCCCACCCTTTGCAGCTATAACAGCTTCAACTCTTCTGGGAAGGCTGTCCACAAGGTTTAGGAGTGTGTCTATAGGAATGTTTGACCATTCTTCCAGAAGTGCGTTTGTGAGGTCAGGCACTGATGTTGGACGAGGGCTCGCAGTCTCCACTCTAATACATCCCAAAGGTGTTCTATTGGGTTAATGTCAGGACTCTGTGTAGGCCATTATGGAGTGGGGTTGTTTTTTATGGGTTGGGCTTGGCCCCTTAGTTCCAGTGAAGGGAACTCTTAAGGCGTCAGCATGCCAAGACATTTTGGACAATTTCACGCTCCCAATACATCCCAAAGGTGTTCTTTCGGGTTGAGCTCAGGACTCTGTGCAGGCTAGTCAGGTTCTTCCACCCCAAATTCGCTCATCCATGTCTTTATGTACCTTGCTTTGTCAACTGGTCCAAATCATTTGGGGAAGGGGGGATTATGGTGTGGGGTTGTTTTTTATGGGTTGGGCTTGGCCCCTTAGTTCCAGTGAAGGCATCAGCATACCAAGACATTTTGGACAATTTCATGCTCCCAACTTTGTGGGAACAGTTTGGGGATGGCCCCTTCCTGTCCCAGCATGACTGTGCTCCAGTGCACAGAGCAAGGTCCATAAAGACATGGATGAGTGAGTTTGGGGTGGAGGAAATTGACTGGCCTGTACAGAGTCCTGATCTCAACCCAATAGAAAACCTTTGGAGTGAATTAGTGCGGAGACTGTGAGCCAGGTTTTCTCGTCCAACATTAGTGCTTGACCTCACAAATGCGCTAATGGAAGAATGGTCAAACATTCCCATAGACACACTCCTAAACCTTGTGGACAGCCATCCCAGAAGAGTAATACCGCGCACACACGGTCAGACTTTCCGGCAGAAAAAGTCAGACAGAATCTTTTCATTGGATATTCTGATCGTGTGTGAGCCCCGTCTGACTTTTTTTTTCTGACGGACCTAGAAATAGAACATGTTTTAAATATTTCCGACGGAATCAATTCCTATCGGGAAAGCAGCTCGTCTGTATGCTGTTCCAATGGACCAAAAGCGACGCATGCTCTGAAGCAGTGAAGTATGAAACGGCAGCTATTGGCTACTGGCTATTGAACTTTCTTTTTCTAGTCCCGTCGTACGCGTTGTACGTCACCGCATTCTAGACTGTCGGACTTTGGTGCGATCGTGTGTAGGCAAGACAGTTTCAGCGGAACTCCGTCGGAAAAAAACGTCAGAGTTTATTCCGACGAAAAAAAGGTTGTGTGTATGCAGCATCAAAGTTGTTATAGCTGCAAAGGGTGGGCCAGCTTAATATTGAACCCTACGGACTAAGACTGGGATGCCATTATAGTTCACGTGCATGTAAAGGCAGGCGTCCCAATGCTTTTGACAATATAGCGTATATTGCAATGGAACATTCTTTGCAATTCTGCTGAGAATAGACAATGCAGTTCAATTTAATTTCTGTGGCCACCCTCACCCTTGCTGTCTTAAATAGTTGTTTTTTTTTTTTTTTGGTGTCTCATATAAACTTTATCCAGCACATGTGTGTACTTTGAATCTTATACTCCGACATTTAGACAGCTCCTCCAACTTTGATATTTTGGTTTAAAAATATCAATTACTGGTTATCTCAGTAATTGCTGAACCTGTAAAAGTTACAAACACACCCATTTGACAAAATAAATTGATACAACTGAGTGCTGTAGCAAACCTCTGGAGAACATGGCAAGGGAGGAGTGAGAACACACAGCAAGCCAGCCATGAAATATGTCGGGCCATTAACTGCACCCCTCTGGGGGGTCTTCACAAACACTCCTTTGGTGGCTGACCTTGGCTGAACACTCTTTGGTTACTGGTTCACAGCTATAGGCACATTAATCAAATGCCCCTTGTTTTTTTTTTTTTGCTGACGTGATGAAACTGCTATTGGTCAATCTTTCTTGAATGATGAAATCAGTTACATTTATACTACAGAAACTGTATATGATTTTATTCTTGTTTTATTGTTTTCTTTTGTTTTTGTTTTTTCAATTTAGAATTTTTTGATGTGTTCATATAGTGTTCCTTGGTTACTCTGCCATTCACAAAATTTAAGAGACTAGGTTAGTAATATTATCCCAAGGCAGACCAATTGCATGTTTATTTCTGATTTGCTTTTTCTTTTTTACATTTACGGTAATTCATTTTCTCTTTTGTTTTTTTGGCTTTAGCAATTTTACCCCATTCCTCATGCTTTCCTGAATGTAAAACCAATGTTTTCTTTTAATTTACAATGTAATATTTTGTTTGGATGCAGTTGTTCTGGCTTAGAAGCTGTAAACTTCCAGCTACAGCTAACACAAGCTACTCCTGTAATTAGGGAAAGTTTCAGAGACAAACATTTTTAAGCAATTAGGGAAGGGAAGAAAAGGATTTAAAAATGAGTGTGGCCAAATGTTCCTTATCTTACATCACTTTTAATGTTTTTGCATTCCTTGTTACTGAAAATGTTAACAAAGTACAACAAACCAAAATTATTTGGAGACCCTAAAAGCAAATAGCTAACTATCAAGCTGATGCTACTAATGGGGGTTACTGAATGATTTCCAGATCTAATTCAGCTCCCAGGCCATGAACAACAGTGCTTGGCATCTCACAGATGTAAATAGTTGTGTCAAGGTCACCAAATGTGCTGACATTATGTATATGGTGTCTGAGGTCTAATATGATGAAATGAGTCACCCTATCTTTCACCATATTTACTCAACTGGTCTTATTAAAGGTACGCTCTTTCACATTAAGCATAACAGCTTAAAGACAAAACCTTTTGAAAAGTAATTGTTTGCACTTTAAAACTATGCAAAAAAAAAAAAACAGGTCTATTTGTAATTAATACATTCAAATATTAATAAATTATCTGCTTTTGCAATTTTTCAAAAAAGATGTCCTGTAATAGATATAAAATCATTTTAACAAAAGACAGATTACAAGGACATAATGACCAGCAGCCAGAGCTGATAATAGTATAAAGGTGCTTAGTTATGTGCATTTTATATGTCTAATGGTTTATCCAGACAACAATAACAGTGGGAAAATAATTTTGGATGGTCATTTTCTGCAGAATTCTTAATCAGATTACTATGAAGGCTGCAGTCTTTGATAACATTTTAGAATGGCATAGGTCTCCAAGATGAAGGCTGTGAAAAGTTGATGCAGTATATGATCTTGATAGGATACAGGGATTGATTTACTAAAGGCACATTTACTTTTCTCTTTGCAAGGGACTTTAAATATAGTTTTCCCTCAGCTTAGTGAATGTGCGAAAAATTCACTTTGCAAAGAATACCCGATTACATCCAAAAATAAAAAGCAGTATTTTTGGATGATGGAAGTCAATAGAGCTTTATCTCATTGATTAAGTCAAGGGAAAATTCCCTTGTGAAGTTAAGAGCATTTTTGTCTTGAGTAAATCTACCCTATCCTGTGTGTGGTTGTACCTGATAGTGTGCGTACCCATGTTTACGCACACGTTTTTTGTAAGTGAGATGCTATATTTGTATGAAAGACTGTTGTGTTTTGGTCTCAGGTGCTTGGCATAGCATAGTCCTTAGTGCAGAGGTTTTTTCACTTAAAAAAGTTAACATCCCTGACCTATCCCTCAAGGTTTTCCTTACCCTAACACTTAACCCTTTCTGAACCACAAAACGTAAGCTTAGAATAAAAACAAGCTATTGGTACTTAACCTTAATGTACATCTAAATCCCAAAGTTTTATCTTCATTTCAGAAAGAATTGGGATGGCTTAAAACCCTTGGCAGGCTTTTTTTCCTTCCTATGTTCCTTTACGGAGATTTATTCAATTTCTGTTCTGGAGACACACCAAGACGTGAAAGAAAATGTCTTCAAAGTTCTCTATCACTGTCATCACAGAGACAATAGTCAAAAGAATAAAAAGAGAAGGTGAATCTCCCCAGCAGAGATTCTGACAGAAATAAAAACCTCACAGGGCTTCTAATCGTTGTTTTGGCATTTGCTCAACCTTCTAATGCTTAACCTGAATCTGCAATTTAATTACAAATTAAAAGAGAAGTATGGGATTATAAAAAAACAATTATATTTACCTAGATGGCTGCAGCACTGATCCCAGCTTCAGCTGTCCCCTGCTGCATCTAAGACTAAGAACTGAGTGATCAAACACCACTGATCGATCAGCTCTTGCTCTTTAGTCTGCAGAGAGCCAGTGACTGTCAATCACTGGCTCTCTACTCTGCCCTACCATCACTTACTGGAGCGCTGGGCTGTGGAGGGGGTGGGAGAGGCTGGTTTAGGCTCTCTGTGCCTCACTGGTGGTCTGGGCTTCCGAGCAGATGCCGACCTTATGGTCAGGATCTTTTCAGAGCCTTGAACTAACTGCACTCCTGTGATACATTGTGTACTGCAATGTCACCACTGTCCCCACTAGCAGTGAGCGTCCATCTACACCCCTCTTCCTTCCGGGGCCGCTAACTCCGGCTCTGTGACTGGCTGACGTCACTCCCACGCATGTGCATGGGAGCCGCCAGTCACAGCATGACAGCATGAAACGGGATGATCTGCCTTTCTAAAGTGCGCATGCACCGTAAACATCACTGCACGGCTTTATTGTAAATATCTCCTAAACCGTGGAGGTTTAGGAGATATTTCCAGCACCTACAGGTAAGCCTTAATATAGGCTTACCTGTAGCTAAAAGTTTTTGTACAGGGCGTGCAACCACTTTCATTTGAACCCATAACCCTAACCTCTAACCTAACCCCTAACATTGAATTAATTCATAATATACTATATTTACCTTACTGTGCTCTCAGTGCTAAAAGCTGGCGCTGCTTTTCTAAGATGTTAGTGCCAAAAGCTACCAAATGTAAAACATAACTGTGGATAAGAACCAATAATTTGCACAGTATTATACAGATAACAAAGAAGTCAAATCATCTGCAAACAAAACCTCTACAAAGGCATAACACGAAAAAAAGTAACCTACAATATTATATTTTAGAATGTGGTAAATGCTGTATATATAATTCAGAATTGACATGGCAGAGGTTGGGAATGATTGATTACTCTAATTAATGATTGCAATATATATATAAAGCGCTGTGTAAATTGACGGTCTTATATAAGTACCTGTAATAAATAAATAAAATTAGGATTAAAAAGATGGATAGGCTAATTTGAAGGTGTAGATTTGAGAGGAATGTTTATAAATTTCAAAGGTGTGGTAAGGGGGAGCATTTTTAGAAATAGTAGAGAAGAGAATTCCAGTGATAGGATGAGGAAGTCTGAAAGAAGCCATGTATGGGATGAGGTCATGAGTAAGATGGCCTTGAGGCCATATTAAAAACATATGTATATTGCATATTTATTTTATATATATATATATATATATATATATATATATATATATATATATATATATATGTATATAATTTACAACTGTCAACACGGTGGCTGCAAAAATATGATAATACAGGAAGACCTGTAAACAAGAGGAAAAATAAGTCCCAAATAAGTGATGTACTTGAAATCTGAGGCACAAACTCTGAGTCCCAAATGGTCTTATCCTTACAGTTCCCTGGCGTAGACATTTGACAGCACATGACCTGTAGTTGAACATATATAGGCTGATGCCTGACTGGCTCAGTAGTATCTGATTATATGTATGTATGCGGCAAAAGGGCCACAGTCAGAAAAAAACAAAGAAAATTAAATGCTAGCTGCTAGTACTGACTGTGATAACATTTTCTTTGTGATTAATACCACATGTATTTCAGCTCCAGAATGTAATGAAGATGATTTTGAAGTGCTTGCTGGCTGCAAAATTTGATTCTGTCTACATGATGATTCACTTAAGTCATGATCCACATATTCCTTCATTTATGTGTTACAAATGTGGAGAGAATGCTCTAGCTACCATATTAACACATCTGATACACTTTAATGTACAGAAAAACATGTAAAATAATGTATTTATATACAGTAATTGTTTTAACACAAAAGAAAAGGATGTGTTTTTAATGCACGATAATAGCAAAAAGAAATTATTTTAGTAACCTTTTATTATGCAATTTGAAATGCTACAATGTAGAATGAAAGCTTGCAGAAGATCAGTAGACGAGGCGTCTGTTAACTCACAGATCTGGAGAATTACCAATTACCAGTTTGTTAAAATAGCCATAGACTCTTTCACACTTGCGGTGCCCTCTAAATTCACATTTGGACAGGCAGTGAGGAGTGGTTATATCGCCTCCTCACTGCCTGATTAAACTCTGTAAATTAGTACTGCTTCAAGTTCATCTAGTGCCCAGGGCAAGGATGTGAAACTGCACCCCGTCCCCCACTGATAATGCATGCCGTAGAATGGGTTTACTGCCCTGCGTCCATTCGCTGCCTCTTTGCTTTGCTGTGCCCAGGGCAGCTGCCCCTCTTACCCACTCCTTGTCCCAACCCTTGTGTAAATGCTCCTCTATTGTGTTGCAATCATGTGCATTGCACACGGTTGCAGGTCAGTTGTGGTGCCGCCACATTGAGCTCAATAGGCAGGTTTGACAGGCAGGGCTGTTTGTCAAAATATGCAACCTGAGTTAAAAATACTGCAGCATGTGAATAGCCTTGTCAGGTTGTTATGTTAAAATTTGTATCTGTGGCCGGAAAGCAGTAAAACTGCAGCTCAGCCTTCTGTTTTTACCACCTGCCTGTGTAAAAGAGTGGTTATTTTACAGGGATAGCTGTGTGTCTCAATATTCATATGTACTCTGTCCTGCTTAAAGCAGAGATGCTCTTCTATCTCTATCCTAGGCTCAGTGGTAACATGGTAACATAATCAATTAAAAAGTTATTTTGTTATTTTAGAGTTTCATGACTTATGGATGTTATAGGCACCAAGCTAAATCAGTAAATTAGACAGCATCTGTAGGGCCCTTATAGCCTTACTGGTCTACTCTGAAAGAAAGAAAATACTATGAACTATTTCCTCCCACGCTCCAAAAACATGCTGGTAGGTTAATTGGTTCCTGACCAAATTGGCCCTAGTATGTGCATTAATGCACATCAGGGACCTTAGACTTTAAGCTCCTCAAGGGCAGGGACTAATGTAAATGTACAATATACTAAATACTATATATATACTGTATATACTATACTAAATATAGTAAAGTACTGCATAAATTGTCGGTGCTACAGTATATAAGTGTCTGTAATAAATAAATAAAATATAACATGACAAAACATAAATAACATAACAAAAAAGGTTGAGATTCCCCATACCCCTTCCCATCTTCAAAGCCTTCTTATTGGCATGTTAATGTGACAGACAACCTCAAAGGGTCTGAGGAGGAAGCACCAACTTGACATTTATATAAAACTTAATTTATAAATTAATATTTTTGACACAATTTCCACTATATATTCATTTTTCCTCATTTGCTTAGTTTGAATTGCCCAGGTTTGTGAATTTACACATACAAATCAAAAAACATAGCTACATAGAGAACTAACATGCACCCTTCTTGCACTCAGATAAATGACTCAGTAATAGAAAAGAAAAAAAAATGTGTGTTTTGTGGAGTAAAGAGCTGCCTATGGATTATGTAATGCATCACTAAGTGTTCATTGCCCTGTTTCTCACCAAAATGAATAGAGAGGTTCAATGTATGAAGCAATTCTGCTGAACTTCCTGGCTATTTGATTTAATCATGGCTTACAATAGCATTGCTTTGGCTCAGACTCCTGCTGTTGCAGATCATATAAAGGACTTTTATATATTTCCTCTAAGAATGTTTTGAGTTTCTCAAGATTTCAGTCGAGCATCAACAAAGGTGATGAAGGCAGCAGGTGCAGAGAACTTCCTACATTATATACTTAAAGGATACAGCAGATTGCTTATATATCCTCCACAGTCTTGACGGAACTCCTGCTTGCTGCTTTCTTGTAATTGAATGAATTACAGTGTTCACATGTGCTGTCCTTCTTATTCAAAGTCCTTTTTAAAAACAGACTTATTTAAACTTCCTATGATTCCCTTTATAAGTTCAGACTAAATTAAAAGTTTGGCTTCTGTAAAAGGGTAATTATAAAAATTGTCAAAATTGTACAAGTTACATTAGCTTAAAGTCCTACTAGGGGCAAAAACTATTTTCTTACAGGACTTCCTCCTACGCCTTCTGAACCTATGCTAATAGTCTCCCCCCCCCCCCCTTTCTTGGTGAAGGCAAAAATGTACCCATCCGACTCCTTCACCATCACTGGTTTCGGTGCAATCTCACCTCAAGACCACTGTCCCCCACCAGCCCCCTGTGTTGACATCATTCCCTTCTCTCTCCTGAGAGGACTCAGTCAACAGCCATTTAATCAGAAGTATCCACTACTCGCAGACAGTGATGTGGATACACTAAGAAGGGCCCTTCCAGGAAACAGAGGAGGAGAAGACTTGGGATGGCAATTTCATGTTATTGTGGCTTCAGGTAAGTTAAAAAATAGATTTTTTTTTTACTAACTGGATCAGTTCGAGGGGAGTGGTAGTTTAAAAGTATCCCGCAGTGGGGCTTTAAAGCCAAAATCCAGGTAAAATGTTAGAACTGTGCAAATTAGGAGATGTGATGTCTAATTTATGTGCTTGTAGTGGATCAAAGAATCAGAAACTACTGAAGCCATTGGCATCTAGGCCATTAGTACTTTTTAGACAATGGCACCCATATTTTTCTCAATACAGGTATCCTCTTAAAGAACTAAAGCTAAAACACTAAATAGCCCTGTTCTTTTACAAGTATGAATGGTTTGTCTAAATATTATTAAAACATGGGCAAATTATAAATTGGGAATGGACCTTATTGTGCCCATTTTCTAATATTGAAATGTTGAGAAGTAGACCGTATTTAGATGTGGCCTTGGAAAGAAATATTACAATTTATTTACTGCTAGTAATTTTTTTAAAAAATATAGACATATTGGGGTTGATTTACTAAAACTGAAGAGTGCAAAATACGGTGCAGCTGTGCACGATGACCTTCAGCTTATAACCTCAGTTTGTTCAATTAAGCTTTGGCAGCTGATTGGTTTGTAGAGCTACACCATATTTTGCACTCTCCAATTTTAGTATATCAACCTCATTCTTGGAAGCCTCCTTCACCTAAAGTCACCTACCTCATTGACCAATAGGCTACACTGTCCTATGGCCTTCTGGCCATACATTGTAGGTATGGTGAAGGACAGCTGCAGTCTGCATATCACAGATGTTGACTATTACCATGAGCGCAGACAAATGAGAGTGCAGCATATGATGTGGGTTCAGAACATTAAAAGCTGTCATTGTTCCTTGACAGCTGTGTTATCAGTAGATATCAATAATGTATTTTTGTAACTCTGGTTTCAAGACTTGGTCAGTGCAGCTATCTTAGACATAAAAACAAATCATGTAACAAGAAAAGCCAAACCACCCACAACCCACAGAGGGAGCTGCAGTGTATCCAAGGTAAATTGGGGTAAAGTGAATAAATGCCAATAAGGTAGTGCATACACTTTTCACCATGTTTTGTTTTGTTTTTTTCTGTAGTATGGCACTAATCCTAATTCGTGCACTCAATCCTGTTCTCCATGGAGGATACATTTTCAAACCTTTTATACCTTGTAAGAAATAGAGATAATTGGCAGCAGGCTTACTAATAAACCAATTCAACTACCTCTGTGCGCCATCCTTATGTAACAATTTATACTTTGATCCCTGAAATTGAGCCACAAAGTGTGTATTGCTTTTAAATTTCCAAAATTGGCTATTATGTATTGGCTTTATTGTGTTTTGGATGATGGTTCATAAAATGTCACAAGGAATTTGTCGGAGTTAGTTTACTATAGTTTGTTATTAGTTGGTTTTCTTCTTCAGTACACAATTCTAAAATTGCTGTGCCTTTCCCTCCATACTGCTCAGTTCTGATTCATGTACTTTCCAAACTGAAACATTTTTGCTTCCTTCCCAGGCCACAAATTACACCCACATTTGATTTTTATTATATAGGGCTTTTTAACCATGTGCATATAAATCCTCTGGACATTCAATCATTAGATCTGAATATGCAGGGATGTCCTCATCAATGTTACTGTTAGGTGCCATTGAACAAGAATAAACAGTCAATTGTTACAAATCAGAGGCTGTCACACATAATCCTAATCCTAATGTTAAAAGTGGGCAACTGGCAGTTTACTTTTTGTGTAAAAAAAAATAATATACTCTGTCTACAACATTTATTAAAGCTGTATGAAAGGAGTTGTAAAGGCAGAATGTTTTTTTTTTATCGTAATGCATTGTATGCATTAAAATTACAATCGTTCTGTATGTAGCAGCCCCCATCAGCCGCCCTAATACTTACCTGAGCCCCATCTCTATCCAGCGATGACCACGAGTACCTCCAGGAATGGCTGAGACACAGCAGCAGTGACTTTGGCTCCCGCTGCTGTCAATCAAGGTCAGTTAGCCAATCAGGAGAGAGAGAGGGCGGGGCCGAACCAGAGTTCCGTGTGTCAATAGTCACATGAGCTACAGCTGGGCTTGGGTGCCCCCACAGCAAGCTGCTTGCTGTGGGGGCACTCGACAGGACGGATGGGCCAGGAGAGCTGAAGAGGAGGGTCTGGGCTGCTCTGTTCAAAACTACTGCACAGAGCAGATAAGTATAACATGTTTTTTATTTTTATAGAAAAAAAATGAGACTTTATAATCACTTTAAACCCAAAAATGCTATATATTGCAGCTTAGCAATCATTAGATGTGGTAGCTGCTTTCATTGTCTTTTTTATTTTTATTTATTTCCCCTCTGTTTTCACCTGGTGATCTGGCCAGTAACACACCCTCTTGTTCTAGAGTGCCCCCACTCTGGATGAAGGAGCACAGGAGGCACATTTGGACAACAGCATTGTTAGTCTGCAGGGAGGGGAGTGTTAGATGTGTTAGCAGATTTAAAGTGATACTAAACACACATGTTTTAATTTACATTGTCCCTTCTATTTCTGTATTTGGATGATGGCACAATAATTATTTTAATTAAAAACATCTAAGTACCTTTTTCCTAATCGATATACAGCTGTCACATGACCCAGCTCTTTCCCAGCCTGTCGGCAGGGAAACATAAGCAGGATGAGCTTCTAGTCCTCAGCTGCTGGTTACATGTTCAAAATAAAAAAATCAGGCTTTGGAATACAGAGTAAAAATAAATAATTAATATTAATAAACAGTTTTAAGTTGTCATACAAAAATATATTTGAAATCAAATCTTTATTTTTTTTTTGGCATGTGGGTGAATTTCTGCCATTTACAGGCTGTGTCACCCCCCTGCAGCGTGTGTCTTAGAACAACAAGGAGGTTATTCCTCCATTAATCTACATGTGATGTCCTGCCCCGATTGTGTTTAGCTGGTTAGTGGGCATGGAGGAGGAGGGAGGGAGTTGTCTGTCATTTACCACTGTGTATGCTCCCACATGTGTGACTCTGTAGTCACATGGACTGCTCAGATGTGATAGGGCGGAAATGCTCAGCATATAAACTCACTGAAAACTGAGCATGTGCAGAGCTGCCAACACTGCTCTGCAAAATCCCTAGCTGAATGGGGGACATGGATAGAAGGGGAAGATAGATAACCGCAGGATCAATCAGTTTTTTTTTTGCAGAATACAGAAATCGAATCTCATAGTGACTAGAGTATGGACAGCATGTAATACAGTATTTATTGCTAGTTTTTTTTTTTATGATGTGGGTTTAGTGACACTTTAAATACACTAACAAACTCCAGAACTTTATTAGCAGTTACAGCAAACAGTTTTTTCCTTTTGGGATAAAGGTTTTACGTAAATCTGGCTGATCATTGTAAGCCACTCAGCTAGTGGTTTGACTGGTACATTCTGCTGGAGAGCTTGTTTTTTTTTTGAAAAACAGACTTACTGGCTCGATCACAAGAAGAATTTATAAGAAAGAAAGCCTAAAAAAGAAAACGAATGCAGTCCTCACATTAAAAATTGGTAAAATAAATGTTTGATTTTGGGTTTGACACTGCTTTAATTATTAATTTTGTACCATCTTAGAATGTTGGGAACATATAGTCAACATTTTCAGATGTATAGCTCACATAATATAGCTAACATAATTCAACATGCCTAAGGAATTTCCATGATTAGGCCCTGCTGTGGGTGAAACATGTTGAGGGGCATGGCTTTGAGTGGGAGTAATAAACCTTGGCTGGAGCTGAATGTATTTTGAGTTTGACCCGTTATTTGGGTAGTGGACTACAGTGGAGCAAGAGTGGACTCCAGGTTCCTGGCACCCGGCTGATTTCAAGGAATTGAGGAGGATACAGGCTGTATACAGACTGAGTGGTGAAAGGGGTTGGGTTGGTTCAATGCCCTGGGATTGACTATATTTTAATTAATTTTTGGTTTTTAGTTCCACATTGTAGATAATAGGTATTCACCCATCTTTTTAAGCCAGTAAATCTTGTTCCACTCCCCTTCTCAGCAGAATTTGCAATTACCAAGTCTCATTTTATTACTTCATGGGGTGACTTATTGTTCATAGAACTTCTTCAATAGAATAAGTAAATCGGCCCAATTTAGGACAAGGTGGTTTTAGATCAAAGTTATTGAAACGCTGTGTTTTCTCTGTCACTAATACACTAAGGGGTTGATATATTGGAGGGGCAGAGACCATTCCCATGGAAAAATGATTGTTCATTTCACAAAGTGTTTGTTCACATTGCAAATGTGGAAGGATTTTTGTTAACACTTGATTGTTCGATGGTAACACAGCTTCATCTTATTTGTTAAAGCGGTATGAAATCAAAAAAACTATTCTTAGAATTGGTAGAATTTTGCTTTAATTCAACTGGTGCGTGAGTCAGTAAGGCCATCCATACATGGGTCACATTCCCAAAGAACTTTCTTTTGAAAATCTTCGTACGGCCATTGAAATTGAGTGATCGGAATGTTTTAAATTATTATTTTTTTTTTTTTTGTAAAACTTAACGATTTACTAATAAATGATGGGATAATTGTGTGAGAAATATAATGGAAAAAAAATGAGCATGAGCACAAGAAAATAAAATTCCCGGAAAGAAACAAAGATTCCTGGGCACAAAAATTATTTTCTGTAGCAACTTGAGGTGAAATTGAAGGCTTGGTTGGTCGAATTTCAAAATCAATTGTGGCACCACTGAATCACAAAACACAGGAAGTTTCAGATTTTCTAAAGAAAATTCGTTCGGAATATGACCCATGTATGGCCTACATACGTTTGTTTTACCCCCCTGTTAGTGGCCAATAAAGGGTTAAAACCACAGCAAAGCACTGCTGCAGCGGCGCTTTGCTGGCGGTATAGCCGTGCTGCCCTATTCATTTCAATAGGCAGGAGCGGTGAAGGAGCGGTATACACACTGCTCCTTCACCGCTCCAAAGATGCTGCTAGCAGGACTTATTTTACCGTCCTGCCAGCGCACTGCTCCAGTGTGAAAGCCCACGGGCTTTCACACTGGAGTGTGAGGAGCGGCTCTTTTAGGGCGCTTTACAGGCACTATTTTTAACGCTGAAGCGCCTGCAAAGCGCCCCAGTGTGAAAGGGATCTTAGTGTCTGCTCTACTACTTCTTCCAGAATCCAGACACCCTTATGCCCCATACACACGCTTGGATTATCCGCGGACCAGGTCCGTCGGATCATGTCCGTCGTACTTTGTCCGATGTTGGTGTTGCGTACACACGGTCGGACAAAGTTGTCGGAAAATCCGATCATTTTGAACGTGGTGACGTTTGTTGCCTACGATGGGACTACGTAGAGGCTAGTAGCCAATAGCTTTGGTCTTGTAATGTGATCTGAGCATGCGTATCACTTTGTCCGTCGGAATTCGATACACACGATCGGATTTGGTGTGATCGGACTTTGTTGTCGAAAAATCTATCCAGCAGGAGATAGGACTTTGTCCGTCGGACAATCCGACGTACACTGTCCGATGGTGCCTACACACGGTCGGAATTTCCGACAACATTGTCCGATAGGACAGAATCCATCGGAAAATCCGACCGTGTGTATGGGGCTTAAGGCTGCATGTACACTAGCAGCTCCTAAACTTAAGTTTAAGACTATTTTGGCGTTTTTTTTGCCAAAGCTCCTAAACGCAATTCCATAAAGGCCTATGTGTCCATGTACACATAGGCTTTTAGGATCGTTTAGGAGCTGCTACAGTTGAGCTTCAATCTCCCTCAACCTCCCTCTCCTTTGCGTTTAGGATAGGAAAACGTGGCAAAATCACAGTAAAATCTCAGCACGATTTTGCCGTATTTTGAATTTTCCCATGGTCGGTGGTCAACGTAGGCTATGTGGACATGAAACCTAAGACAGGAAGTGTGTTACGGGCCAATTCACACCATAACACTCATGTTTTTGACAGCCCGTTCATTTCAATGAGCTGCCAAATGCGTGGTGAAGGTAAAAAAGAGTACGGCAGGCACGATTTTTAAAATCGAGTTGCACCATACTCCATGGTACTGTGATATCATGGATTTTGGCGGCTGCCAATTCGCACGTGTTTGCTAAATGCTTGGGGTGCCATTAACAGCTAATGACACCCACACTCATCAGCACCATTGGTATACAATTGCTCATGGAGAGAGCAATTGTATACCAAATATCTGAATTACACTGATATAGGAGCTTTTTTATCCATTGTTGTATATGTTATTTTTCATAAATTTATGGGAGTTTCTTGCATTTCGATTTACTGATCCTCTACACACAGCAAGGCCGAAGATAACAGTCATAAAAAGTAGAAATTCAAACCAACTTCTATTCTCAAAGCTTCACCATATTTGCTCTATTCCCCTCTAATTGAAGCGCTAGACAAGCATATTTCTGGAATTTACTAATTAACCACATTTACATCTACACTTTAGCATGCTAACATAACTTATACATTATAATAAAATTAGAAAAGATGTGGTAAAGCAGAGTCATTTATTTCCCTGCAAGGATCTAAACGATTACATATGTGCTCAAATTAAGTGGATTGTTCATGTACTGAGCCGTTCCTTTGTTTCTAAGGTTTCCTTCCACCAAACCAAGGATTTCATTATTTTTTTCTCTTTTTCTCTAGACTTTGCCTGTTGTGAGACTCACACATATAATAGACCATAACATGCTGCATATGTTAGCTTGTTTGCATTTACATTGGTAATGTCTGCATCAGAAAAACTTGCTGTTTTTTTTCTCCTGGGACAAAACTATCCTATACAAGCTCTCCTTTATTTTAAAGGTACACCGTCACATGAATAATTACCTCTTCTTCACCCTATAAAGTAGAGAACCATCCCATGTTCTGAACTTTGGGTTACACAAACAAATCCATGAGCTGTGTAATCAGTTTAATGGTGAAATAATATGCACTGTTCAATTTTAAAGGCAATTTACAAACAGTACAACTTGCACGTGTAACATCCAATCCTCACTCCAGTTGTAGCCCAATGAGAGTGAGTTGATTGGTTGTTGATGGTTGTTGCACTCATCCAGCAGGGAACCCACTGCACATTGGTGGTTAATCTTTCTAGTATCCTGCAAACATTTCAGAATCACTCCAAGAATATGTGCAATAGATGTGCAGAGTGGGATTGTTAATCATTTTCCTCATGTTTTTGCAGGGCAATGCAAATCATTTTTTGAGGGCACACATTTTGAGGAGCAGAGTAGGAAAGGCAAAGTGAAAAATGCATTTTTGACATTTACAATAATCATAATGGTTTAAAGCGGCATTGACCACTTCCGGACCGCCGCACACCGATATACGTCCTCTCTTTGAAGAGGGATATCTTTGTTATGGCAGCAACTAGCTGCCATAACCCCGGTATTATTTTCTTCAGCGGGCGGTCCGGTTTCCGATAATAGTGGTCTCTGCCGCGGATTCGCTTTTATCGCTTACCGGAGCCGTCGGTAGTGGCGGAGGCGATCGGATACTTCTCCTTCCTGGGTATGGAGACGAGTGAGGGGAAGATGGCCCCCACCTGTCTCCATACCATTGCAGGGCGGATGCAACTTCAAAACGTCACTTCCGCCCATAGCTCTTAAAGGGCTATTTAAAAAAAAAATAATCCAAATGACAACATTTTAATTAATTTTTTTATTGCATTTTAGTGTAAATATGAGATCTGAGGTCTTTTTGACCCCAAATCTCATATTTAAGAGGTCCTGTCATGCTTTTTTTCTATTACAAGGGATGCTTACATTCCTTGTAATAGGAATAAAAGTGACACATTTTTTTTTAAAAAAAGAACAGTGTAAAAATAAAAGGTAAAAAGAAAAAAGAAAAAAAAATGTTTTAAACGCATCATCCATCTAATATTTATATCATATGTAGCTGGTAAAAAAAATTTAAAAAATGTGCCCAGCATTCAGCGCTAACATAAATAAATAAATACAAGCTGATAATTATAAGCACCCATTGCATGTGTACACAGATATGTATATTGTAACAGTGTGCTTTGTTTAAAATTAAAATTTGGGGGTTGATTTACTAAATTTGGGGAGTGCAAAATCTGGCAAAGCTCTACATAAAAACCATTCTTCCAGGTTTTATTTTTTTTTTGTCAAAGTTTAATTGAACAAGCTGAAGTTAGAAGCTGATTGGCTACCATGCACAGCAGCTCCCGATTTTGCACTCTCCGGTTTTAGTAAATCAATATGAATTCTATGAATTCTTGTAAACTATCTATATACTCACTTGAAACACATACTGTATGTGAACTACCTTACCTGCAAACACATCAGTGATTCTGTAAAGAGAATTTTGTGATTCACACACACCTACCACACTTTTTTTCTGTAATATAAGAAGAGATGTGTTCACTTTAGGCATCCAATTATATGCAAGTGAAAAAAAATTATTTCATAGAATTTCCCTTGCACATGAAAATTAAAAGTGGACACTAAGTGGATACTTAGATCAGCAGACATACATATGTAAACTGCCTCTATCCTTTAGTAAATTAACCTTAGTGACGCAGAAAGCATTGGTTCATGAGAGCCAGGCATTACTATTTTCAAAAGGAGGTTAGCGGAACAGATTTTCCTAAAGCTACAACTTTTCGAAGTTTCCAAAAAGACATTTTGTAAAGAAGACGTTGCAGCAAAAAAAAAACAATAAAAATGTGCTTGAAGACATTTGAGCAATTTATTTCGAGTCTGAATAAGTTTATGGCTTTTCTAAGTGGTGTCCTGACATCAAAGGTTAATTAGCGTTTAATGACATTTTTCATTTTATCACATTCTCACAAAGTGCCTGGCTCTTGTCTGCTGAGAACACATGGAGAATGATGGATTTGTCCTGAAGACCACCAATAAACACAGTAAACAACATCCTCACATTGAATCGGTTACTGGGGCCGGTGTTTACACTAGCAGACCTTATCATCTCATAGCCACCATGTATAGCACTGGAAGCAATTTACCTTCATAGTTATCAGAGACAGAAGTCTTTATGATGCTTAGTCAATGAGGGGTACAAATAATTCCATATGTGGCCAGGCTTTTGGTTTTGTTTTACTTTAGCGTTGTTATTTACAATGATTTTAGTTAAGCAACTTGAAATGAAACAACGCGTAATTGATACTGTATTTTAAAATGTAAAAAGAGAGAAAATGCATATCTATTTGCCATGTATTTATTTTGCTCATTTACGTAGCACCTCATTATTCAAACTACATTTGACGTATACAATAATGACATGTAATACCCCTGCAGCAAAACATACTACACAGGAGAGCCAATAAAGTGCTGTACAGGCAGATAATAGACGCACACTGTAAATGTTTGCAGATCATCCTGACTGGCTGGTAGTGTACAAGCAAACAGACTTGTTGATAGTGAAAAGAGTTCTTCATTGGGTGCACATTTCACGTTTCATATATATACTGCAGGGGAGTACTTACCAGGCTCAGGCTTCAGTAGCATGCATACTCCTATCTACCTTTTTATGTGTATACCCTTAATAGGAAGCTAGTTATTCTATCAGTATAAAACCATGGAAGATCTCAGTTGAGTTCAGAGCTAGATCTGGGGGGGCAGGACCAGTGATGTTGTATTAGGAAGTGGGGAGGTTGAGGGCATGACCGAACTGTGCCCTGCACACTGACCTCAGATTGTCTGCCTCCCGCCCTCTAATATGATGCTGCAGCTAGGCTGAGGATTTGAAGATAGGACTCTATTTTTGATAGAGGCTGACTCTAATTTGATGGGCCTGACTCTGATGTAATGGGGGGGGACTTTAATGTGAAGGAGGAACTCTGACATGATGGGGGTTAACTCCAATGTGAAAGGGACCTCCGACATTATGGGTCTAATGGGAGTCTAATGTTATAGGGGGACTCCCGCCCTCTATTATGATGCTGCAGCTAGGCTGAAGATTTGAGGATAGGATTCTATTTGTGATTTGTGATTCTATTTTGAGGGCATGACCGCACAGTGCCCTGCACACTGTCCTCGGGTTGTCTGCCTCCCGCCCTCTATTATGATGCTGCAGTTAGGCTGAGGATTTGAGGATAGGATTCTATTTGTGATTCTATTTTGAGGGCATGACCGCACAGTGCCCTGCACACTGTCCTCAGGTTGTCTGCCTCCCGCCCTCTATTATGATGCTGCAGCTAGGCTGAGGATTTAAAGATAGCACTCTACTTGTGATAGAGGCTGACTCTAATTTGATGGGCCTGACTCTGATGTGAAAGGGACCTCCGACATTATGGGGCTGGGTCTGATGGGAGTCTAATGTTATAGGGAGACCCCCGCCCTCTATTATGATGCTGCAGCTAGGCTGAAGATTTAAGGATAGGATTCTATTTGTGATGGGGGCTGACTCTAATGTGCTGGAGCTGACTCTGTTGCAATGGGGGGACTTTGATGTGAAGAGGGAACTCTGACTTGATGGGGGTTGACTGTAATGTAAAGGGGACCTCTGACATGATAATGCGGACTCTGATGGGAGTCTAATGTCATAGGGGGACTCTGATGTGATTAGGTCATTCCAATGTGAAGGGGAAGGAATTGAATGCGTAAGGGGGAAAATCGGACATGATGGGGACTGACTTTATTGTGAAGCGGGAAACTCTGACATGATGGGGCTGACTGATGGGAGTGTGATGTGCTAGGGGGACTCTATTGTGATGGGGAACGTTAATGTAACGGGAATTTTAACGAGAAAGGGGCTGACTCTGAAATAATGTGGGGACTCTGATGTGAAGGGGGTTGATTCTGTAAAGGGGTAATGCTGGTGTGAAGGGGTAATGCCCTGTGCTGCCAAGAAGTGAGTGACACTGGCACTGGACTAATACTTGTCGCAGGTGCAACTACCACTCCCTGTTTTCTCCTGCACCGCCTCTGCACTACCCATATGCAATGGCAGAAATCAGTTCTGTGTCATGACTTGTCGTACAGAAACACACCAAGAGAACAAGACAATGGGATGGATTTATTAAAACTAGAGAGTGCAAAATCTAGTGCAGCTGTGCATGGAAACCAATCAGTTTCCTGTTTTTTTGTCAAGGCTTAACTGAAAAAGCTGAAGTTAGAAGCTGATTGGCTGCCATGCAGAGCTGCACCAGATTTTACACTCACCAGTTTTAGTAAATCAACCCCAGAGACTCACAAATGCTCAGTGTCAGTGGGAAGAGTTGGAGCTGGATAGACAGAAAAACAGGGAGAGCAAGGAGGATAAAACAAAGGTGTGTTGACATTATGCCCCCCAACTTTTTTTTTTAACCTTACGCCCCCGTTAAGATAGGCTAGACCTGGCCCTGCTTGAGTTACTGGCAAACCTAAAAATCTTCATGCAACAGACTATATTTATCCCATGCAAAACTCCCTATAAATACAGAGTGGTTCAAGACAGCCCTAGTATGTAGGCTCGCATGTGTATTTAAGGGAGGCGTGACATTTTTTGCAGTTCGCCATTAGCTGATCTTACAATGCCATAGAGTGGTAAAGGGCTGGAAACCCTGTCAGATTTTTATTACTGCCTGTCTCCTCATTGGGAGGATTTCCCTCAGTCACTGTCTTTCAAACACAACAGAAATTGAGATGACATTTCATTTACTTTGATAATGCAAAAGTATTCCTCAAAAATATATACTGCAGCAGTTTGTTGTACCTCCTATATTTGCCCCATTTGCACAGTTAGTTAGGCAGAGAGTCTGGCAACTGGGCCTCTTTACCATTTAACTTCAAACTTTTACATTTATTTGTGATGCATTCCCTTACCTTACACATGCCCTACATGTGTGGAGCTGCCATGTTAAAAAATACAATTTATTTAGAATGGCTGCCAACGTATGGCAACATAATGAAAACCATGACCTGCTCTTTTTTTAATGCAGCACTCCATAAGTTCATTGGCAGCTACTTAAGAAAGAGATGTCTACAGTTTTGTTTCTCTGTACCCTTTAAATCGAGATTTTTTTTGTGTTACTTTTACTTTTAACGTTTTATTAAAATATACTTTTAAGAAAAAGTAAAAAAAAGCAGAAAATTCGTTTTTTATACATCTAGTGGTAATAACTCTTTAAATAAGTTCTTTTGATTTCGAAAATAGTAAAAAGACATTCATAATCATTGTCCATTTTATTTCATTTATAAAACTAAAACAAGCTCTCTATCATTGAACACTTTATATATTTCATATGCTTTTGACCTGAAAAGGAAAAAATGTTTTTTTTATTTTTATTATATGACCCGTTTTTTGCAGTCCATGGCTGAATTCCAGTCTTGCCTGTTGCACATGCATATTTGTTCATGGCTACAAACACATTTAAGTCCAAGGAACATATGCTGCTAACTGCCAGAAGACATTTTGTGGTTTTTGGTTGCTGGAAACAATTGCTTTCTTAGTTAACCCTCTATGTCTGTTTAGAATGTGTTGATTTCTGTTATTATTTCATTATAAATCTTGCAGAAATGTACCGTATATAGAAAGTCCAAAAATACGAAACAAGACATCTAGGCATGGCTTGTCTAAATTTGTCCATATTTGGGGTAGAGTTTAAGTTATATTGCTGTTTTTTTTCCTCAATGAACTGGATGAGATAGATTCTTCAATCACATTCTGTATGGGTGTCACTTGCTCTGCTATAAAAAAAAAAAAAATATATATATATATACCCCCTCAGTTTTGCAAGCTGAAGTCTGTTAAATTACAGTAAGCTCAGATGAAAAGCTCTCAGGGACCCTCAGAGGAGGAGTTATTAAAACTGGAAAGGTTTAAAAGGATTACAAAGGGATTTCTAAAACAGACACCCCAATTATTCCACATTCTGGCAAGTGGAAGACATTTTGCTGCATTGCTGCCATCTCTAGGCACACGCATCCTTCAAAGACCAGTATCTACCATCCCTAGACAGGTAGCAAAGAACACTAGGAGAAGAACTAAAGATCTACAAGGGGTCTAGCATTAAAAACAGTGAAGACATTCTTACTGTTTTCCAAGCTTGGCAATGTTCTTTATGGCTACTGGAATTTTTTTTTAATTGGCACCTTACTATGTATTGAGAAAACAAAAAATACATTATTTTTAAAAACGGCCTAATCAGAGCCCTGGCCTCATTTTAGCTGAAAAGCTGTAGATACCCTAAAACATGGGTGCTCAACCTGTGACCCTCCAGCTGTTGTGGAACTACAATTCCCATCGTACCTTTGCCTTTGGGAGTCAAGCTTGTAACTGTCAGTGGCTTGCAATGCCCCATGGGACTTGTAGTTCTGCAACAGCTGGAGGGCCACAGGTTGAGCACCCATGCCCTAAAATATACAAGAACTAAAACTGTTAAGATACCACCTAACTGCTGTACAGGTTTGATCAGAAAAGTGTTTGGTTAAGGTTATTGTCAGTAAGGGATAGTCTACTAGAAGGGCCCTTTCACTGATCGTTTCTTCTTCAGTTTTTGCTTTACCAGAAGGGAAAGAAAAATCCATGACCATTAAATCCTATGGAACTCCTCGTACTATTTCTTTGCAAGTCATTTGGGTGCAAGTTTGTTGTGGTAAACAAAAATGCGTCAAAAAAGCACTCCCTCTTAAAATCTATGAAAAATGCATCAAAAACACAACAAAAATGCATCAAAAATGCACAAAAATGTGAAAAAAACCATACAGTATATACGGTTTTACCCTGTTTTTGCATTGGAGCAGTGTAAAAGAGCACTAACTAATGTTGTATGTTTCCTGGATACTATGGTAATCCATAAGATAATTTACCTGGATCACATATGCAGATCATCATAGGCAGAGTCAGTGCATAATTATTTTATTGGCTCATGATATGGAAGCAAAACTGCCAGGCAACCAGACGATTGCTACATAGCTTAGTAAATCAGGTGAAGCTTCAATTTGTAAAGAATACTCAATCACATGCAAGGAAAAAAAAAAAGGCCTTTTTGCTTGCACTTGATTGAATAATGAAAGTCAGCAGGGATTTCCCTCATTTACTAAGCTCTGGAGAAAATTCCCTTGCAGAGTGCAACTGCACTTGCAAAGTGAACAGTCTATTTGCCTTTAGTAAATAAACCTCACTGTGTTTCTCCTCATGTCTTGAGAGGATTCCTTTAAAACCGTGGTAAAGCAATGTCAAATAATTTTCCTTGTTTGCTAAGTAGTAATAATAATAAGAATAATACATATTATTAATTACTACATAATAATAGTAATGATATTTTTTTATTATTTCTTAGACTGAGATAATATTACATTGGGGTGCCATTTATTCAGAAACCTCTAAAATTCCTAAAAGTTCACAAACATTTCTCACAACTATAGATGGTAAACTTTCCTTTGGAACGGTTGACATGATACATGCATTTGCCTATTTGACCTTACTTGCCCTGTACTACTTAACATGCAGCATTACTATCAATCTCTGAGTAGAGAGGACTGACAGAGAATCTAAACACATAAACTACTCAGTTTACACAAACTGTGGGAGTTCCAAGAAAATAGAAAACCTTTGTTTACGTGATCACAGGGGGAATTATTGCAGATAAAATCAGAAGATTTATTGTAACATCATTTTCACACACAACCATTTACCGTTTAACAATATTTACACACACAAGGATTTGATAGGTTGCTGCTGTGTTCTATGGCTTGGGAGGCACGCGCACTTACATTTTCTTTGGCTATACACTCATAGATTTTTTTTCATTTATCCTGCCAGCTAAGCAAAGCAAAAAAAATAAAACCAATAGATTCCTCCATATACACTAACAGTCTCCCAATGTGATCTGCTGTATTTTGATAGCTGGCTGTCATAATACCCAAAGTGCCAGCATTTGACTGGATGAAGCCACTGTTTGGCCATCAATTTTCCACCTAGCTCCTTTGGCAAAAGACAAACTTTGGCCTCTTTCATACATGCGGACCATTCATTTCATCAGTTCAGTCACATTTTTCATCAGTTTTCATCCGTTTTTACATCCGTTTTTTCCATCTGCCAGCTAGAGTCCTTCTTCACTTGAGTCCCATAGCTATTTTTTCATGCAAAAACAGACCGTTTGTCCGTTTACATCTGTTTTTTTAACAGAAGAAAAATAGGGATTTGATTGGCTCAAAAAAAAAAACGGATGATAACGGATGCGAATGTAAACTAATGTACATGGATGATCATCCATTTACATCCGTCTTTCCATAGAGATGCATTGATGTCAGTTTTTCATCTGTCAACAGATGGATAAAAAATGGACAAACAGTCCGTATGTGTGAAAGGGGCCTTTCAATCAGCTTTTGTCAAGCTGGGTGGAGCCAATAATGGCACACATGGTTCGAATTTTGGCTGATTCAATATGAACCAGCCAAAATACAAGCTATGCATAGCAACCCTATGTATTATTTAACAGTGGAAAAGTGGTAATTGCAGGGGTGGGGGGAGATTAGTTCAAGCAAGGTCCATATGTCGTGAGTAATGGATCGGTATGCATACACAGTAGAGGCAGCCAGATAGGGAGCAGAATGAACTCTAGCAGTACAAAGATATAAGGAGAGAGGAGAGCAGCGCCAATCTGAGTGTAGCAATATCATATACAATGTATTAAAAGCAGTATTGCACTCACAATACAGTGACGGATATAGGCAAATCAATCAAGGTTCATAAGTTAAAGTCAGCCAGATGGTATTGGAGATCCAGAGCGGCATCAGGGGAGCATGGTGTCATCATACCTGGCGGCGCTGGTGGTTTCCGGTGTCCTGGGCTGGATGAAGGGGCGCTGGAGGAAGCCGTCAGCAGGAAGTGTCTGAGTTTGGAGGCTGGATTCGTGCACGCATTTGGAGCATGCATGCTCCTTCATCAGGCATACTGGCCTGATGAAGGAGCACGCATTCTCCAAACACATGCACAAATCCAACCTCCACACGCAGAGACTTACTGGCCTGATAAAGGAACACGTATGCTCCAGACGCGTGCACAAATCCAACCTCCACACTCAGAGACTTACTGGCCTGATAAAGGAGCACGTATGCTCCAGACGCGTGCACAAATCCAACCTCCACACTCAGAGACTTACTATAAGTATTTGTTCTTTTGAATATCATTTTTTGCACACCTAATCTTTATAGGCCAGAAGTTTCAGTGTGGGATTGGACACATTTAATTGATAATAGTTGATTTCCAAAGCAATAGTTGCATCTCCTTTTTTTAGCTCAAACAAAACAACATTGGTATTTTGGCAGCACTGGAGTGGGTTTTGAGCAGTTATTTTTATTGTAAGCATTATACCCTTTTAAGGCAGAAATCATTTTTTACTGCATTTAGAAATGAGGTAGAAATTCTGTCCCTTCATAGAGAACATTCTATTATATTTTTAAATTTTTTACCTGTATTCACTTATGTTTGTTTACCTTCTGTCTGCACTTCTTTACAGTCAAAGTCTTTTTTCCATTATGTGCTGTGAAACAGGTTCTATCACATGCTGTCCTTGGCTGAGTTTTAGAAGCTGTTGGCAGATTCAGATCTCACAGTAGTTTAAATAGTAGTTACCTAATCTCTCTGGTGTCCCCCCTCTTTCCTCCTTCATGTATAGTATTCGCTGCTTGAGAAACTAATTGACTGAAGATAAGTTTATTTCCTAGTATTTATAGCAGTTTCAATCTCAAACAGGGGAATGGATGCAGAATTGAAGCAAACTGGTCCGTGGTCTTATTTTAAATAACACATTTCTGAACACTTAAAACAGCCGTTCAAATTAAAAGGCAATTTCAGTCTATGGCTTGCTCTTATACAGTAATATATATATATACATATACACTCACCGGCCACTTTATTAGGTACATTTTAATTTGCTTGGTAACACAAATTGCTAATCAGCCAATCACGTGGCAGCAACTCCATGCATTTAGTCATCTAGACGTGGTGAAAACAACTTGCTGAAGTTCAAACCAAGCATCAGAATGGGAAAGAAAGGGAATTTAACCACTTTAGGACCCGAAGATTTTCCCCTTAATGACCAGGCCATTTTTTAAGATGCGGCACTGCGTTGCCTTAACTGACAATTGCGCAGTTGTGCGACGTTGTATCCAAACAAAATTGACGTCCTTTTTTTCCCGCAAATAGAGTTTTCTTTTGGTGTTATTTGATCACCTCTGCTGTTTTTATTTTTTGCGCTATAAACAAAAAAAGACTGACAATTTTGATTAGAAAAAAATATATTTTTACTTTTTGCTATAATAAATATCCCCCCAAAAAATTTAAAATAAACCAATTTCTTCATAAGTTTAGGCCGATATGTATTCTTCTACATATTTTTGGTAAAAAAAAATTGCAATAAGTGTATATTGATTGGTTTGCGCAAAAGTTATAACGTCTACAAAATAGGGGATGCATTTATGGCATTTTTATTATTTTTTTTTTTTACTAGTAATGGCGGTGATCAGCGATTTTTAGCAGGACTGCGGCATTGTGGTGGACAAATCGGACACCGTTGACACTTTTCTGGGACTATTGACATTTATACAGCACTCAGAGCTAGAAGTAGCCACTGATTACTGTATAAATGTCACTGGCAGGTAAGGGGTTAACACTAGGGGGCGATACAGGGGTTAAGTGTGTCCTAGGGAGGTGTTTCTAACTGTGAGGGGAGTGGACTGACAGGGTGTAGAGATAGAGATTGCTGTTCCTGATCACTAGGAAAAGCAGATCTCTCTCTAATTCCCTGACAGAACGGGGATCTGTCTGTTTACATTAACAGATCCCGTTCTGGCTCTCTGAGGAGTGATTGCAAGTCGCCTGCGGACATTGTGGCCTTACACCGGCCGCAGTACAGCTACGACGATTCACGCAGGAGAACAAACCTGTCACTGTATAACATTGAGTTAAGTAACTTTGAAAGTGGCATGGTTGTTGGTGCCAGACAGTCTGGTCTGAGTATTTACAAAACTGCTGATCTACTGGGATTTTCACATCACAACCATCTCTAGAATTCACAGAGAATGGCCTAAAAAAGAGAAAATATCAAGTGAGCGGCAGTTGTGTGGATGAAAATGCCTTGTTGATGTCAGAGGTCCGGGCAGAGTGGTTTGGGATGATAGAAAGACAACAGTAACTCAAATAACCACTCGTTACAACTGAGGTATGCAGAATACCCTCTCTGAATGCACAACACATTGTACCTTAAATCAGATGCGCTACAGCAGCAGAGGACCACACAGGGTGCCACTTCTGTCAGCTAAGAACAGGAAACTGAGGCCATAATTCACACAGGCTCACCAAAATTGAACAATAGAAGATTGGAAAAATGTTGCCTGGTCCGATGAGCCTTGATTTCAGCTGCAACATCCAGATAGTTGGGTCAGAGTTTGGCATGAACAACATGAAAGCATGGATCCATCCTGCCTTGTATCAACGGTTCAGGCTGGTGGTGGGTGGTATAATAGTGTGGGGGATATTTTTCTTGGCACACTTTGGACCCCTTACAATTGAGCATCATTTAAACACCATGGCCTACCTGAGTATTGTTGCTGACCATGTCCATCCCTTTTTGACTACAGTGTAACCATCTGCTGATGGCTACTTCCAGCAGGATAATGCACCATGTCACAAAGCTAAAATCATCTCAAACAGGTGAGAACTTTTGAACATGACAATGAGTTCACTGTACTCCAATGGCCTCCACAGTCACCAGATCTCGATCCAATCTCTAGATCTCAAGCATCTTTGGGATGTGGTGGAATGGGAGATTTGCATCATGGATATGCAGCCAACAAATCTGCAGCAACTGTGTGATGCTATCATGTCAATATGGACCAAAATCTCTGAGGAATGTTTCCAACACCTTGTTGAATCTATGCCGCAAAGAATTAAGGCAAATTTGAAGGCAAAAGGGGGTCCGACCCGGTACAAGCAAGGTGTACCTATTAAAGTGGCTGCTGCGTATATATTATTATTATTTTTTTTAATTACAAACATCACAAACCCATTTGTATTGCTATCAGTAGCTTTGGTTCTAATCCAGTTTGACAATCAATTAATAATGTTTTGTCACTTGTAGACAATATCATATTCAGTGAGGTGTTCCAGCTGATAAACATTTTTACAACAACATGAATAAAAGACAATCAAGGGGGCTAAGTTACAGTTAGTGGAAATTAAAAGAGACTTTATCTTGCATTATGTGGAATATGTATCTTTTAATTACAAGGAGTTGAGGTTATTGGATCATTTGTCACAATCTGTAGGTAAAGACCTTGCTTTGAGTTGACTTGAGTGTGAAAAGAGATCCTTTCCTTGGTAGGCCTGCTGTCCCTGAGAATGGAGCCAACTGTAGCTGGTGTTCTGCCAGGAGCTCCATTTTTGGAGTTTGAACTTAGCTGCAGACTATTCCCAGGTCACCCAAGATATACTCATGCACGCAGAGACCGATAGGTGCCTAGAGTTCAGATAAGGTGAATGTGTATTAGGGTGCGCTGGAAGCAAGACGATGCTGGTAGTAGCACTGGCAGTAAAGCCATTGCGCATTACAATAAAAGGAAATTTGGTCAAAATTGTTGGCAAGATGAATGCAATATGTTATCAAAAAATACTGGAGGAACATTTACATTCATCAAACAGGAAGCTGCACATGGGACGTACTTGAACATTCCAACATGACAATAATCTAAAACACAAGGCCAAGTCGACCTGTCATTGGCTACAGCAGAATAAAGTGAAGGTTCTGGAGGGGCCATTTCAGTCTCCTGACATCAATATCATTGAGCCACTCTGGGGAGATCTCAAAGGTGCAGTTCATGCAAGACAGCCCAAGAATTTACAGGAACTGGAGGCTTTTTGCCAGGAGGAATGGGCAGCTTTACCATCTGAGAAGATAAAGAGCCTCATCCACAAATACCACAAAAGACTTCAAGCTGTCATTGATGTTAAAGGGGGGCAATACACGGTATTAAGAGCTGGGGTATGTAAACTTTTGATCAGGGTCATTTGGATAGTTTCTGTTGCCATTATGATTTAAAAAGAGTACACACAGTTGATTGATAATGAAGGGCTTCAGCCAAACACTAACCATGAGTGAAAGAAAAGTTTTTGTGTTATCATTCATATTCTCTGAAAAATGGCCAAGAATTCATAAATTCTGCCAGGGTATGTAAACTTATGAGCACAACTGTAGCTTGGAAAACAGGCAAACTGGCACTGAGAAAATAAAATGGATGAATGAAATGGATGTGAATGTTCGATACTGGCATAAGAGGAAGTCAAAAGGGCAACTAAAGTGAGCAGTCCAGTTGACTGAGTTGAAAGCAAACTTTCACACAAAAATCCTTCATAGAATGGCTGCTTTAACCAGAACAAACATATGCTGGCTTTAAGTTTAGCCTTTAGCTTTCTGGAATTGTCCTTCTTGGTTACTGTGACATATCTCTTTGTATTTGTACACCGTGAATGCTTTACTGATTGGGTTATACACTTTTGTTAAACATTTGGCACAGTTAACCAAGTTTGAACATGGATAAAATCTGAAGCATATGGTCAAATATATGCTGGCATCTACAGTTTAAGAGTACACGAGCAAGTCGGAACCATTTGTTTGTATTTCATGTCAGATATCTGTGTTGTGTTTTCCAGTGAATTTTTGTGGATTGTAAAATATTCACAGAATTTGGCATACTCCGCCAGCTTAGAACAAAATATGACGACTAGGCGAGTTGTCGTGTTCCAAATAAAGGTTATTAATATGGCAGTTTACATAAATGGAAGTGCTTCAAGCTATAGGTTCTGCAGTATAGGTAACAGGACAGTTTTTTTTTCAGTTAAAGGTCCATTATCTGACTCTCTTATCTGACAAGTATCTCCAGAGATTTCCAGTTCCAGCCTAAATGCCCTTTACTTTACTTTGCTATCACAGCTTGTGTGCTAGATACTTTTGTCTAACAAATCCAGTAGCCATTTTTGTTGATCTCTAAGTCTGCTGTCAAAGTGCAAGTGTTCCTTGTACTTATTCATTCTTCATTGTGGATGTACCTTTTTTTTTAAGATTTTATTTACCATTCACATATCAAAAAAGTGGATGTACCTTTTGGTATTTTTTTTATTTTTTAATAACGACTACAGCAAAGTGACCTGTAAATGTACCATAGAGGAAGCAGAAAAAGGACATTAGCCTCAGGCCCATTGAGAAAGAGAACCAACCGTGAGATTTGCAAATAACTGCTTGAATGGTAAGGCTGTAATAGAACATATTTAAAACTGGTACTCTCTAGCAAGCCAAGATACAATATTTTCTTTAAATTTGTGGAATAGTTTTGATTGTAAAGTACAAGTGTCCTTTTACTAAAATGTTCTGTAAACGTTCTGTAACCCATGCTCCCTAGCCTTCCTAAAAAAAAAACAAAAAAAAACAATGCTTTGGATTATTCACAACACTAAAGGTTGCTTGATGCCTCTTCTTAGGCATCGAGGCCATCATGTCACTATATTTTCCATTGATTCAAATTAATTAAAAAGCAGGAGTTGCTTATTCCTCATTCACACCTATGATCAATCATTGATAGGCAAAAGAGGCCTAAAACAAGCTATTTAAGGCCATATATAGACAGCTCTAAAATCTCTGATCGCTTAGACATTTTCAACTATCATCTTTACCTATGGTAGTGTTCTAGAAGAGTTAGGTTCAAGCTGAACTCCAGGTAAACGTCAAAACCACCCTTGCAGTGGGGTTTCTTAAACAGTCCAAGGGTTAAATGCTCGTTTATATCGGGGTACCTTAAAAAGTGTTTTTTACTTAACTTATTGGTCGTTCATGCAGACAACTTCAATGGTAGTTTTAAAAATTTGCTGGAGCCGAGCTTGAACTAAACTGTACCTCACTGTAGCTGGTGGGCCTTATGTGCCCATTAATGATTGTTCATAGTCCAGTTCTGTAAGAGGAATATTTGACTTCTGCTGTTGAATGTAGAATGGAAACTCTAGTGCATAATGGTGTCAATGACTAAAAAAAAGACATCAAACAACCTTTCTTGTTGTAACATACATAATCCAAAGCGTTGTTCTTTGTTTTGTATGAACAGATTAGTTGGTCTGGTTGGGCCCAAGTAAGGTCAGGCAGGCCAATCCATTAATGCATGACCAACTTAAAACACAAGTTACCTTATAAGAAAAAACATTTACATATTAAAATGCCAGAAAAGCCAGAAGCGTATCAGAGCTGAATACATTTTAGAAAATGCTGTGGTTGCAGGAAGAGATGTTTTCTTACACTCAGTTGTCTTCCTGTTCAGTGATCCAATAAAGACCAAAGCAGTCAGTTTCTTCTCAGCCTGAAATATCTAATCACATGGAATAATAGCTCTTCTACTGTACATATATTACAAATCTCTAGTACCCAACATTGCCTTTCATAGGGTTAACCATAGAACATAAACACGCATTCGTCTGCAGAAAGAAATAATGTTATTTGAGAATTCTGTGAGCATTTCAGATACATTTTTAAATATCCCAACTTATACGTCCATTTTAAATCTTTCATAGATTTCCCCAGTGTATCATGGAACAGTTTAGAAACTCCTGTCCAAGCAGCTTTTGTCTGCAGAGACCAAACCATGTTAGATTATAAAACAGTACGTACCTTCTTGGTTTTAGGATTAAATTACCAAGCATTTGGCATATCATGTAAAATGTTCTTTATTATGGCTTTCTCATACCTACAGCATGAGTCACCAGCAAACCAGAACAGATTTTGGCTAAGCTACATGATGAAGTGTTGTGGATGCACAGAAAATGTAACCCAGGCTCAGGCTCTGAATATTCCTAGGGGATACCTTACTAAACTGTCTTAAGAAGACATAACATTGTTCTATGCCACCTTTAGAATGCTGGGGATATGCAAATTATGCAACAACCAAATGAATTATTACTTGTAATAACAGTTGATCTGCCAATCAATTGTTCACTTATGGTTATTTTTCTTAAGAACTGTTTTTTCGTATGTTGCCGCCAGGAAATATAGGATTTCCTCAGAAATATTCTTCAAGTTTAGATTCTCAGGCAAAATTACATGTGTAGAAATTTATTGCGGGTATAGTTGAAAAAAAAATTACATTAGCATGATCATGAATGTCATGTTCTAAGATGATGACTAAGGCGTATTAAAGCTGACTGCAGGTAGATACAAAAAAACACAGATTAGTGCAACTCTGTATTCATTTATAACTCATTGCAGGCCTATTACACTCGTGTGTTGTGGCATAGCATAGTAAAATGTGAAATTACTGCGCATTATTGCACCCCTCATTATAGAATTACACTGAGCGAAAATATAAATGCAACACTTTTGTGTTTGCCCCTATTTATCATGAGCTGAACTCAAAGATCTACGACTTTTCCTATGTACACAAAAGGCCTATTTCTCTCAAATACTGTATTGTTCACAAATCTGTCTAACTATGTGCTAGTGAGCACTTCTCCTTTGCCGAGATAATCCATCCAAATCATAGGGGTGGCATATCCAGATGCTGATTAGACAGCATGATTATTGCACAGGTGTGCCTTAGGCTGGCCACAAGAAAAGGCCACTCTAAAATGTGCAGTTTTATCACACAGCACAATGCCACAGATGTCGCAAGTTTTGAGGAAGCGTGTAATTGGCATGCTGATTGCAAGAATGTCAGCCAGAGCTGTTGCCCTTGAATTGAATGTTCAATTCTCTATCATAAGCTGTCTCCAAAGGCATTTCAGAGAATTTGGCAGTACATCCAACCGGCCTCACAACCGCAGATTGTCTAAGACCAGCCACCCGGACAGCTGCTGCAACAATCGGGTTGCATAACCAAAGCTTTGCTGCACAAACTGTCAGAAACCATCTCAGGGAAGCTCATCTGCATGCTTGTTGTCCTCATCAGGGTATCAACCTGATTGCAATTCGTCATTGTAACCTTGAGGGGGCAAATGCTCACATTCAATGGCGTTTGGCACTTTGGAGAGATGTTCTCTTCATGGATAAATCCCAGTTTTCACTGTACAGGGCAGATAGCAGACAGCATGTATGGCGTTGTGTGGGTTAGCGGTTTTCTGATGTCAGCGTTGTAGATCGAGTGGCCCATGGTGGCGGTGGGATTATGGTATGGGCAGGCGTATGCCATGGACAGCGAACACAGGTGAATTTTATTGATGGCATTTTTAATGCACAGAGATACCATGACGAGATCCTGAGGCCCATTGTTGTGCCATTCATCCACGACCATCACCTCATGTTGCAGCATGATAATGCACAGCCCCATGTTGCAAGGATCTGTAAACAATTCCTGGAAGCTGAAAATATCCCAGTTATTGCATGGTCAGCATGTCCCCCATTGAGCATGTCTGGGATGCTCTGGATCACCGTATACGATAGCATGTTCCAGTTCCTGCCAATATCCAGCAACTTCGCATAGCCATTGAAGAGGAATGGACCAACAATCCACAGACCACAATCAACAACCTGATAAACTCTATGAAAAAAAGAAGGGCTGCACTGCGTGAGGCAAATGGTGGTCACACCAGATACTGACTGGTTTTCAGCCCCGACACCCCCCCTCCCAATACAGTAAAACGGCATATTTTAGAGTCGCCTTTTATTGTGGCCAGCCTAATGCATACCTGTGCAATAATCATATTGTCTAATCAGCATCTTGATATGCCACACCTGTGAGGTGGATGGATTATCTCGGCAAAGGAGAAGTGCTCACTAACACAGATTTAGACAGATTTGTGAACAATATTTGAGAGAAATAGGCCTTTTGTGTACATAGAAAAAGCCACAGATCTTTGAGTTTAGCCCATGATAAATAGGGGCAAACACAAAAGTGTTGCGTTAATATTTTAATTCAGTGTAGATTAAGAATAAAGTAAAAATCTACGCAGGTGAAAATATTGTAGTTTTGCATATACCAAAAACTGAAGTTAGTTCTACAGTAGAGAAGGTGGTGCATTACTTTTGTCATGGGGGGGAAGTGGTCCATTATTCTGGACATAAATATCCAAGCCCACTAAGCCTGACCAGGGATATCTGCTTTGGCCTAAAGCCTACCCATACCCATAGACATCCTGATTGCCAATCAGGGATGACCTGTCATCTAAAGTCAAACTGTTTTTTTAAAATTTTAAATGGCATAGGGTAGGGGTAGAACCGGTGTCAGGTCTATATAATTATTTTTGGCCAATGATGATATTTACAATTGCTACTATTACGCACAGCGAGTTAGGTTACAATTCTTCTGGTGCAACTTTTTTGGCTCCATCTCTAGTCTGCTAATAATCTGAGGAATAAGCATAATTGCACTGTTCATTCATTGTCCGGTCGTCAGCAGGTAAAACTGTAGTTATGTTAGTAAATAGTGGAATCATCTTTTTTGACTATGCAGAGGGGCCAATGTGTGTGTATGACACGACTGGCTGAACGGAATCTTTTGGCATGGAAAATGGTTCAAAGATCTGTATTGCCTGAAGTTGTGTCATATACAGTACCAGGCTATTTTTTGGGCTTGGTCATTACTTGAGTTGATCTTTTTTTTTAGATTGAAAACTACCTGTGACCATCCACCACTAATGTATGTTAGAGCTGGAACCAACAGGCGGGACACTTTACCAGCATCCTGTTTTCACATTACATGATGTGATCTGTTACTAGTTGCAAATTTAGGATTTAGGTCAGCATCACATTAAATGTTTTCCATCCAGTAATTTTCATCTTACTGTCTCATTAGGACAGAGAATCTTCTCTTAAACATTACAACATGTGTAAGAGGATGAAAACAGCTCCTATTGTCCTTCACACGAGAATTATGGAGAGATCACCCCATTTAAAAATGTTACTAGGTCATTGTTACTATTGGTACTTGTTATTAGTTTCTTATTGTAACATTTTTTTTTTAAATGGGACATATTTAGCTATTTTTACTGGGTGGGTTGAGTTGTGATCTGTAACATTTTCCTGTAAAATGAAAATGGGCATGTTTGTTACATTTTTGGTTACCTTCAAAATTTGAGCAGTATCTGTGGTGGTATGATGGAAAGACTGTTCCTTTTTAGTAAAACCATATTTTAATTATTTTTAATACTTGACACTTCTTCGGATCACTGTCTGACACCATGGTTGGGTAGTAGGGATTACTGTCAAGCTATTTTGTGCTAAGTGTTTGCCAATGTAAAGTCCAGCTTTAGCCACATCAGCTAGATCAGCATTCCTGTGGAATTTCTATCTAATTTTTAATCGAGAGTTCAGATGTGTTTTGAAAACTTGGGACTTTGTTCGTATCTGTTCTCTCAATTAAAAAGGGGTATTTAAAATGTCGTTAGGACTTCACTGAATGGCTCTTCTAAATATAAACTTTATAGGGCAAGTTACTTCTTTACTTACATGAAAAATTGGCATTAAATAACTTTCAAAGCCCAGTTTGTGGCTTGGGAAAGGATGCCACAGTAATCCTAAAGTCGGCACTCAGGCCAGTCTGAACTGACATGGATACAGAACTCGCAGACCACCTTCAAGGATGCCATCATTCAACGTACACAAATTAACAGCCAAACTTCAAAAGTAACTTGAAGACTTGCAGTTTTTACAGTGAAGTTGAGTAGATAGGAGGAACATTGTAGTGATAGTTTAGCCTTGATCTTTTTTTAAGCTGACAAACTTGAAATTGGCAACTTACCTTTGAAGTGCATGTGAAAAAAGATGACTATCAACCTCTAACCCTTTAACATTTACAAAAACCTCAGGACTTTGGTCACAAGAACTTTCCTAAAGGAGAGGTCAGCAACATGAACGCTGATCTTCCCTTTCAACGAGGATCACATAGCATAGCTTTTAGTTATATGAGTAGCACAGGAAGGAGCATGAACCATAATATTTTACAGTAAAGGTAAGAATTTCAGCCATTCTGCTATTTTTTTTTTTATTCACACCATCAATACTGTAATTGTGGCTTTGTGCTTACGTTTGAGTGTAGGTCTACGCTAACCTATACTAACCAAGAACATCACTAAATGAGAATATACAGTTATGAGTTTCTTTACAAGCAATATAATTAAACCATGTAGGCAACCCTGCAACATTAACATTTGGCAGTTCCTGTGAGTATTTGAGGTTAACTGAGTCCATTGTTGGTATCCGACATTTGGGCATCTGCATGTAAAATGAAAATGGAGTGTCATATAGTTGGGTGTGGTACTAACATATGTCCTGTTGGTTAATTACTCGTTAAGTAACTGTAGGCCATGTTGATGCGAATCCTGTTCAACAATGCTTTTAGTCATGCTTTTTCTCTCGTTATTAAGCCAATAACATAAAAATGTCTGTGGGCTCATTCCTCTCATTTTCATTGTTGGAACAGGAAAACTTAGTGTTCCTAGTTATTAGACAGCCAAATAACGTCACTGTCTGTTCATTCAACTGCCATCTTTGGATTTGGGCACCTCAAAGTAAAGCAAAAATGCTAAACAAAAGTTGAATTTTTTTGCAGCCTTTCCAACCTCTCCAGCCTAGAACTTTTCAAAGCCTTGCTTAAATCATCACCTTTCTCCAACCTGGGCATTACCTTGGAGAGAAAAGATATATTCAGAAAGTGCTACTGGTCAGACAGAACCAGTTATTCAGTAGAACTGGTCACAATTTTAGCCAATATTCAATTTTGTCTGCCAATGCTCAGATCACAGGCACAGGAAGTGATGTGAAATGTGTACAATGAAGGCAGAGACAACAACAAAAACACCTTTATATTTGAGGTAGGAAAAGTTAGAATCCGTGTCAAGTTTTATAGCTTGTTGTGTGCCCCTTTATGTTAATATCTTAATTTTGGTCACAGCTATGACCTGCAGACTTGCGCACCTCTCATGTTGACATTCAGCTGCTTGAGCATAGCTGTCAGCTCTTCCAAGGCCAGGCTGTATTATATCAGAAAAAGCTTAACAGCTCCTAATGGTGCTCAGGGATTGTCCTCAAATACCTGATAAGTGACAAGAGAAGCACTACATTTCTTGTCATAATTGCAGTCCAGTAAAGTGGTTTTACACTCAGTAACTTAAATGCTTACACCTTCTAATTTGTAAACTTTGTAAGAGTACAAGACTAGTTATCTCAGCCATGAGCGTAGATACTGAACATGTTGGGGACCTGAAAGCTGAAAGTGGTTGTAAAGGTAGAAGGTTTTTTGAACGCATTAAGGTAAAAAAAAACTTGTGTGTGCTATACTCCCCTCAGCCTGATTTAGATACGGTGCTGTGCCCAAGAGCAGAGGCTTTCTCCACTGTCTCCCTCCTCACTGGACATTGAGGCAGCAGTGGGATCCACTGGCTGCTGTTGCTGTCAGTCACAGTCTTTTAGGACTAAGCAGGGTTTAGTCATGCTCTCTGTGTCTATGGACATACAGAGCTCAGCTCAGAATTGAACCCACACAAGTGCCCCTATAGCACATGGCTTGCTATGGGGTCACTCTGCAGGGGGGAGGAGCCAGGAGTGCCAGGAAGGGACCCGACAAGAGGGGAATCTGGGCTGCTCTGTGCAGGAAAAAATTTGCTAGATTCCCCCATCAACACAGACAGTGTTGATGTGTGAATCTCTCCTGCCAAGCCATTGTATTCCCGCCGGGAGAAGACATTGATTATTGATAGTGGCTATAGCAGCCGCTAGCGATAATCACAGGTAAAATCCAGCAGGCTGCTTGTACCCCAGTTGATCGATCGATCAACAGGCCAAGATTGGAACCATGTATGGCCTGCCTTAGAACGAAGTGAGTGCATGTACACAGGAAGTGGCTGGATAAGACTGGAGGTAATCAGCAGCAATGAAAATTTGAAAATGATAGGAAAATTAAAAACAGTATTTTATGAACACAATTCATGGCAGTTGTTTATGATTTATGGTGCTCTAGCAAACTAAGTGCCATCCAGTTAGAGTTTATATCTACTGTTATGTTCGTAATTGAGATAACAATTCTAGGCAGCAAGTAGAATCAATCAGTGTGCTGGTAATGCTTTCCAGTAAATAGAACAGCTGTGCTAAAGTCCAGCTCCTTAACTTGGGTTTTGTATAATTTAGTGTAGCTAGATTGCACAGAATTTCGGAGGAGGATGGATTAGGTCTACTTCTTGAAGTCTGTGCCACACATCTTCTTCTCTTTCTGCTTGATGCATCTCTGATCACATTCAGACTTTCAAGGCCAGTTTGATTCTCATTGTTGGCGAAGAGAACTTTACTACAACTTAGTCTTCAAGTAAGATCTGCTCTTTGTATTCTGAGTTAAGCACCACCTCTATGACCTAACTAACATTACACTTTTACTTTTTACACTTAGTCTGTTCAAAACAGGCCCAAATTAAATGTAAAAAAAACGACAGAACACTTTTGCCTTTTGGCACATATTTAACCTAAAACACATTGTTTCAACATCTCATTGTTTAGCTATTTCCCAATTTTTTTTTTTTTTTTAATTATTCTTTTTTTTTCCACAGCTGCATATGTTTAATCTAAAATAATAACTTTTGCATTGTAAAATGGATCATGCTTTAGGAAGCAGAGATCAGAGTTAATTTTTGTTCCAGAAAGCCCCCATCAGTTTTCCATCAGTCAGTATATTCTCGGAGGCTGCTTCATGTTAAACTGACAGGTGGCCTCCATTGCAGAAGCACTTATAATGTGCTGAAGATTGAGGCTTCTGGTTTGGGAGGGAACATTGGAGACAACAGTCTGTGCGTCTGAAGTCCAGCGTAAGTGTCCTGATTTACTCTAGACATCTTGAGATGTTTGGCTTCCCACTTGTGAAAGATTCCAAAGAAGAACTGGCATTGCCATTTCAATGTACTTCTTCTGAACAAAAATAGAAAAAAAAAAGTTCTTCAATTTATCCAGTTACAGACACGTTTTTTTTGTGAGATTCTTTTGTGACTGACGTACTAGCAGACTTATATAGAATCACCCGCAGTAGTCACTGAATTGCATGAACACCCTTTGTTTTCCTAACTTAATTGTCCTACAGCCCTGAAACATAGCCTTGTGGACTTCACAACTGGAAAACAAATTGAAGCAGGCTACAGAGCAGGAACACGTGAAAACTATTTCTTCTTTGTAAAAGAATCCAGATGTCATTGCTTTCACTGCCAGACTTTATCCTTTTTTTCCCCTCGCACTTCTTTGCCATACAGAGCATTAGGAATACTGCAGAAACAGCATCAGAGGCTCGGTCTCTACTTTTGCTTTGTTCTCGCTGGATGAACCGATCCTAACCCAAAATCAAAGGCCCAATTTCATGTTTAGGCTATTTAGGACTCTCCCTGATATAAGTAATGAGCACTTTTGTTATTTAAGGGGTGTGGTTTTCTAATTTGTTGGAACATTTCTGTGTAATAGAGCAAGTCCCTAATCATGCTTAATGAGAAGTGACAGAGACAGTTGGGTTGATGTACTAAAGCCAGCCATAGACGGACTGAAATTCAGCTGGTTCAGCAGGAACGTCCAAATTTCAATCCATCTATGGGCAGGCTGGTTGTACTGAAGTCGAGTTATTGGTCAACTTCAGTACAACCAGCCTGTCAGTTTGTATTTTGTTTAATCACTGCTGGTGGATATATTCGCTAGCAGTGATCATTGTATTCTTGCAGCTGGGAAACCTCCCACTGTCAGAACACCATAGCTCCAGGGGAGGGATTCCTCAATCAACACTGTAAAACTGTGGTTGAAGAAAGAAAATTATATAATGTATGGCCTGCGTGAACATGTTCACTGTCAAAATAATTTTTTTAGCTTGCAGAGTGAATTTTCACTTATAGTAGTGAATGGGCTGAAAAATAAAAATATACTTTGAAAAGAATACTCGGTCATGTACAAGAAACATAAAAAAGCAGGACTTTTGTTTGTAAATGATTGGATGATTGGAGTCAGTATAATTTTTCCCTTAGCTAAGCGAAGTAGACACCACCCTCTCAAATGCCAGTTTTTCCCTTCATGTTGGGTACACCGTGTGCAAACCACGGTAGCCCATCCTCGCTCTGTTGTGTAGCCTGTTCATGAAACTAAGGGCCACACACCAATGACGCATGACATGGGTGGTTCTTTACTGTGAAAGTGAACATGCTCTACTTCTTTAGTAAATCAGGGTCAGTATGTATACTGGTATCTTGCTGGGTGGCACACATGATATGTGTTTGGACTGGCTGCATTGATCGAGGTTGGGCAAAGTCTCAGTATTCTTAAGAGGGAAGTCTGCTCATCCATGCCTAACTTAAAGTATATGTAAACCCAATGAACTTCTCTTATTTGTTCCCTTTTGGTCTGTTTAATATACTGCTGGAACCATTTTGTTATATCTGTTTGATAAGTAAAAAAAAATGTTGATCATGTCAGACATTCAGTACTTCATATTGTGAAGATCTGAGAGTAGGAGTGTTCTGTAGTTTAGGAAAAAAAGTCTTTGGGCAGGGCTGACAACCTCTGTGTATTGTTGCCCACAGCAAGACTTGTGAGCACATTTCTGAAAGATCAATAGGTATTTTTCTAAACTTGAAGGGTCTTTAAAGCCTATCTTTAATTTTAGAATTTAAATAAAAATCAGCACAAGGGACAGTACTTACTTTTAAAGTGGACAGAAATGCTCACATATACCCAGCGAAGTGAACAACCTCAGATGATGCACAGAGATGAAACAAATCTCCCTACATAAGTTTTACATGCATATTTGCTTTCTTCAGCTTGCTATATTCTTTAGAAAGTGCACCTCTTGTTAGAATTGTTACTTCCTCGTTCAGCACCAGGAGTGAAGTCTTGGCATAAACTGCGTGACAGCTGATTGGAGGAAAGGCACACTCCACATAGGCAGAGGAAGGAAGGAATGTGTAGAACTGTGCTGTAAATAGACCAGCTCTCTGCTAATCTATTTATAGCACCCACCCCAACACAAATTTCAGGCTGGTTTTATCTCGGTTGTCAGAGAACTTGTCAGAAGTTATCATGCTGATAACAGAAGAACGGAGCAGCAGAAAGACACATGACTTAGGGCTTTGGGGAGAGATAAGTAAACACTACAGATATATGTGCTTAGATCAAATTTCATGAATCAGGTTTACATCCACTATAATAAGCCGTGACCCTTGTGCTTCTGGCTATGGGCCTAGTTGAAATTTTCCTTCCTTTGCCCCCTCAGTAATAATTCTCTGGTGCTGCGGGGGTTAATACAGCCACTGGACCTATCATAAGCACTCATTAATAGTGTCAACTATGCCCACCTTTTCTGCTCACCTCCTTAATTCATAGAAGCTCTACTATAGCTTCCATTTTTACTTTCTAATAAAAAGTGCTCTATAAAGGGAGGAAGCAGACCTTGATCTGCCCCTCTTCCATTCATGGAGCCCTTTTCATTCATGGAAGCTATAGTAAAGCTTCTATGAATGGGGGAGAGGGCAGAAAAAACAGGCCCAAATGGCACTCTTGGTGACTACCAATGATAGATCCAGCTGCTCTATTAACCCATGCAGCACAGATTTTTGCTGTGGGGGAGGGCCTATAAGGGCAATATAAGGGTAGACAGTTAAATTACAATACAATTTGATGCAGTAGGAATCAGAGGGCCCTGCTCATTAGAGCTTACAATCTAAGAGGGAGGTCAAGTGATACAAAAAGTAATAACTGTGGGGGATGACTGATATTGTAGTTGATAGGTGGAGGCAGGATAGGCCTCTCTGAAGAGAAGGGTGTTCAGGGATCATCTAAAAGTTTACAGAGTAGGAGATAGTCGGACAGATTGGGGTAGGGAGTTCCATAGGATGGGAGAGGCTCAGGAAACGTCCTGGAGGCAAGCATGGGAGAAGGTGACAAGGGAGCTAGAGAGAAGGAAGTCTTGGGAGGAACGAAGAGAACGATTAGGTTGGTATTTTGAGACTAGGTTAGTGATGTAGTTGGGGGCCGAATTGTGTATGGCTTTTTAAGTTATTGTTAGTATTTTAAATTGAATTTGTTGGGTGAGCGGAAGCCACTGGAGGGATTGGCAGAGAGGAGTAGCAGACACTGAACGGTTGGTAAGGTGGATGAGTCTGGCAGAAGCATTCATGATGGACTGAAGGGGAAATAGCCTCTGTAGAGGTAAGCCAATGAGGAGGGAGTTGCATTAGTCAAGGCGAGAGATGACCAGGGAGTGACATAGGAGCTTTGTGGTGACATTGGTTAGGAAGGGGCATATTTTGGTGATGTTGTAGAGGTTTTGGCGGCAAGCTTTGGACATTGATTGGATGTGGGGCTGAAAGGATAGCTCAGAAAACGTTGAATTCCAGCTAAGACAACAGTAACCAGCACAAGGGACACTTCTGATCAAATGTAAGCACCGTCTCTTGTGCTAATTTTTTTAAACTTAGACTTTAAAGGCATAAAACATTGGCACTTTACATGTAATTCAGACTGTACTGCCTTTGATTTTTTGGCATGATTTATACTTTAATGCAATTTGTGTCTGTACAAAAAAAATTAATTCAGTATGGTTGAAAATTTCTTCATTAGCAGAAATAATGGTCTGATGAGGTGAGAGGTTTTGGCACAGTCTCCAGTCTCTTTTAGCTATCCTTGGAATTTATTTTCAGGAGCAGATTAAAGTATACAAGAATTAAGTTCCTGAGTGAAATACCCCGATCTGACAAAGGGAAGTATTGCGCTCTAGAAATGTAATTCTTGCTACTTTATTCTGCTCCTAACAATAAACCTCCAGGGTACGTCCTTTGTAAGTACAAGGGAGCCTTGCTGCTTTGTGACATTTGGGGCAGGTACCCACTGCCCATATTGTGCTGGGAACAAAGAAATGCATATATGTACCAGTGTGGCCTCACCATCTGTTAGTCCTGAAAGTCAGGGGCATCTTATACATAAACCTTTAATTGTCACACAGCACAGCAATTACAGGGACTCTGAATCTGACATATGATGACGTTTGGAGAAAATGAACCTTCTATACACATTTCTCTATCATTTTGCAAGTTCTGAGTGTAGAAATGCAGTGATCCAAAAAAAAAAAAAACACATGACATCAATCTAGAGTCTTACATTTTTAATTAAGGAAATGTCATGAAAACAATGACATTTTGGCACAAATGAAACCCCTCTGTGGCCAAGTGGCCACATTAAGTGGTGTAAATCTGTTAGCAAGCTGTAACATTGTTTTGCATTTGCTTTTAGCAGATTGTGAAAGTTCATATGTTAATCATTCCTGGTTCATCCAATTTTTTAATTACGCATCAAATACATTTTTGAAGTGTTATGCATGCTTTTGTAGGGGAGCTTAGTGAAGGAGTACTCCGAGTCAGTAGTATTTCAAGTTTACTTCACTTTGAAATATGACTGTCTCCACTTTTAAAGCACACTGCTTCCAGATAGCATTCCTCGCCATCTATTAATCTCCCCGCCTTTCTTTCTAATCGGCCTAAATTCGAAGGAATATTTTTGATGCTTTAATTAGCTGGAAGTTATTTGAACTTCCGTCTTCCACTGCTGACCTTTGTTGTCTCCTAACATTTTTTATGAGGGGTATATTAGACAACAGAAACAGCAACATCACTGCAATACATGTAAATAGCAAGATAAGGACTTTTTTAATAGAAGTATGAACATAAGCATTATAAATGACTCATGCGGCCTCACTGGGATCAGCCATGGAATGCAACTTTTTTTTTTTTTTTATAATACAGTTTGAACTATTTTTAGTGGTTACAATAAATGTTTTTACCCCCACTACATTTTTTTCATTCTTACACCAGATTAATTGTGTTATTTCTATAAACCTCGTTCAAGGATTATAACAATAATACCCATATTAATTGTTAATGAGAGATCTGAAGTGTATCTTTTGCTAAAGCGTTTTCCTTTTTTTGGATAGAGTAGAGAATATTTTCCCCAGTAACAAGCAGGTCAAATAAATTATTATATTATTATACACGATTAATATAGCGCCAAGAGTTTACGCAGCGCTTTACAATGTATAGGGCGGGACAACACAATTACAGTACAGTTCAATACAAAAGGTACAGGAGGGCCCTGCTTGTAGAGCTTACATTCTAAAGGGAGGGGGTGGTGGTACAAAAGGTAATAGCTGCAGAGAATGATTCGATGGGGGTGGCCAAACATTTACCAAATTTACCAAACAGGGACTAAACTACCAAAAGTATTGTGAGGCCTGCCTTTACACGCACGTTAACTTTAATGGCATCCCAGTCTTATGCCCTGTACACACGGTCGGTACTTTCCGACGGAAAATGTGCGATCGGATTGTGTTGTCGGAAATTCCGATTGTGTGTGGGCTCCATTGGACTTTTTCCGTTGGAATTTCCGACACACAAAGTTTAAGATCTGGATCTAAAATTTTCCAACAACAAAATCCGATCGTTTAAATTCCGATCGTGTGTAGACAATTCCGACGCACAAAGTGCCACACATGCTCAGAATAAATTATAAGACTAAAGCTATTGGCTACTGGCCTCTTTATAGTCACGTCATACATGGTGTACGTCCCCTTGTTCTGAATGATCAAATTTTCCGACAACTTTGTGCGACCGTGTGTATGCAAGACAAGTTTGGCCCAAAATCCGACGGATTTTGTCGTTGAAATGTCCGACCGTGTGTACAGGGCATGAGTCCATAGGGTTCAATATTGAGTTGGTCTACCCTTTGCTTCAACTCTTCTGGCAAGGCTGTCCACAAGATGTAGGAGTGTGTCTATGGGAATGTTTGACCATTCTTGCAGATGTGCATTTGTGAAGTCAGGCACTGATGTGGACGAGAAGGCCTGGCTCTAATTAATCCCAAAGGTGTTCTATCAGGTTGAGGTCAAGACTGTGCAGACCAGTCAAGTTCCTCCACCCAGACTCGCTCATCCATGTTTTTATGGACCTTGCGTTCAAATTGAGGGTGAAGACCCACTTTAAGTCTTTAAATGCATTTTTGCACATGCATCAAGCTTCAGGTGTATGTTTCCTGAGCTTGGCAAGGGGAGGTGAGCAGCTCAAGAGAAACAAGTTCTTTAGGTAAAAATAAAATTTTCAAATATTGCGCATTTACAGGCACTCCCACTGAAGTCTCTGGGGCCAAAAACACCTGAATGCACAAAAAAAAGTTAAAAAGTTCATGCAGGCGTACTGAGCGTACAAGTGTGAACAGGGCCAATTAGACAGAATGGGGTTCTACATATTCAGCATATTTAGGCTTTGGGAAAAGAGCTGAAAAACGCTCAAGTGTGACTGTGAATTTATACTTAGCTGTTGGGGATAGTTCCTATTTTACTGTATGCATGTTTATTGTGGGCCCATGGCTCACAAAATAGTAAAGGCAGATGAGCAGGACAACCAAGCAACTAGATTTCTGAAAATATGTAGGGGTGGGGTGAACGTGGAATTCTAATGCCGCGTACACACGACCGGACTTTCCGGCAGACTAGGTCCGATGGAATTAGTCCGTCGGACAATCCGATCGTGTGTGGGCTAATCTGATTGTTTTTCGTTTAAAAAATCAGAGGGACCTAGAAATAGAACATGTTTCAAATCTATCCAACGGACTCAATTCCTATCCAGAAAACTGTTCGTCTGTATGCTGGTCTGATGGACCAAATACAACGCAAGGGAAGCTATTGGCTACTGGCTATTGAACTTCCTTTTTTAGTCACTTTGCATCACGTACGGAAAGGTCTGTCTGAACCCGGCGAAAGTCCGTCGGGAAGACCGTCGGGCTTGGTCTGCCGGAAAGTCCGGTCGTGTGTACGCGGCATAATACTTCTACAGAGGCACCATCCTGGGAAGATATGCAACTATGTTTCAAAAAATATATTTTTTGAAAAATAGTTGCATAACTTTCTGAAAAACTGGGTATTTTTTAGAAGCACCCATATGACTTATGTGATAGGTTCCCCAGTTCTCCTGGTAGAAAGAGAAAAAGCATGCAGCAGCACCACCACAACATCAGGCTGCTGAAAGCACTGCCTTCTCCTTCAGGGCTTGGCTAACCATTCAGATGTGGACCGTTTTGTAGAGAACTAGTGCCAGGGGTTAAATGCTACTAGATTTAGACAGGCTGAAGCTAAATTGTACCTTGCTGGTGGTCCTTGTATTTCTGGTGACCATTTAGCACTGCATATGTTAAGGGAATAATTGGCTCTTGGGGCTGACATAAAGCAGCTGTTTAGCTTCCCTTATCGGAGCCTAGGCATCTACAGCCCATCCAACAATTAAAGACAACAAACAACTCCGTCTTTCAGAGCTGTATCTGAAAGCTTGTAAAACAAACAGCTACGTATATGAAAACCAACTCACAAATAGCCCGGGTCTGCATCTTTCAAAAAGCTCTGTTATTATTTAAAGAATACATAAACACCACACATGCAAAAGGGCATTTGTTTGGATCCTAATGAACGAGAGGGCAGGATGCCCTTCTAGTAAGGAAGCTTGTTTGCTTTGAAACTAAATAAAAAAGTTCATTGATTTCCTATAAATTGGAAAATTTGTATTCTATCGCTGATGGACTGTGATGTATAAACATATCAAAGAGTGTTTTATCTCTCCTCATCTGTATGTCAATTACATTCTTCAGGGGTTGAATAGGGGTTTTCAGGCAGCTCTTGGCAGATATATGCCACCGAGCCTGTGAATTTCAACTGTATTTACACTTGATTAAGTCCAAATGCCCACCAGGCCATACTGAACAGCTAACTTTAAAAATACAGTTATTCTTTCCTTTCATTTTGAGGCTGAATCCTGTGAAAGTAACTCACTCGATAGCTTTAGTCAGTTCAATTTGTGAAGCGGTAATTGCCATGCCTTTGCTACAAACGTATATTTTGCTCACGCTGCACTATGAATGACTGATCTTTGGAATTCTTTACCTAATATAGAAGGTTAATGGCCGGCAGCAGTAGCTGTGTGTAAAGCAAAGGATATTTGAACTGAATTAAAAATAAGAAAATGTCAAAAAGTTTCCACACTTTTTTAAACTCTATTAACCACTTGACCACTGGGCACTTAAACACCCTTAATAACCAGACCAATTTTCAGCTTTCGGTGCTCTCACACTTTGAATGACAATTACTCATTCATACAACACTGTACCCATATGAAATTTTTGTCCTTTTTTTCACACAAATAGAGCTTTCTTTTGGTGGTATTTAATCACCTCTGGGTTTTTTATTTTTTGCGCTATAAAAGAAAAATGACTGAAAATTCAGTAAAAAAATGAATTTTTCTTCGTTTTTGTTATAAAATTTAGCAAATTTGTAATTTTTCTTGATAAATTTTGGCCAAAATTTATACTGCTACATATCCTTGGTAAAAATAAGTACAAATTGGGGTATATTATTTGGTCTTTGTGAAAGTTTTAGAGTCCACAAGCTCTGGTGCCAATATCTGAAAATTGATCACACCTGAAGTACTGACGGCCTATCTCATTTCTTGAGACCCTAACATGCCATAAAAGTACAAATACCCCCCAAATGACCCCTTTTTGGAAAGAAGACATTCCAAGGTATTTGGAAAGAGGCATCATGAGTTTTTTGAAGTTGTCATTTTTTCCCACAATTCTTTGCAATATCAAGATTTTTTTAAATTTTTTTTTTTTTTCACAAAATTGTCATATTAGCAGGTTATTTCTCACACACAGCATATGCATACCACAAATTACACCCCAAAACACATTCTGCTATTACTCCTGAGTACGGCGATACCACATGTGTGAGACTTTTACACAGCGTGGCCACATACAGAGGCCCAACATGCAGGGAGCGCCATCAGGTGTTCTGGAGCACCCGGGCCAATTCTGACATTTCTCTCCTACATGTAAAAATCATCATTTATTTGCTAGAAAATTACATAGAACCCCAAAACATTATATATGTTTTTTTAGCAAAGACCCTAGAGAATACAATGGCGGTCGTTGCAACTTTTTATCTAGCACGGTACTTGCGCAGCAATTTTTCGAACGTGTTTTATTTGGAAAAAAAATGTTTTGTGCTTTACAAAAAACAAAACTGTAAATTTAGCCCAATGTTTTTGCATAATGTGAAAGATGAAGTTACGCCGAGTAAATAGATACCCAACATGTCACGTTTCAAAATTGCACACACTCGTGAAATGGCGCCAAACTTCGCTACTTAAAAATCCCCATAGGCTTTAATTTTGTTTACTGGTTACATGTTTTGAGTTACAGAGGAGGTCTAGGACCAAAATTATTGTTCTCGCTCTAACGTTCGCAGCGATACCTCACATGTGTGGTTTGAACACCGTTTTCATATGTGGGCGGGACTTACGTATGCGTTCGCTTCTGCGTGCGAGCACACGGGGACAGGGACGCTTTAAAAAAATATATATATATTTTATTGTTCATTTTACTTTATTTATTTTAGTTTGACCCTTTTTTTCCCCCCAAAAAATTTTTTGATCACTTTTATTCCTATTACAAGGAATGTAAACATCCCTTGTAATAGGAATATGGCATTACAGGTCCTCTTTACAGTGAGATATGGGGTCAATAAGACCCCACATCTCACCTCTAGGCTGGAAAGCCTGAAATAAAAAAAAAAAAAAAAACGATCCTGGCTTTGATCGTAGCGAGTATCGCAGGGTATTGCAGGGTATGGCAGAGTATCGCAGGGTATTGCAGAGTATCGCCGGGTATTGCAGAGTATCGCCGGGTATGGTAGAGTATTGCAGAGTATCGCCGGGTATGGTAGAGTATCGCCGGGTATGGTAGAGTATCGCCGGGTATCGCAGAGTATCGCAGGGTATGGCAGGGTATGGCAGAGCATCGCAGGGTATCGCAGGGTATGGCAGAGTATCGCAGGGTATGGCAGAGTATCGCAGGGTATGGCAGAGTATCGCAGGGTATGGCAGGGTATCGCATGGTATGGCAGAGTATCGCATGGTATGGCAGAGTATCGCAGGGTATGGCAGAGTATCGCAGGGTATTGCGGGGGTATGGCAGAGTATTGCGGGGTATGGCAGAGTATTGCGGGGGTATGGCAGAGTATTGCGGGGGTATGGCAGAGTATTGCGGGGGTATGGCACAGTATTGCGGGGGTATGGCACAGTATTGCGGGGGTATGGCACAGTATTGCGGGGGGTATGGCACAGTATAGGGGGGTATGGCACAGTATTGGGGGGGATGGCAGAGAATCCATCCATCCATGCTCAGCCATCCCTCCATACCCTGCAATACCCAGCAATACACTGCAGGCTATTGCTGGGTATTGCAGGGTATGGGGGGATGGCTGAGCATGGATGGATGGATCGGTGGTGGCAGAGCAGGCTGTGGGCACTACAGATCCCGCCCACAGCACTGCTGCCACCGATCCCTCCCCCTCTCCTCTCATACTGTACCGATCGGTACAGAGAGAGGAGGAGAGAGGAACCGGCGTCATCAAATGACGCCGGTTTGCTTACATGTGATCACTCCGTCATTTGACGGAGCGATCACGTGGTAAACGGCCGCGATGAGCGGCCGTTTACCGTGATCCATGATCCGCCGGGTCCTCTGGACCCGGCGATCATGGATGCTCTCGAGTGCGCGCACCAGGGGGCGCGCAAGAGCAGAATTCTGTGAGGCCGTTAATTAACGGCCTCCCAGAGTTAAGCAACCGCCCTGTAGCCGTTTTTCGGCTATGGGCCGGTTGCTAACTGGTTAAATATAAAAAAGTGTGGACATTTTTTGAAGTCCCCTCGTATACTTTGTTTAGTTGTTTGGCTTCAGCCCTGCTTTAACCCCTTCCTGCCTGCACTATAGCCGTATGACAGCTACAGCATGGTCTTACTTACTCTTACACATGAGAGTGTCTATTGACGTCCTCCCGTGATCACGCTTCCCAGGTGCCCCCTGTGGCACAGGGGCCACGCGCTCTGTAATCGCCGAGTTCTTTAGACTCTGCTGATCTCAGAACAGGTAAAGGGCCAATAACAGCAGCCCTTCACCATGTGATCATCTGTGTCCAGTGACAACTGACCACGGATGTCAACACAAGCTGGTTATAGGCTTTTCCTTCCTCACGCTGACAGCACTCATCAGTGCTGCCAATCAGTGCCCATTAGTGCTGCCAATCAGTGCCTATCAGTGCCTCCTCGTCAGAGTCATCTATCAGTGCTGCCTATTAGTGCCTATCAGTGCCACCTATCAGTGCCACCTATCCATGCTACCTACCAGAGCCCATTAGTGCCGCCTATCAGTGACCATCAGTTCCACCTATCAGTGCTGTCTTTCAATGCAGCCTCATCAGTGCTCACCAGTGTCATCTCATCAGTGCTCATCAGTCCTGCCTCGTCAGTTCGCATCAGTGCAGCCTATCAGTGCCTATTAATTTTATTGAAAAAAAATGTTGTTGTTTCTTTTTTTAAATTTGGGACTTTTTTTGTTTGTCAAAAAAAAAAAAAAAAAAACCGTGGTGATTAAATACCACCAAATACCACCAAATACCACCAAATCAAAGCTCTATTTGTGTGAATTAATGCAAAAAAAATAATTTGGGTATAGTGTTGTATGACTGAATTAAATTGTCATTCAAAGTGTGACGGTGCTAAAAACTGAAAATTGGCCTGGGCAGGAGGGGGGTGAAAGTGCCCAGTAAGCAAGTGGTTAAAGTACAACTGAATGCTTCTATATAACAGTCTGAACAAGTACCAAATCCAGTTACTATGTGATGCACAAGACCCATAAAGTAAAAAAAAAACTTTTGTTATCTATCTATAGCCACATACCCTTTCAATTGTGTCTTACCCACTCCCCCTCCCAGACACTGCAGCTCACAGCTAGAGGGTTTCAGCAAAAGGAGCAGCACTTTCAATGGGCAGGACGAGTTGTGGCCAGATACTGATTGACAAGCTACAGGCTTGTAAATCACCAGTGACAATTTTTTTTATCCTACTGTAGTGCAAGCAGGTACAGTCTACATGAGAGTGGCAACACTGCTTTCAATCCTGGAGCAGTGCGGCACTGTTGCCACACCATTACAGGGATTTGCATTAGGTAAACTTCATTGGCAGGATCAATGGGTATTTGTGGGACTATGAATGAAAACTAAGGGAATAATTATAGTTATAGTTCTCCTTTAGGTTGCTTTTTAAATGACTATGTTGTCTGATATGCCATAAATAATATACTAACCAGCCATTGTTTTTCTTTCAGGTGGAGATAACACTACAGGATATAAATGACAACCCACCAATATTCCCAACAGATATACTTGATCTCACCATAGAAGAGAATATTGGAGATGGATTTAAAATAATGCAGTTAACAGCCACAGATGCTGATGAGGTATGCAAAATATTTTTTTTACATATTTAGAACCTAGTATATGCCCTTGACAGAAGTCTAGTTTTACTCTACAAATGAGTAGTGCATTCCAAGTTATTGTTTAAAGCTGAACACCAGGCTATACAGATGAAATAATATATATCAGAACTGTTTTAACTGCCAAAGTAATTGCACTTCTGTCCATCTAATCCTGACATTTACACAGCCCTGCCACACAGTATACCAGAACAACATACTCAAAAGAGGTGCTGGGAACTTTTAGACTTGCCTCCTGGCTGCAGCCCCCTTGCCCGTTATACTTACTTTAGTTCCATTTCAATCCAGCAATATGCATTACAGCTGACAGTAGACTTTCATAGAGCTGCTCTTAACGCTGAAAGGATCCCGTCCATATTGTCTGGATCCACCCTGCTGTTTAATTGACAGCTGGCTCTGCCTCTTAAGCCCCATACACACGGTCGGATTTTCCCATGGATTCTGTCCTATCGGACAATGTTGTCGTAAAATCCGACCGTGTGTAGGCACCATCGGACAGTGTACGTCGGATTGTCCGACGGACAAAGTCCTATCTCCTGCTGGATAGATTTTTCGACAACAAAGTCCGATCACACCAAATCCGATCGTGTGTATCGAATTCCGACGGACAAAGTGCTACGCATGCTCAGATCACATTACAAGACCAAAGCTATTGGCTACTAGCCTCTACGTAGTCCCGTCGTAGGCAACAAACGTCACCACGTTCCGAATGATCGGATTTTTCGACAACTTTGTCCGACCGTGTGTACGCAACACCAACATCGGACAAAGTACGACGGACATGATCCGACGGACCTCGTCCTCGGATAATCCGAGCGTGTGTATGGGGCTTAAGCGTGTGGCTGAGAGTTGAACCCAGCTGCACCCGCCCCCTCTCCAGTCTGGCACTCCAGTAAACACTGGAGAGGCAGAGTGGACTGAGAACTGAACAATCAATGGTCATGTGATTTCTCAATTATTGGGCTTAGAGCCAGCAGGGGACAACTGCAGCATCACACCAATGCTGGAGCATAGAGGTGAGTATGTGTGTTTGTTTGTTTTTCTATCCCCCAAACTACTCCTTTAGTGATTTAATAATGAATACCTACCTATAATAATTTGTATCTTTTGTATCTTCCTGGAGTTTAGCTTTAAGCACCACTTTACAGTTATAATAACTTATTTGCCACTCCTTTGGAATATTTTTTTTACTTTCCCTTGCTGCACCATTCACTACTACAAGCACTACTCCATTTACAATATATTAACTGCTTATATCCATACAAGCTAGGAAATAAGTAGGGGAAAGAAATGGAAAGCTTAGCTGACAGCCAAGCATTCAGGCATACAAGGAAAGATGTATGTTTGCCAAAAATATGTACATGGTGGGTATGATTTACAACACAAAGAAGTCATTTTTAAATGAGGACAAAGGCTGCATTTCTAATACTCTGCTCTTAAATAAAATATTAATAACAAGCACATTTGATGACATTACACATCATGTTTAATATTAAAGAACATGATGTGTACAATATTACAGATACGCATAGGAATTCTGCAATGGTAAATGCTAATTTTCCTGTGTGGGATTCTGACTGCGTTTTTCATCACATAAATATTTTAGTACTACATTTAACTCTCTGTAGATGCATGTTGGAAGCAGCTTATTAAGGTAAATAAAAAAGGAAATGTAAACACATATGCATGTGTATTATCTTTTTTTACTCATTTCTTTGTTTACAATATGTAAAAATATTCGCTATGTATATATCTTAGAGTTTGTTCATTTTTTTTTTTTTTTGTACTTTGCATTACGCCAAATGTTGGAGTACTACACAGTGATTATGTGTTTTCTAGAAAAAAACAGGAATCATGCCACTTTTTTTATGGTATTTGTGTTTCTTAAAGCTGCTGTACATTTTAACCATTAAGCAGATCCCTATTTGAGACCTTCACTTGTAGCAGTACCACCTTTGCAGATATCACTGGTGTTTAAATGTAATTAGGTGCTATGATTTCAGATTTAACCTTCATTTTAATTTGCGATTTATGTACATTGATAACTGTTTTATACTAGAAAAGGATCTCTTTTTTCGATTTTATACATACGATATTTTGTAGTCTGATATTGAGAGAGATTACCTATTTAGATTTGTAAATCTAAATCCCCTCTTGATTTCAACATATAAAACATACCATTAGCTAGAGTGTGCAAAAGTCTGAACCTCTGTCAAGTTTTTACTGTCTGTGTCTTTTTGTCCCAGTGACAACTTCAAATACCATTTCTTATGCTACTGTTGCGTAGACAAGAAGTGAGGTTAAAGTGGAACTTTTTTTTTTCTTCATTTTGGAGAGAGCAAGGGAGCATTATAACCCCTGTCAATTATTTTTTTTTTTTGCCATTTGAGGATTGCGGAGATTTCCCTTCACTTCATGTATCATAGCCAAACAGGAAGTGAGAGGAAATCCCTTTAAATCGAGGGAATTTCTTGGAGAATCCTAGGTCACCAGAACTAGTTCACCCATCGTAAGATTTCCCCTCTATTACTTTTCTGGGAACAACCCAATTTCTTTTACTTTCACTTTCAATGACAATGGTAAACAGGACCAATAGATAGGGTGAATCTCCTTAACGGTAGCACAAACCGCAAAGAAAACTGACAGGTGTTCTAATCCCTCTCCACTCCATCCAAAACTAAAAGAAAACGTTTTTGCCTTTAGTTACATTTTAAATCTCCTCAGCAGGGTCAAAGAGGGCAATAACAACTTATAAAAAGTATTTATTGCTGGAGATGTGCTTTAATTAATGAAGTATTTAAGAAGGATGACAATAGCCAACAATAAACAAGCACATCTTAAGAACTTACCTTGCCTACAAAAATCCTACACCCAAAGCTGCCAAACTCCATCCTATAATAGGTAGTCTTTCAGCATTGTATTTCATGCTGTCAGATAATTACTAGGAAAAGAGGAACTTCTTACAGAGAGAGTTTAATACTTCATAAAGAAATTCCTAACCAGTCAGCATTTATTAATTTTGCTTCTGTTTTAAAGGAGAATTACAGCCAAAGCTTGTTTGGCTGTACGTCTCCTGTGGACCACAGGCTTGCAGTTTTGTTCTGCACTCCTCCGAGCTGAAGCCAGCTGTTATCTGATGTCACAGGCTCGGGCAAGATCGTGACCACATGGTTGGGATCTGCCCACATGCCTGGACTGGCATCCGGCTTAGCCTCTCAGCGAGCCACTTAGAGCTTGAGCCAGCCAGCTCTCTGCTCAGGGAGCTGTGAGAACTGAGCGAACAGGAGTGTAAGGTTGCTTGGTTCTCAGTGTTAGAGCCAATGGGGACAGATGCAGCATCGGACCGATGCTATGTCCACCTAGGTAAGTATGGTTGGGGGGAAGGAAATCCCATACTTTTCTTTTAATAAATGTTAAGGGTTCAGTTGCACATACAGTATATGTTAAAGTCATACATCTTTGCAAGGTGTATCAGTAAATGCAGCTCTACTTTCATCTATGAGAGTTCTAACAGTAGGATGTATATGGAAATTAAAAAATTGAGAGCTAATGTACCTGGAGGTTACCTTAGTGTGAGGTCAATACCAAAATACCCTAGGACACTTACCAGCTATGACCCATATTGCTTTGTGTGCTGCTCAGTCTCTGTAGATGAGGGGTATAAAAGTGGTTTCCTCTGCTGCTGCTGCTGAGAGTGCAGGCAAGGGTTGGAGCCCATCCCGGCTCCTGCAATGGCTTAAATAGGAAAAGGGTGATCCCTAATGCCGCACATCTAAGAAATCCTGTAGAGGTGAACAAAGTGGCAACCTCCGCCTGGACTCCGGCCAGGCCATGCCCCCAACATGTTTCACTCCGCCCCCCTGCAGCTTACTTCTGTAGCATTAGGGATCACCCTTTTCCTATTTGAGACACTTACCAGCACATCAGCTCAATAATCCTAATTAAGTATTTTTAGCTTAAAAACAGAGGTTTAGTGTTCGATACTGTTGCAAATACACATGAAGTCACACTGGCCAACAAGTAATCTCTGCAAAATATGGTCCCTAAGTCAAAACTATCTCAACTTTCAACCCCAGCTCTTTCTGTGAACTTCAGAGCACTTTCTACCTTTGTTGTTAATAAGAGGTTGGGGGAAAACTGTCAGGAATAATTTTTTTAAGATAGAAGTATGTTTTAATTATTTGTATTTTCTTTTCTAGCCAGGCTTAATCCTTAGGCAATTTTCTCCAGTAATAAAAATAATATTGAGCCCTGAGTCATAGACGTCTTGCAGCATGCTGGAAAATTTCATTAGAGTTTATTCTCATTCTTTATAGCTTTGTGTCAAATATACTGCCTCTTTATCTTTTTGGATTCTTTGTTTTTTTTTTTTCTTAGTGGACAGTTTTGTATTGTTTGGTCAGCTTTTTTGTAATGTGGGTTGTATCATAGGGCCAGAAATAAAGTCTTTACAAAGCACACATATCTGACTGAAGTGAGCAGGTAACTGGTACTAGAGTTGTCACTTTAGACATGAACATGGATAATTGTTTAAATAGGAAGAATGTATTGTGACATTAAATTACTGAGAATGTATCACTTGGTACATTAAGGATTTCAGTTACTGGTTTCTAGTAAACAAAATAGTACTTCTAATCACCTTCAGGGTAAATAACATAGCACAAGTGCCTTGCCACAAGGCAGAGGCATTTATAACAGGAATTGTGACTGCTCAAATTGACAGATTGACCCCCACAATTGGATAATTAGAACCCTTAAGATAAAACAAAATGTTATATAATAGATAAAAACTCTGTCCTCTCTAATACCACCCCAGCTCACTTAACTCACCTCTCTCATTTCCTTGTTGGGGAATAAAATGGTGTAAAGTTTCATCTGGTGCCTAATATTTGTAATAAAAAATATATATCATCCCCAAAACCTCATCCCTAGCTGTTGACAAGAGGGCAGAGTTGCTCCACAGATTTCAACTTTTTACCCTTATCATCACTTTGTGCAAAAGTGATGAGGAAGGGTTAACCAAGGTACCCCCTGTTGGTCTATCATTGCATAGAAAACGCTGATCATGTTGATGGTTACTCTTTACATGCTTCACCAATAGAAAGGAAACAACCTACTGTATATAGTTTATGAAATAAGGTGTGTATTTAAGGAACCAAAGCACTGCATAGAATATGTTAAAAAATAATGGCTAATTAATTCCTTAGAGTTGACTAGAGATGGAGCTTCTCAGCCCTACAAAGGGCATTAATTTCACAATGCTAAAAATTTGCCTTTTTTAAATCAGTTGTATTGTTGCAGGTTTTATGTCAAACATTTTTTTTCTGGTATGATGTAAAACCTTTATATTTAATATTTCATTATTTATTAATATTAATATTATATCATGTTTAAGATTCATTACCTTTGCGGATTGTATTTCAATCAATGTTTAAATGATTGTCTTTCATACCTGCAACATAAATCATGCGTTATTGCAATACTAATTTTGCTTAACTAGCTGGATTATATTAGACCAAAAAGTTGTAAGCCAATAAAAAATAAAGATTGTGGTTTATAAAGACATGCAGAATTCTCTAGGAATGTTTAATAAAACAGACAGTGTTAAATCTTTGAAATTATGTTAACTTGTATTTTTTCATCTGGTATTTGGAATAAGGAACTCAAGTATTTGGAAAATGTACCAAGTCCCCTATAATTTTTGGTGGTTTCTTTGTGTATTATTCCACTTTGTATTTTATGCAGCGTCTCGTATCTATACACTGTTTTTGTCCATGGATGTTTAATGTTCTGCCAGAGTAAATGCAAGGTATGACCATGGGATTAGATGGTAAAAAAAAAGGTTGGTATCTTATAACCCAACAGAGGCGCAGCAAAACAGACACCACAGGTTCAGAGCCTCTTGTTTGTAGAGAGATACCTGGGCCCAGAAGCAGATTTCTTGAAATCCCTTAGTTTTCAAAAGCTCAGACATCGGGTCTGCTCTCTTGGAATCCAGGGATGGAATGTCAAAGCCTCATTGGCCAGTGGTCCCTCTTTGAATAATCACTTATCTCTGCCTTAAATAGTCATTGTGAACCAGGCTAACTAAGTAAAGGATAGAGGTATGAACAAAGTGTGGTAACCCACAGCTACCAAAGTTTTTCTTGGGGCAGGAGAAAACCGGTTTCAGTGCCTTACTTCACTCTGTGAAACAACATGTTAGCAATGCATTGTACAAAGTTATGCTGTTAATTTACCTTCTTAAGTGGCCTCAGGTACTCCACAACCTGGAGCATTCTGTAAGGCTGCTGAAACTTCCAAACTCAGAACTCAGCTTCCTATTGTTGGAAGCTGTGGGGAGACAGGCCAGAGCTTACTCACTAAAGCTGTGGTCTACATTTGCATAATAGAGTTCCCCAAGTTTTGAAGACTATGACCTGGTCTTTTGAAGACTATGCTCTGAAGATAAATGTAGGATTTGCACAGAGGAGTGGAACTGTAATTGGATAGCCAGCAGCCATCTCTCTTTTCCAAACGTTTAATATGGCGACGTAATAATACAAGATACAACAAGGTCCGATGCATATGATGCCATAACTAGCTTTTAGACATGATGACTAAAAACTGGGTTGAATTTTAAAAACACCTTCAAAGGTTTAAATTAAACCTTTGAAGAAGATTTCAGGAGTCTTAGTTGGAAATTGAATTGAGCATTTACACATTCAGTTACTTGTGAAGCTTGCTTTATGTACCTATGGACATTTTTTACGAGGTAAGGTGAACCCTTGGACACAGAATGCAACTTAAAAATTGCAGTCTTTATTTTAGAAAAAGGTTCACAGAAGGCCTTGTAAGCTTGTAAGAAACATAGTAAATGAATAATAAAAAATACATAAATGTACCTAAAATCTGGATTATGATGCTTTTAAAATTATCTTAATATAATTGATTCCTTATTTCCCAAATAAAGTTCATTCTTCATTAGACATAACAGAATAACTTACCCACTCATATACTGTATACTATAAATTAAGAATTACGTTATCTTGCATCTCTCAGTGCTTCAGTTCCAAATCTCTTGAGTAGGCTCCAAAACAGACCTCCTTTGAACCACATTGTTGAGGTAAAGATGGCTTGCTGCATGCATATGATCATTATGCTATGGATGTTAGTTGGAAGAGATGTTTGAGAAGGGGTTTCTGAAAGGGTACTACTCCACTGATTACAGACAGGCCAAATTTTTGTGTTTGCACTACTTTAACAATATAATACAGTGTGACTACTGGATATGTAAGAATAATTTTCAAGTTCACATTACAGAACAGTTAAACATGCCTTGCTGACTCACACTTTAACAATGAGTGAAAAATGTCAGTGAGGTTTTTAAGCAACATCTGTTCATAATTTTAATTATAACAAAGATTACGTACCTTTCACAGCCATTTAATTCCCATGTTAATTGTTTAAATAAGGAAAGACATGGTGTGCAAATAGTTCAGTACATTGAGGCTTATTAATGAAATCTAAACAAAAGAAGTATGTCTTTGTTGCCCGCAGCAGATTCCAATTGAAAAGTTTAGATGCCCATAGAAGATAACATTGGACTACAATGTAATGTCAATGGGCTGGTCATGACAGCTTCAAAATATATGTTCTTGAGATACAAAGCTAGCTAAAATAGTTTTACTTAATTGTTTTATCTGGTGCTGGGACTGTTTGCTCATAGCTTCCCTCTGAACATGAGCGCACGTATGACTAAAACACTACCGTAAAGAGGTGAATCTGGTGCAGGTAAAATCCTGAGACAATCACAATTAGTGCATGTCTTCCCATTATCTAAAGTCCATGTCCAGCTAAAGAAACAAATTGGTTTCTGTGGGCAACACACATTTCTTTACTTTTCTTGTACAACATTTTTGATAGCTGTACTGCTTTCTCAGTGTTATATTCATTTGAATTCCACTGTATCTTAATAACCAAGGATATTACAAGCTTCCAGTGATTTAACCAAATTACATTTCCACTAGAGTTTGCTAACAATTAACGTTCCATGTTGATGGCCATCCTAAGACTAACTCCTGTGTCATGTAATAATAAACACTACAGCGTACATATTGAATTTATGATGCAACAGTCCCATATAGTTTTATGAATTTTATGTTTCATGTGCTATTGCTGTTGTGGATTAAAGCCAGAGACAGAACTTTTCCCATCATCATTTTGTGTGCGTTTGATACCCAAAGCTATTGTAAGATTACAGTAGTCATATACATAGATTTCTGCCAGGTTGAATAAAGACCCCAGTCCATCCAGTTCAACCTGAGTGAGCGCCCACAATTGTCCCCATCCCCACACACTACGTCCCATCAAGATGCCCATCCACTATATGATTTGTTTTTATATATTTAAGGTACTCATGTAGCACCATAAATCTAGGCAGTGCTCCACACACACCCACACCGGTCCCCACCCCCAAGGGTTCCACAATCCAAGGTCCCCAACTCACACCCATACACCAGGGCCAATTTTGGACAGAAGCCAATTAACCTAACAGCATGTCTTGTATATTAAAGAATATGTAAAGCCAATTGTTATTTTTATTTAACATTTTGGAGAAGGGGATGGTTTAAACCGCTGTTAGTTTTGTATTGCCATTTGTGCCTCCTTAGGGAGATTTTCCTTAACTTCCTATCCTATAGTCTTAACAGAAATTGAGAGGATATCTTTCCAATATGCAGAATATCGCCTCTTAGACAGTTGTCACGAGAAACAAGTATTTAGGTGGCAACTTAAGGTTTTGGATTTACCCTTACTTCATTCCCAGTGACATTGGTGATCAGGACAATTATTGAGAGTGAATATCCCTAACAGGGACACAGACAGCAATATAAACATGTCAGTGCTTATATCCCTTCACCACTCTTTCCAAATCTAAAGAAAACTTTTGCATTTAGTTATTACTTTACATTTTTTTTTAAACATCCAAGTAATGAGATGACAGCAAGATTTATTTGTGCTGACTTCAGCTCCATGAAAGAAGATTTCACTTCTGTGAAGTGAACAACTAAAGTTGAGTGTACTTAGATCAGTTTGTCCTTTACATTGTTTAATTCACTAAGAGCAAAGATTTTCCGCCATATGTCAAGTGAATTTGATTGGATAATGCTGCTAACTGTCCAATCTGTGCCATTGTCAATAGAAATTCCAGCAAAAGTTAGCTTTACCAAGGGTTGCAAAGAAGTATTTCAGAACCCTACCTTTGTCTGTTCTTACTACAAAAAGGTTAAATATCTAACCGCTATTGCATTCCTACTAAAGCAATGATATTTTATTTCTTAAAGAACCTGAATATTTTTTTCATTTTTTATGATATATCTAACATGGCATATTAGAGAAAAAGTACATTATGAATTTGGATGGCCTTATATAGAGAATCACAATAATTACTAGATTGTTAAAATTATTTATTTTTCATTTTATTCATTTTTAGGGTGCTAATGCCCTTGTAACATACACTATCATCAGTGGGGCTGACGACAGTTTCCGCATTGATCCGGAGTCTGGAGATCTAATTGCCACCAGGCGCCTAGACAGAGAGCGTCGTTCCAAGTATTCCCTCCTGGTGAGGGCAGATGATGGCCTACAGTCTTCAGATATGAGAATAAATATTACTATAAGTGATGTCAATGATCACATACCTAAGTTCACCAGGGCTGTCTACTCATTTGATGTGGCAGAAGACACCATGCCAGGTAAATTAAATGTATAAATATTAATGTGCATATCTGTGGACTAATGAATCTTTAATTTTCAGCACTGAGATGTCTGTTCCATCTTGGGGTAAGTTTTGTCGTTTTTAAGTCAAAATAAAGCTAAGGTTAGGTGTAGATTGAGGATAAATGTTATGTAGTAGTGTCAGGTTAAATTTTAAGGTTTAAAACGAAGGATTAAGATTTAAGGAGCTAAGGTTTCATATTAGGAATTAGAGCAAGCATTAAGATTCAGGTTGGGTAGAGGGTTGGGCCTTTTAGTTTAAGTTCAGGGAGAGGGGTAGTTTTTGGTTCTGTTTAACAGTTAGGGATAGGTTAGAGTTTAGGTATTACTTTGGAAAACATATTTTTGCTTGTGATCACATCAAAAGCCCTGCACTTGAGAAATGTGCCCTATGTACGACAAATGCGGCAATGTGGTTCCTGCACCTTTTCTTGGCAGTGAACCTTGTGCATTTTTCCGTGCAACAAGATGTGTAACTGCCATCTGCATTTGGGTTGCCTTTAGAAATAATGGCACTGCAAGAATAATGCTTGTTGTGGTGCATTTTTTCACGATTCCAAGAATGTGCATAAAAGTTTGTGTTTCTGTGCACGTTCCCAAAACGGGTGAATGAGGCTTAAAGGTTGCTGGAAACATTCCTCACACACACTCTTCATTATATAGGCCTGTATACTGTGGAGTCATTTTTAGGGTCCAGTAGAAAAAGTGAGAAGTAATGTGCCTTATACTCATTTATTATTTATTCTAATTGTTTTTGCTTTTTAAATTGTATTCAAAAGGCTCCATCGTAGCTGCAATCCTGGCCACAGATGATGACTCTGGAATTAATGGAGAGATCACATACATTGTTACTGATGATGATGAAGATGGCATATTCTTCTTGAACCCGGTCACAGGAGTGTTTAATGTCACTCGTGCACTAGATTACGAAATACAGCAGTACTATATACTAACAGTGTGTGCTGCAGACGGAGGAGGTCAGTCCTCGTGTGTCAGAGTCTACTTCAACATTCTGGATATCAATGACAATCCTCCTATCTTCAGTATGAGCTCCTACAGCACTTCTATAATGGAAAATTTGCCATATGGATCAACTATTCTGATATTCAATGTGACTGATGCAGATGAAGGTATGTTCTACCTGTGGTGATTTAATTTCAGTTTATTCTGTTAAGTACTATATACTCTAACAAGATTTAGGCTGGCCATAGATTTGAATCTCTGTCGGTTCAGCAGGAGCCAGCAGAGATTCAAACCGTGTATGGGTAGGCTGAATGTACTAAGATGATCGATCAACTTGGGTACAACTAGCCTGACGGATTTTACTTACGATTATCGCTAGTGGCTGCTATAGCTGCTTACAATAATCAATGGCTTCCCCCGCCCGGAGAATTCATTGTTTCGGTGGGAGGGATTCCCCTGTAAGCACTTTTGTGTTGATGGGGGGAATCATGCAAATTTCTTTCTTTCTTTCTTGCAACCCGTTTATGGCTTGCCTTAGTGGTCATGGTGAAGGCACAACAGAATTGACCTTGGAGTAATAGCCTTTACATTTATTTAGTTGGTTTAATAGCCAATGTTTATTCAGTGAATAACTTACGTGACAATCCAGCTTTGTTTTTGTTGTTGGTAATTTCTTTCTGCCTGCTGATATTTTTTAAAATGATTAGAAAATCAGGACTGAACTTGAAAGTTTACATTGCATTATGGTAAGTGAGTTTTCTTACTAGGGTCAATCAACAGTATGCTATGACATACTGGGTGAAAAAAAGAATGGTCACAAACAGTAGACAAACAAGTTTAAAGTGCATATATGGCCACAACCTTTTTTTTTTGTAATTTTGGAGAGAGTTGAAAAAGAGAGATTAGAGTAGGATAGTAGAGAAATTTGAGAAGGATTAAAAATCCTATCAGTCTATTTTCTGTTGTGTCCCTTTGGGGGATTTCCCTTCATTTTCTGTCCTGCAACACAAAACGAAGTGAGAGGAAACATGTACAAAGTGAGGGAATTCCCTCTCTTAGATAGCTGTCACCAAGACTTTATATATATATATATATATATATATGTGGCTACATTAGTTTTCTTTTTTTTGTATGCCTTTCATTTATATTCACCTGGGGATCCAGACAGTTGTACATGGCTATCAGATTTATATGGACTTGACTAACAAATTAAAGCTGAACTCCAGCTAACACTTTATATGCAGTGACAGTAACAGTGTTTTCCATTTGGGATAAAGGTTTTAATAAAACAGAATTACTGGCAGGATTACCGGGTGAAAATAAGGGTAAAAAAGCCTAAGGTTGCTTTCACATGGACGTCATCAGTTCATTTGGAAAAAAAATTTGGAATACGAATTCAGGTTACATCAGTTTACATAAATTTTCACATCTACAGTACCTTCGGTTCTGTACAGTTTACATCAGTTTCCGGTTCATCTATTTATGGATCCTTTTTTTTTTTCCCGAAACCAATCATAGAAGGCAAAAGTATACAAAAATGTGTTTGCCTAAAAACTGACATAAATGAAAGAGACATAAATGGACAGCATCCGTTTACGTTCGTTGAGATCCATCTGAATGGAAACGGATGCAGTCTTGCTCTATTTAAAACAACGGAGCTGAACAGACATGTATGTAGGAGGATGATTGTAAATGGATGATCATCCGTTTATAACCGAAAGCCCATAGGAATCAATTGCTGTCCATTTGCCATCTGAAAACAGACAGATGGAATGCCCGTGTGAAAGTACCCTTAAAAGGGAACTAATGTAGCCACCACCAGCCATTTAAGAATCAGTAACCTGCAATATATAATAGATTTTTGTTTTTGGGTTTATTACCACAACAATCTACTAACTGGATGGAAACTAATTAAGATTGTTTGTATCTACTTTCAGTTTTCTTCTGTAACGATGAGTTATGCATTTGCAGGAAACTGAAGCTGGCCTTAAACGCTTAAACATGTCCCTTTGACAGAATTTAATCAAACAATCTGTCAGGCAGGGATGGCCACACACTAATCAAAATTCTCTGGAGTTGTTTTTATGTCTTGTTCAATTCTTGAACACCATTCATAGTTTCTTTTTAATGATTCTAAATATTGTTAAACTATGACAGCGGTAAAAAAATTTTGGGAGTTTCATAATTCCAAATTCTGTAGTAATAGCTGCATTGTTTATATTGTTATCACAGTAGCTTCCTGCATATTGTGCTTCTACATTGAATGTTACACCCTTTTCATATATGGCAGAGCATGATTCATTTTTTGCAGGAATCTGCACAAAGGAGCTGTCTGCTGTTCAGGAAGTTTCCACGTATACCAATCATGAATATTTACAACAATGACACTACTTCAAATCCATTCAAAGAAAACCCCTACAGCAACTTAGAGTACTAAGGCTTAAAAAATCATTGATCACGTTAAACACTTCCAGAAATCAGCCTTTTTTAATCAGGCTGCAAAATACTTGGATTTAAATGTGTCATGCAGTAATTGAAAGTGGTTCTAAAGGTTCAGGGTTTTTTTTTTTTTTTGTTTACCTTAAAGTGTTACTAAACCCACAACAGTAAAATCAGTGTGTATATGCAGTAAAGCATGCTTGTTATACTCACTGTGGAAACTAAGGGATTAATCCTCTGCATTGTGTAAAAAAATCAGTTTGATCCTGTATTCTCTGATCTTCTCCTGCTTCCAGAGTCCCCAATACAGCTCCGGATAGTACATAGGCCAGGGGACAAGCTGCACATGCTCAGTTTGATTTTTATTGCTAGAGAGTTTTTTTTCTTGGGAGAGTGCATGTGATCAGCACAGGGCCAATAAGCACTGTCCAGACAGAGGGTCAGTGGTCCTGTATCCTCATAGGACATTCATGGGAGAATAAAAGTTCTTCCTACATACTGTAACCAGACACTGATAAAAGTCACAAGACTGCTCTAACTCCTGATGAGAACAGGCATTTATCAGTTAATATTTACTAAAACTATTGCATTTCCATGTTCTGTGTACTGTGGGAGACCAGATATAGTGAATGCAGGTTCCTGGCTTTAGTAACATCTCAATGCATTCTCTGAATTAAGGTAAAAAAAAAATTCCCCCAGTATCCCTTATACTTACCTGAGCCCGGTCACAATCCAGCGATGTGCACGAGAGCAGTGTCTCTCCCAGCTCTCTCCTTCCCCATTGGCTCAGACAAAGCAGTGTCTAAAATACAATACATAAATTCATTGGCAAAATTTACACATCTGTAAGCAGGTTGTGAAAGACACCTCATCAGCTATATTTGATTTGATTGGGAATTAGGTTATTATATGTTGTTTAGGTGTCTATTACTCTGTGGGAGGTATCTGAGGGAGGTCCATTTTATTGACCTTGTCTTTTACGAACAAATGTTTTTATCTACTTTGGTAACAATACAATATATTCATTTTATTTTACCTTTTATTTGTCCTTTCTTGTTGGCTCTGCTTTGAAACCAATCAGCTGCCAGTTTTTTTTAAGTTTTTTTTGTCAAAGCTTAATTAAACAAGCTGAGGTTAGACGATGATTGGCTACCATGCACAGCTGCACCAAATTTTGTACTCCAGTTTTAGGACCAATTCACACTATATGCAGTGACAGATGTTTTACAACTGTTTCCTATGTGTCCGATTCATACTTCAATGCAGCCTAGCGCTGCGCTGCAGCATGCTGCAATAAAATAAAGACATGCTGCATTTTATTACAGTGCACAGGCCCAAATGGCACTGCACTGTCAGGCAGCACGCTGCCCAACATTGCAGCAGATGAAGTGTACATTTTGTACATTTCAAATAAAGCTGGTACAAAACAAAAAGTATAAGAGTCATATGGTGAGCTGGATCGCACACCACACTGCCCCCTAGCCAGCCGGCAACGCAGAACGGCCGAAGTGCTACCCTGGGTCCTTAGTCATTACTCACAGAAGCAGTGCTGGACAAGAATGGCAAATTTAGGTATTAGGGCCTGTACCAATGGTCTTTGGGCTTTTGTTGATGGCATCTGTTTGAGACACTTCTGAGATCATTATGACTTCATTAACAGCTGCACTTGACCTGCATTTGACCTCTTTCTGACCTGCATTTGTCCTGTTTTAAATAGGTTTTGCATTCCCATAGACTTGTATGGGGATGCAAAGCCAGGTTAAAGCAAACAAAAGGCCATTGACACAGCACAGACCCTAAAAGAGCTTTAGAAGGTGATATTTTTCACAGAGATGAGCTTAAAGTCACATGATGTAATATGTTCAAAAGTTTACTGAAAACAGTTCAGGAGCTAAATATGTTGTACCTTATGGAGTGGGTAATACTGGAGGGTCTGCTGTAGCTTACTAATAAATGTCACAGCTCAGTCCACACAACACCTGAGTGTTTATTGCTGCAAGCAGTTTACTATCGTATGCACATTTCTACAAAAAGCAATGTTTAGGTACATGTCCTTCCACGCTTGGTATCTTGGTATTTTACGCTTGGTAAAACATATACTTTATGTTTTAATAACTGACAATTTATGTTTGCACAGCACTTTAGTAGATAGTATCATTTTCTTGCATTAAGCCTGCTCCTACAGTGTGGGAATTCTCTTGTCGGTGCTCTCTCCCACTCCTATTGCTCAAAATAATGATCAGTCAAACCCATTGCCTCTCGCTAAATACTTTTTAGACCAGCTTCCAGTTTTGTTGCTGTTCCTTTCATTACATTCCAGGGCTTATCTTCCATATCAGAGTTAATTCTGCCCCTACTGTTAAAAATATATTTAAAAAAATTATTAAACTGCTGAGCCCATACTCGGAATCTAAGGAGCAGAGGACACTGAATATGAAAAGATTACACAAGCTATAGGAGATTCCAAAATTCATTAAATGATAATGTTTTTCACATGACAGTAATTCAGATATTAGGAACTAATAAACTCAATTCATCTTATAGAATGGCTTTGTGAGCTTATTTTAAAGTATAACCAAAGGGACATTTTTTTTTCTTTGGATAGAGGGGAGAGGGATTAGAACACTAATCAGTTTTTATTGCTGTCTGTACCCCCATTAGGGAGATTCATCCTCTCTATTTATCCTGTTTACCATTATAATTGAAAGTGAAAGCAAAAGAAAAATCCCAAATTTTTGTCTGTCCCAAAAATAGAGGGGAAATCTTTCAATGGGTGACCTGGGGGTCCCCAAGAAATTCCCGTAATTTGCAGGGATTTCCTCTCACTTCCTGTTTTGGCTATGGGACAGGAAATGCAGATAAATCTCCCCAATGGGACAAAGAGGGCAAAAATAAACCTCACAGGGGTATAACCCCCCTTACTATATCCAAAATGAAAACAAAGGGTTTTACCTATAGTTCTACTTTGATTTTATAACTAATCACACTGAATAGCTTCATCACGTTTTGTGCTGCCAGAAAAAATTTAAATAAAATACATGTGAGATCTGTATAACAGATTTCTTAGAACAAAATATACTATATAAACAATATATATATATTAGGGCTGTTACTGATTAAATTTTTTGTGTTCGATTAATCGATTTTTTTTAATCAATGAATCGACTAATTTCGATTAATTATAATGCACATACAGTTTTTTCAAAAAAAATTCCCCCCATACTGTACTGTCCACATCTCCCCCATACTGTCCACATCTCCCCCATACTGTCCACATCTCCCCCATACTGTCCACATCTCCCCCATACTGTCCACATCTCCCCACACCTCCCCCATACCTTAATATTCACATATTCATGTCTGCTCTGTCCGGAATAGACAGCAGGCAGACCCGTCCATGATGATGATGTCAGCACGCCGCTACTAAGCCGCCATCGGGTGGACCAAGATGGCCGCGGCTCCGGAGCTAGGCCGAAGCTGCGGCTTTTCCTATGGGCGAGACCGCGGAGCTCACTCCGCGGATCGTCCTCGATCAAAATTATTTTGATCGATCAAAGGAATTAATGATTATTCGAACAATTAATCGTTAATTTCCGCAGCCCTAATATATATATATATGTATATATATATATATTAGGGCTGTTACTGTTTAAAATTTTCGTGTTCGATTAATCATTTTTTTTTTTATTGATTAATTGACTAATTTCGATTAATTATAACGCACATACATACAACTACTTTTAGCTGATCTCCTTGCATTGCAACTCTGCATTAGTCAGTGGTAAATGTGGTATACACTATATACAATCACCCGACACTAGTTAGTTTCCACAATCCATGACTTAACTTCACAGTTCACACAAATAAGTTTTAAATTCAAACTGTAGCACTGACGTAAGTCATTTTTTTTTTCCACAGTAGCGTGACAATCCCTCCACCTCTGGTCTAACTAATCACTCTCACCTTATGGCATGGACCCTTGTGCAAACAGGTGGTCATGCAAGCGGGTATCAAAAGGGTTAACACGGACCACAAACTTCTCTCACGTCTCCTTAGATCTCAGCAAGGACGCCAGGTCATGGGTAGAAAGAAAAGATCTAAGTGCTCACTGCTTAAGTATAAGATTACATTTTTGTGTTCAAACACAAACTACTCACATAAAGATGTTATAAACACAGCATGTAAAACCGACAGTCGTGTTAGTTCCGTAGAGCAGCAGCGGGTGACATCATGTGTAGCTCCGCCCCCATACGCGTTACGTTCAATCAGAACTTCAATGTCACCGGACTCCTCCCCCTTCCCTTCGTTAGCAGACGGAGGCACTTGGGGAAGGGGGGAGGAGTTCAGTGACGTCGATGCCCGTGACGTCAATGGATCTTCGACGGAACTCCCTGAAGACCCGGAAGCTGGCGGAGAGGTGAGTACCGATCAAAAGAATTTTGATTGAGCAAAAAAATTAATTGATTAATCAAGGAATTTAATTTCCACAGCCCTAATATATATATATATATATATATATATATATATATATATATATATATATATATACGAAAAATTCAATTCTCTATGAAAACTTAAATAGTCACTCTTTGTTTTTCTCTGTAGTAAAGTTGTGCATTTTTTATCTTTCCATATGTAAAAGGTACTGAATCCACATTTCACTTAAGCCTGTTGCACACGAATATTTTTTTTTCCTTCAACCAAAAAAAACTGACAGCTCCAGTCGGAGCCGCTGTACTATCAATCCAATGGATCCCCCACTGCTGCCCACCCCCCGCCAGAACACTCCGTTCAGTGCTCTCAGCCATTGTCTGAGAGCGCTGATTGGGAGCCGGTTGGCTGCTGGTTTTCCAGCATGCTTGTCTGGCAAAAGCCAGCCAAACGGCCGGCTTCTGTTGGATTGGCTGACATACATTGTCGGACAGTTTTTATTGAACGAGCCGATGTCTCCTGCTATTCAGCCCGTTGTGTACTTGGCTTTAGACTTTAGTATTAGTTAAGGTTTTGGTCTCTCTGCTCACTTCCTATTTCCTGGACCCCAGCCAATAAAAAGTTTAGGATTATTAAATTGTTGGGTCATAAGGCTGATGTTTACTGCTTCTCACTAGGTAAGGATGATAATCCATTAGAAGGAGCTTTCCTGTTCAGTGGATGATGAAAGGGTTCTTTCTTTGGCCCAGACCTTATGATAAAGAGTGTAGAATGCTTATAAAATGCCTGAAAGACAATACATAGGACCACTTTAAATATAGCCCGGTCATCATTTTTGTAACTTTTGTCTGTCTTCTTCATGAATAATATAGCATATATTTATCCAGACCAAGTTTTTTATATTCAGAAGAATTTAGATGAAATGGAGTAAATGTTTTGACTTTAAGGCTAGGTTCACACCTATGCGAATTGGATGCGGGTTTCCCTGCATCCAGTTCCCATGACAGGAGATTGTGACTGGCTCTCTATGGAGTCGGCTCACATATCTCCGTTGCGGCTGCGAGCGGCTTGCACAGGAACGCTGTGCGTCTTTGGCACTGTTTCACCAAATTCAGGCAAAAAATTGGCATCCATCGGAGGTGTGAACCCAGCCTGAATCTATAAATATAAATGTATTCAAATTTTTCACTAACCTGGACATGGAATTAACAAAAATCCATAAAAATAGTTTATTCCTTCCTACCGCTCAAACTTCTCTATCCGTATATCACCTTCTTTGTTAATTAGGGAGGCTCAGGTGGCGATAGGGGCTGGGGCTAAGCACATCTTTTACAGTAAAAGTCTTGATTTGCATGTAAATTAAAGTGATATTAAATCAAAAAAATTGCAGCTTACCATAAGATCCATATAGTGGTTGCATTTGTTTTCTTTTTTGAGGCTTTGTCCTTGTCCCATTACTTTCATACAGCCAGTAACACACTTCTTGCCTTAGGGTGTCTCCACTCTGGAAGGAGGAGCAATGGAGACATATGAAAACAGACAGTCGTCCCTTTTTCATTCGATCACCTCGTAGAGGAGAGTGGAGTTCTGACAGGCCCATCTCAGCAACGTGAGCAGAGACGGACCTTTCATCTGCCTGCTCAGCGGGGATCAGCGGATCGATCCCAGCTGAGCAAGCAGAGTCTGTCAAACGGCCCATGCGAAAAGGCCTATGAGATGCATTGATGTCCATTTTTCACTCGTCAACAGATGGATGAAAAACGGACAAACGGTCTGCATGTGTGAAAGGGGCCTAAGAAATTAAAGCTGAACTCCAGCTAACACTTTTCAAACAGTTACAGCTACTTTTTTGGAATAAAAGTTTTACATAACCGCTACTTCTGCTGGACAGTTTGGTCTGTTATAGGAAGTTGAAAAATAACAGAGTTCCTGGATCACCAATTGAAAATAAAAAAAACAAACTAAAAAAGAAAACTAATGTAGCCAGTCACCTAAAAAAACCAGTAAGCTGCAATGTATAACATTTTTGTTTTTGGGTTTGATAATGCTTTAGGCTTCCAGTATCTCTGGAACAACTGATTGTTCTGGCTTGTGGTTTGCCTTGAAGGTTACCTCAAAAATTGAATTGTTTTGCTCAGATTACATTTAAATGTATGTTTGTTTATTTTGACCAAGGTTATTAATGTTATTGTCCCTTTTTTAGGGCTTACAAATAGGTATATGTGGGACTTATCTAATGCTCAGAAATGGGCAATATAGTTCCAAAAAACAATTGACCACTGTTTGAGCTGGAAAACCTTGAAATGGGTGTAAATTAGTACATTGCAGTTTAATTATCCTAAGCAGTTCTTAATATCTGTTCAGCAAATGGGTCAATCTTTGTTAGTACAATATTACATATAATACCAATATGAAAGGAACCCAGTCTTCCTGAACAATTAACCTAATTAATTCCCTATCCATAGCCGCTAGCTTTGTAAATTGTAAATCTCCTTTAAGTAATCCTGCCTTTGGTGACTTACTTCAAAAGTGATTATGTTTATTAACTGAATCTCTCTGTCTACTGCATCATCAGTTTTCTGAAAGATCTTATTATTTTCAGCAATTCCTGTCATGACATAAGCTACTAAGTCTAGCATTCTGACTCCTTTCTTTCCCTGTGAATTAGATTAGTGGTTTCTGTTCATATAACAGCATGGTTTGGATTATGGTCCCTTAGATGCTCTAGACGCTTTTGTATAGATATGGCCCAAATACTATTGTCTTGTTTTTCAATTAATATTTATCTATTTATTTATAAATGTATCTACAGCATGGATACTCACTCCTTAGTAGAAACCTGCCAAACATCCTTTGGCATGTATTAGAATTTATGTTTTATTAAGTCAATGCTGATCAATAAAATAAAAATGTTTTTCTACACTTATTAAAATCCTTTTAATGTAGTTCCCAATTTCACAAACAATATTGTATAAATGTAATGTTATTATTTAAACCAGATTGAAGATAATTCATTGTATTAAACCATGATAACTCTTGAGTCTTTGAAAAAATAGTATGATCAAAGGGCATGTAAATCAGCATGTCTATCCTATATACTCAATCTGGAAGGCAGCAGGTTACCCAGTGGTTTTCAATAGATATTTTATGTTATACTATGTTTTATTTGTACTCCAGTCCAGGAACTATATAGTTACTCCAGAGAGAAAAAAAAAAAATATATATATATATATATATACAGTATATATATATATATATATATATATATGTATGTCTGTGTGTGTGTTTTGCAGTTTGGTGGCAATCATTTTGTTTCATTATTAATCAAATCTCCTAATTTATTTCCAGGATTGAATTCAAAACTGTCCTACAGCATATCTTCTGGAGATAGTATGGGTCAATTTCAGATTGACAAAAATGGAGCCTTAAAACTAAAAAAGTCATTAGACAGGGAAAGCCAGTCATTCTATAATCTTGTGGTTCAAGTACATGATATGGCACCTCCACCAGCATCTAGATACACAAGTTCAGCGGAAGTATCAATCATTTTATTAGATGTCAATGACAACCCACCAAGTTTCATCTCTCCAAAATTGACTTATATCCAAGAAAACACTCCTACTGACACTATTGTGTTCCGGGCACAAGCCACAGATCCCGACAGTGGTCCTAACTGTTATATTCAGTATTCAATACTTAGTTCACTGGGTAACAAATTTAGCATTGGAAATATTGATGGGGAGGTGCATCTGACAGGAGAGCTGGATCGTGAAGATGTTTCCAATTATACCCTAACAATCATTGCTACTGATAAAGGGGAACCAGCACTTTCTTCATCTGTGGATGTCACAGTTATGGTGCTTGATGTCAATGACAACAACCCTCGCTTCTCACAAAGCATGTTTAAAGTGGAAATAAGTGAAAATACCCTAACTGGAACAGATCTTATCCAGGTAGTTGCATCAGATGCAGACGAAGGATTAAATGGAATGGTCCGTTACAGCATCATAGAAGGAAATCCGAACAATGAATTTAGGATTGATTCAGTTACTGGAGTAATATCAATAGCTAAACCTTTGGACCGTGAAAAGAGGTCTTCATACACATTGGTTGTCCAGTCATCAGATCGTGGTAGCAATTCACGGACAGACACAACAACAGTTAGCATTATTCTAACTGACGTTAATGATGTGGTTCCTAAATTTGAATTATCACCGTATTCAGTTAATGTACCTGAAAATCTGGAGACCTTGCCAAAAGTTATTCTTCAGGTAAGTGGCATCTTAACTACAGCTTTAAGGAACGTACTTAGGATCCTGCTATGGAATTTATATGTCTCTGCACTGGAATTTTTCACATTTATAAATATTCATATTTTTTTTATTTTAAGACCTGATTTTATTATCATAATTATTTCTACACATAAGTAGAACTAGTTTATCAATCTAGTGTGATACTTGCCATGTTAAATATAGTATGCATGTTCAATTTTGGGATTTCAGTTTTCATGTAATATCCACATTTTTCATACCATATTAATCAGCACAGGTGATGAAATTATTAAGAACCAAATACTTGTCTAAAAACTAAACAGAAAATCAAGATATGAATGAACTTGATAAATAAATATTACATATCTATACTTTTTTAGGTTGTGGCTAGAGATGATGATCAAGGTCTTAACAGCAAATTGACATATGCAATAGCTTCTGGCAATGAAGAATGGGCATTCAGGTTATCATCAACTGGGCAGCTTAGCATAGTAAAAAGTCTGGACCGGGAGATGAAAGAGCAGTATATCTTACTAATCACAGCAGTGGATTCAGGTATGTTTTCTCATGTATTTTTATATTGTACCATGTTGGGATTTCCCAAATAGTTTATTGCTAATTAGATTTTGGTCGTGTTTTAAATGGAGTATAATTTTGTGCTACTCTTTACCTCCAGTCTGTGGAACATATATTCCTTTTAGCTTCTTAAATGCTCTTGCGCCATGTCAGATGGGTAATTCTGCCATTGGTGACATATAATTAAATTGGCAGCTAATTAAATAATGGATTGGTCTATTAGTGAGATTGTCGCTGGTGCATTGTCATCAGTTGCAGGATTGCTCATCCTACATCACCTTTAGGGGTTTATTTACTAAGGACAAAAAGAGTTCCAGAGCTTAGTAAATGAGCAGAAGCTCTGCTGATTTCCATCATCCAATCATGTGCAAGCAAAATTGCTTTGCAAATTGAAGCCTTATCTCATTTACTAAGCTTAGGAGCAACTACAGTTGCTGAGGGCAACTGCACTTTGCAAAGTACAGCTTCTATTTGCCTTTAGTAAATCAACCCCTCTGTTTTTCGGTCTGCTACAGCTGTGGTAGCTGCAGCATCTTTACGCAGCTGACAGTGCATGTCCATATTAACAAAAAAAACAGTATGCTTAAATAATTCTATAACCTATCATTAATTCTATACCTTATCTATATATTATTGGAGTCTTTGAGGTTCTGTAAGGTGCATCAAAGTTTCATATTAACCAGTAGCTGCCCGCCCACTGTCATATGACGGCGGGACGAGACAGCTCTCGTTCTGGGCCGCTGTCATATGACGAGATCGCTTCTCGGGCCACTAGGTGGAGCACGCCCGCTGCGTCACTGGGGACCCGATGCGTGTGCCCGGCGGCCGCGGTGTCCACCGGGCACCCGCGATTGCCCAATAACTGAGCAGGACTGTGGATCTGTGTGTGTAAACACAAAGATTCACGTCCTGTCAGAGGAGGTGAGACTGATGGTGTGTCCCTTGTACATAGGGACACCGATCAGTCACCTCCCCCATTCAGTCCCCTCCCCCCACAGTTAGAATCACTCCTTAGGGCACACATTTAACCCCTCGATCACCCCCTAGTGTTAACCCCTTCCCTGCCAGTCACATTTATACATTAATCAATGCATTTTTATAGCACGGAACGCTGTATAAATGTGAATGGTCCCAAAAATGTGTCAAAAGTGTCCGATATGTCCGCCACAATATCGCAGTCACGATAAAAATCGCAGATGGCCGCCATTACTAGTTAAAAAAATAAATAATAAAAATGCTATAAATCTATCCCCTGTTTTGTAGACGCTATAACTTTTGCGCAAACCACTCAATATACGCTTATTGCGATTTTCACAGTGCTGTCATTCCCACCTATACTCTGGTTTCTGGTGTGATGGGGATTATGGAAAATTAACATTAGATTTAGTTTTATTATTTAAGAATACATTGTGATACTGGACTGATACTGGTCCCAGGTTTATTTTCAGGTGTCCAAACAAGATAGCTTCACATCAGCTGAAAAAAAACAGCAAATATCATGATACTGTATATATTCTGTAGACTATTGCTTGCCCTCAAGTTTCATACTCATGGATAAACCCTCCAAGTGCTTCTCCACAGCAAACAGCAAAACCACTGTCTTTTATTTCATCATGCATTGGGTTTTCAAACTGAAAGCACAGCATCTTCTTGTGAGAGTTTTCCAGCCCCTTTAAAGGGCAGGCATTCTGAAAGGTGGATTGGGGTGGTCAGGCTATGTACCCACCAAAACACTTCCTCGGCCTGAACTCCAGAACTAACAAAGGCAGGTGACCTAATACTTTTTGGTAATATAGTGTATGTCCCTGTTTTCATTATTTTATAACCTTATAATTCACAATATGATACAGTTTTTATAATCTATTATTTCATTAATACTTTGTTAACATATTATTGCATTGAAATTTACAGCCTCACCACTTTCCATTTGTGTTAGCTTGTTAATGATAGATAGATAGATAGATAGATAGCTAGATAGATAGATAGCTAGATAGATAGATAGAATGATAAAGGTAGACTTCCATTTCTCTATACATTGCAGCTTCTTCCTTAAAGTTACTATGCTAAAAAATAGTTCTTAATGACTCAGAGGAGGGACATCTCTCCACATCCCCACTGCTTTAAGAAACAGCAACTACCGCATTTATCGGCATATAACACGCGCCGGCATATAACACGCACCCCAAGTTTAGGAGGGAAGTTTAAGGAAAAAAAGTGTACTTAACTGGTGGATCAACAGAGTCTGCCAGAAAAATGTAAGACTGTCCTGGGCTCTTTTATCAGAAGCCCTGGCACATTTTTCAAAACATCATGGAGGCACCCTGTAATAATAATTTGCAAAAATAAAGATTGTATACAAATAGTTAAAAAAAGATATACAAAATCAGTTTAGAAACTTATAAGCTTTCAAAACATTCATGTAAAGTTGACCAACACTGTTATGGTTTTCCTTTAAATTGGAGTTTTGTTTTATTCAGATGAAAGACTTCTATTAAGAACATATGTCTGCTTTTTAATAACAAATCTGTTCAGATATTATCATCCATAGTGCTGAAATGTTGAGCAGTATGTCAGTTTTCCTCATGTTCCAATGAGTGATGTCACTACTATAGGATTATTTAATGGCTCATCTATTTATTGTTGACTCACAGTTGATGATGATATTTGTATGTGTCTAATGAGAATGCTCATAATATTTGATACATTTAAAAAAAAAAAAAGTTCATGAAAAATAATAAGCATATATAATTCCAAACAGTGCCAGATAACGTATCATACAATTCCGTTTATATTTGCTTGTGTCGCAATGTAAAACAAATCTGCCTCGTCTGTCTCCCGAGGCATATTATTGCTAGTTGTCCTTAATCCACCTCTCGTGTAAGTGATAAATGCTGCGCTTGAAAGCACATACAAATGAGGATTCTTGCTTGAGCTAATAATGTTGTTTTGTATTAACATAATCAATTCATGATTACTGCTTTTCATTTTTGTTTTGGAACTTTCTAATCGTTGTAAATATCAGGCTTTCATTTTTTTGGGGTTGGCTTTGATATTATTGAAATATTAGAAACATTTAAATCTTATTTCAAGAACTGAGCTTTCAGTCTTTGAAACATGCATATGGATACTTACAAATTAACTCCAGCTATTACCCATCCATCCCCAATATATTACTATGTTAGTTGCTAAAAATTCCTAAGCTAAAAGTCCAAAATAAAACATACAACATATAAAATACAATTACACTGTGCACAAATACCAAAAAGGCTGCCAACGAAAAAAGGAATAGTATACAAAATCCTCTAGAATCAGAAATAAATATTTGCAGCGTATATAAGCATATAAGTAAATCACATTATAGAAAACACGAGTGATACAAAAAGTCTAATAGTTAATTCTTAGCGTTAAAGGGGTTGTAAAGGTTCGTGTTTTTTTTTTTTTTACCTATGCATTAAGGTGAAAAAACACCTGTCAGTGACCGGCCCCCAGCCCCCCCCCCCCCCCGTTTTACTTACCGGAACCCTCGAACTTGTCCCACAGGGACGCATCATCTCTGTGCTAGGGGGTTCTCGCTGTTGATTGGATAGATTGATAGCAGCGCAGCCATTGGCTCCTGCTGCTGTCAATCAAATCCAATGACGTGACCGCCGGGGGGCCAAGTCCTGCATTCAGCGTATATGGACACGAATGCTGGACTCGGGATCGCCCCCACATGGTAACCCTCCCGGGAGAGCGCTTCTCCCTGGGGGTTATCTGATGTGGGGAGGAGCCGAGAGAGCTGCCGAGTGACACCAGAAGAGCAGTTTTGGGGGCCACTTTGTGAAAAACTAGCTGATCAGTGGAGGTAAGTATGATATGCTTGTTATTTAAAAAACAAAAATGAACCTTTAGTGTCACTTTAACTTTTAAATGTTGGAGGGGATCCATACATTGAAGTTTTTGCATAAAAACCCTTACCTGTGTGGTGCGCACTGTCTGTCACCCAATACTCAGGGTATGCAGTCACCAGATTGTAGGGCCTCCCCCTCAGAGGTTAATACACACCTGTTTTTCACACCAGGCAAACAGAGAATTCCTCCTCTCTCCAGCCTTGGATCATCCACAGTGCTTAGGAATGGTATCCACCTGATCTACAGAGGGAAAATAAAAAGCTGTTCACTATATAGATCCTCTTATACACGTAAAGACTAACTCTAGGATTTAACTATTTGACTAATTGGATCACTCTTGTTTTGTTGTTTTTTTTTTGTAATTTGATTTACTTATTTGCATATATACGCCACAGTTTTTTTTATGTTAAAAGTCCAAAATACTTACCTCCTTAACTTAAAGCGGAGTTCCACTTTTTTTTTAGTTTATTAAAAGTCAGCAGCTACAAAAAGTGTAGCTGCTGACTTTTAATAAACAGGCATTCACCTGTCCCGCGGTCCAGCGGTGTGGCTGAACGGAGCCTCGCTCCTCTCCCACTTCTCTCTGCGCCACTGTCATAGCAACTGTGGGCACCCAGCCATGACAGCTTGCGGCTTCACGTCTGGACGACCACTGCACATGCACGAGTCGTGCTGTGCTCTGCTAGTGGCCATGGAAACTTCTGGGACCTGTGAAGTGTCACAAAAGATCACAGAGAGGGAGGGGCCACCTAGGGGAGAGGAGGAGTCGCCTAGGTGGCCAGAAGACAGAACCAGGAAGTGGGACAGGAAGTCTCTCTCAAAACAAGGTACCCACTCCCCCCCAAAAAAAATTACATGCCAAATGTGGCATGTAAGGGGGCGAGGAGTTCTTAAAGCGGTAGTTCCACTTTTGGGTGGAACTCTGCTTCAACCATGGTGATGTGATGCTTCAGGTTCCAAGTAGTCTTATATTCTTCCCTGCAAAAAAATAAGTTCTTTCTTCGTGTATCCACGTCAGTCCCTGGGTGATGTGGAACCATCTCAGCAGCCAGTTGGCAGTGCTCAATGGACTAGGATCAGTGCATTTGTAGTCCATTCACTAGTGTCCTCTAGCTTTTTAAATAAAACCCGTACAGAGGTTGGGGCTGAAACCTGGAGGATGTGTCTGCAAGAGCATGACATTGCATCTATGATCTGATGATCATGGGTGCAATGCTTTTCTGGCTTCTGTGGCGAAAAATAATAAATGCACGACGAACTCTGGGACTATTAGTTGACTACCCTCCCCTGCTCCCCACCTTCTATTCCCTCACACGTTTCTCTCTTTTCTTCCCTGTACTGCCTCTCTTGGCATTGAAATCTTGGGCTCATGCTGACTGATAAGCTCCCTTGGCTCGATTAACCGCCGCCACAGGTTTTTTCAGTGTTATGAAAGTTGAGTCATGACCTGACCCTGCAATGGATGTCTGGTGGATCCCACTCTGGGGTGACAGTGAGATCCCTTTAGGGGCACCCGGGAGTCTGGGATCCCCTGGATCTCTCCTACAACTGGCACTATAAGACGCTGTATAGGGTCATATACAGGGACGGAGCCTTAATATACTCTACTCCTCTCAAGAGTTATGACTGTTTATGTTTTGTTACTTTCTGTAAACGGTTTTTACTAGCTGTGATATCACACCCCTTGTTCGTGTCTGTAATTACCTACGTGTATTTACATGCCTGTTGCCATTTTGTTATCGCAAAAAATTTCTATAAAAATTATTCAAACGAAAATAATAAATGGACAATTTTTTGCAAAAATTGTGCATGTATAATTTTTCCCTTAAAGGCGAACTTAGCCTGAAGAAAAACTTTGTGAATAGGTGGTAGGGAGAGCTGGAATGGGAGGGCTGAAAGCCTTTCTATCAAAAATGCCCCTGCAAATGCATGCTGATTACCAATTCATTCCTCTGTGCTTATGGCCCCTTACAGAAGTCATATGGAGCACAACTCTCTTCATAGGAGTAAATAGGGTCATGGTATGCATGGTCAGGATGAAGAACCACTTTCAAAAGAAAGGCAGAGTGCAAATCTGGTAAGGACCTCACAGTGAAGTTAACTAAGACATACACAGGGATAAGTATTGGGCCAGGTGAGCTGCACTTAGGGGTGTAAGGCAACACCTTAAAGGACAACTTGTCCTTTACAAATATTTTGACAGGGGACATGCTCAGGGGGTAGCTCTGTGGCAGAAAATCCCTGTAAAACACAGTCCGTTTGAGATATTACTGGTCCCACATGCATTTTCATGTAGGATATTAACTGAAAACAGTTTTACTTCAGCAGTGAAAAAAAAGAAACTAAGGGGTTGATTTGCTAAAGGCAAATAGACTGCAGTTTCTCCTTAGTAAATGAACAAAAGCTCTGCTGATATCCATCATCCAATCATGCATAAGCAAACATGCATTTTTTTTTTATTTTCCTTGCATGTGATTGGGTATTATTTGCAAAGGGAATATTTACCTCATTTAGGTTGCTTTCACACTGGGGCGGTTTTTAGGAGCTACGGCGCTAAAAATAGCGCCTGTGTAGCTTCTGAAAAAAGCTGGTCCTTTCACTCCAGTGTTAAAGCCGAATGGCTTTCATACTGGAGCGGTGCGCTAGCAGGACGGTAAAAAAAGTCCTGCTAGCAGCATATATGAAGCGGTGAAGGAGCGTTGTATTCACCGCTCCTATACCGCTCCTGCCCATTGAAATCAATGGGACACCGCTGGGATACCGCCAGCAAAGCGCCGCTGCAGCGGCGCTTTGAGGGGGGTTTTAACCCTTTTTCGCCCGCTAGCGGGGGTGAAAACCACCCTGCTAGCGGCCGCATACCACGGCTAAAACGACGGTAAAGCAGTGCTAAATATAGCGCTGCTTTACCATCGCCGCCCGCACCACCCCAGTGTGAAGCCGGCCTTACTGAGCTCTGAAGCAATTACACTTGCAGAGTGCAATTGCTCCAGAGCTGAGTAAATGGACAGAAGCTTTGCTGATATCCATCATCCAATCATACATAAACAAAAATGCAGTTTTATTTATTTTCCTTGCATGTGATTGGGTATTCTTTGCAAAGGGAATCTTTACCTCATTTACCAAACTCTGGAGCAACTACCTTTGCCTTTAGTAAATCAACCCCAATGTCTTACTTACTGTAAGAAATAAATCGACCCGTATAGTAGGCTTTTGCTCACCCTAAACAAACTCACAGTTTGGTACCCTTCATAGAATTTTTAAAATTTCTTTCGCACAGCCTTTTCCTGTGAGTCCTCACAGCCCTTTTATAATGAGCTAGGTATCCTGGCAGTTGGATCTGTGGACCAGGGCGGCCTGACTGTAGACCCACCCAATCTCTCTTTTCAACAACCCAGCCTAAACCTCATAAAGGTTTTTTCCTATTTTCCTCACAGCCTTCCCTGGAACCCACAATGGCCACAATCAACATTCTAGACCAGGGATCTCCAATCTACGGCCCTCCAGCTGTTGCAGAACTACACATCCCATAAGGCATTATAAAACTCCAACATTCACAGACATGACTGGACATGATGTAAATTGTAGTTCCCGAACAACTGGAGGGCCATAATTTGGAGATGCCTGTTCTAGACAATAAATAGGTCCCATCCAACGCCTTGTTTGGCAATTTAGCCCAAGTTTTATCACAATACATATAGCCTTAATGTGCACCAAAATGTTTTGTGTTGGTTCTACTGTAGGTCACACTAGGTTTTGTCTTTTGAATTCTACTTTGTAGCATTTAATCCCCTCTCTAGAAAATGTAGACAAGCTCCATGTAGTAATTTTTCTCCCAGGGAATTTTATTATAATGTGCAAATTCACTCAAGTGGCCTGTACTTAAATCTCTATGGGAAATGTTATGAAACCGTGACAGCCTTCAGATTGCAGATACTAGCCTATCATTCTACTGTGCGTGTTTGCCAAAAAAGCAACAGGCGCCTGTGTGAAAGAGTTTTTATGGGACTGTTGCAGCGTGCAAGTGTATAAATCATTGTTTTGTATAGCTGTACCTTGCTTTGTGAGTAAGCCAATGAGAAAATACTTCTCTCTTCCTCCATCTGCCAGAGACACAGAGAGATAGGTAAATATTAGGCCCTGGCTACGTGACAGGAATAGTACTGGTAAGGCCGCTTTGTTCATTAATGTCTTTAACTCTTTGAACATTTTCTATAGGGAAATCACTTACATTCCATCCATCAACATCCATTTATTTATTGGTTGCATCATTAATGAACTGCACATCTGGAAACCTGCATATAGTCAGGGTCTACTGTTTCAATACATAACTTGGATACAGAGTCCAAATGCCTTCTATTAAAAAATGCAACTGAATCCAAAGAATAAATGTTACCCTATTTTATAGAATTTGTGCCAGAACACAAACAGAAGTACCTATAATACATCTATTTATAAAAAAGTAGAGCAAGGACTACAGGGCTGTTCCCTATAACAACAAATCAGGTGTCAGTTTTAAACATTTCTATACGACTCCAGTGCTGGCCATACAAATTAAAAAAATAGCTAAATAGTTGTTGAAGAACTCCTTTAGTAAGTTCTGCATAATATGAATGAATGAATGAATGAATGATTTTGCAAATGCGAACTGAATCGCCTCATATGCTATGAAACAGGGATGTGGTTAGTGTCCTGAAAAATGCAAGGGACAACTGAGAACTCCATGGAAAAACCTTGCAGCATAGATAGTGTTTTCCAGCAAATGCAATAATTAAGGAGCCTGTAAACTCCCCTTAGATCACAGTTACACAGAAAGCTGTGTAACATGGTCATATATACTGTTCCTACAGTTATTTAATGCTTCCTACTTAAGATGTTTATGCAAAAGATTTCTCCAATCTATTGTACACCATTAGGGGATTTACTAAAATTAAAGCATGCAATATGTGGTGCAGATCTTTATAAAAAAAACAGCCAGCTTCCAGGTTTTATTGTCAAAGCTTAAAGTGGGGTTGCGGCCAAAAAATTTTAAAAATCATAAAAATATAAAAAAAATATTTATTGGAAAAAAAATAATTTTTTACTCACCTCTAAATGCCTGTTGCTAGGGGGTCCCTCGTAGTCTGCCACCTTCATTGCCCGAGCTAAACGTCACTTCCTGTAGGCGCCGCACAGTCATCTGGGACCTGTCATGTGTCCCAGATGAGTGAGCGTCGAATCACGGCGCACGGCGCCGCTCGCGCATTCGCAGTGGGTGCCCGGCTGTGAAGCCACAGCCGAGTTCCCAAATTAAGAATGCCGGCGCCGCGAGCGGAGCGGGGAACAAGGGGGGGTCTCGTTCCCCCGCATCGCTGGACCCCGGGAAAGGTAAGTGTCCGATTATTAAAAGTCACCAGCTGCAGTATTTGTAGCTGCTGACTTTAAATTTTTTTTTTTGTTGTTGGCACTCCTCTTTAAGCTGATTAGAAGCTGATTGGCTACCATGCACAGCTGCATCAGATTCTGAGTGCTCCAGGTTTAGTAAATCTTCCGCCAAGTGTTTTTCTCATCTTCAATTATCCAACTAAAAGGAACACGACAAACAAATTAACAAACATAATGCTACAATAAAGTAGATATAAACTAAACAGCAACAAGTTTTTTAAAAAAAACTTAAATTGATTAGCCTTTCATTGCCACTTAAAGGAGTTGTTAAGGCAGAAGTTTTTTTATCTTAATACATTCTATGCATTAAGATAAAATGCCTTCTGTGTGCAGCAGCTGCCCTCATCCCCCTAATACTTACCTGAGCCCCATCTCTGTCCAGCGATGTCCACAAATCCCTCGGCCGTCTGAGACTCTCCCTCCTGATTGGCTGAGACACAGCACCATTGGCTCCCACGACTGTCAATCAATGTCGGTTAGCCAATCAGGGGAGATAAGGCGGGGCCAAATGGCAGCTCCATGTCTGAATGGACACACAGAGCTGCAGCTTGGCTCGGGTGCCCCTATAACAAGCTGCTTGCTGTGGGGGCACTCGACAGGAGGGAGGGACCAGGAGCAGTGAAGAGGGACCCGAGAAGAGCAGGATCCAGGCTGCTCTGTGCTAATCCACAGCAACAGAATATGTAAGTATAACATGTTTGATATTTTTATTTTTTAAACGAGACTTTACAATCACTTTAATGTTAGCCTTACATGACATGGCTCCACCACCATGTGGCCCTCTACTCCCCTCGAACATTTCATCCACCAACACTATTTATGTAATAGAATAAGAGATGGTTTGCACTTATACTTTGCTCCTCTAATCCCTGAATAACAGCTTATTAGGGGGCCAGGTGCCATGCATGCAAAATGCTTCCTCCTTTGTGATCCTCACTTGCCTCGTGGTTGAAGTGCCCCTTCTTATTAAAGGCTTTATAATACAGGTGAAATTGTTATGACCTTGAATGGTTCCCACACATGTCCGATTCTCTGTCAAATAGGGTTTCTTAGACTTAGTCTGGTGATAATAGGCAAGTTTATGGAGAAGCTAAATATCCTTTGCTTTTAAAATGCATCTGGACCAATAGATGATTAACCCGTGGGATTTCAGATGTTTTTTACCCATTTCTTTTCAAGTAACAGTGAAAAGAACTAGAAGTGATTAACATATATGTGCATATGTCCAAATCAATGTATTGCAAGCTCTTTGAGGGCAGGGATTGATTTGAGTGTACAATATGTATGTAAGGTGCTGTGTAAATTGCTGGCACTATATAAGTACCTGTAATAATAATAATAATAATAACAGCCATTATCATCATCACTTGTTCATCTGGGCACTAGCTTATAAGGTTTAGTCGTGTTGTACATCACTTTTGTGTGGCATATAACTGACCTTAAAAAACTGTTATTGTATCAGCACAGAATGGTACTGTGAATACTCTATATATATAAATGACCTTACCATTACATGTTACTTTATCCTGTTAGTCAGCTTAAAAAAATGGTGCTGCTACTATTTATGTTACTTAGTAAACCAGGGGCATTATCTGAAATGCATGTATAGAAGCATTTAATCTGTAGCATGTAATTTTCATAATATGTAAACATAGCATTCATCAGTCAGAAGGATCACATTGCATATGCATTTATTGAGGGAAATGTTACTTTTTTTCTGTAGATGTAATTTTAGATTGTTTACATTGCTACTTTAGGTGAAATTATGGGGCATTCAAGAAAAGCACAGTAAAACAAACACACTTGTATAATATCAAAATTTTTTTCTACCAAATTTGCCAATTTTAAATGAAATTTGGTATCCTCCCATGCTGTTATACAAAACATCTGGGTATCATTTTATTGATGCAGGATGATCTCAGGAAAGTGGTAATACCAACAAACTGATTGAGAATGTGAAGTAAGGACACTAATGAAACATTTCATGCCCGGAGCAGCTGTGTATCTCAATCAGTGGTGCAATCCTTTAAGTTGCTCAGCCTAAATCACTGTAGTAGAGAGAGCTGTTCACAAATTACCTCCTGCAGGATATGCTTAAATCCTAAACTCCATGCTCATATCTTTTAGCTATGCTCACGGGAGCCCCATTTAATGCAGCCCCTGGCAGGCAAATCAAAGAAAGCAAAAGCCACGTGATAAAAGTGTGAAAATAATTCACTTATTAGTAAGACATAAAGTTACAGCTCATCCTCAGAACAGCTCCCGGAGGAACCAATTTTAGTTCATTGCTTTAGTGAAAGCAGTGAAATACTATCCAGATTTCTAACACTACATCAGCTTTTTCAGTTTTTTATAAATATCTAAAGAGTAATTTTCGCTATAACTTCTTGCAGGAATGCTGTATATTCAACATCAGTGTGTGTGCAGCCTTTTATGCAAGGTGAACTAGTCAGAAAACAGAGAATACCCTTTAAAAAAACTGAAACCAATGCAGACATCAAAAATACTTACAAATGCAACTATGCATTCATTAAAAATAATAAAATGTAATTTTGCATGCGCCTGTGAATTTACCTTGGCTTTACCCCTATTGTAATCCTCCTGTACAGTAGACTGCGTAGGAGGGAAATTACTTGGAGTGCATCAGATGCAATGTAGATACGTGCTATGACAAGGAGTAAGCTGACATGAGAACAGAGTAGAATGAGCAGGCAGATGAGCTCATCACCACGCTCTTGACGTTCGGAATTTCCGACAACATTTGTGTGACCGTGTGTATGCAAGACAAGTTTGAGTGAACATCCTTCGTAAAAAAAAATCCACGGTTTTGTTGTCAGAAAATCCTATCGTGTGTACATAGCTTTAGATGCACTAGCAGATTTGGACTCGACTAACAAATTAAAAGCCAAATTCCTAATGGTTTTACATAAATTAATTAAAGCTGACCATCGTAAACACCACTCTCAACCCTGTAACTGCCACTTTTACTGGACAGCCTGGTCTGTTAAAGGAAGTTGAACAAATAAAGCCTCCCTATCTATAATTAGTAAGGTGCACTATAATCAAGTTTTGTTTTTGGGTTTAATACTACTTTAGCACATTACTGTGATTTGGGAAAATAAAAGTCAAACAGATCAAATCGAAGTTATAATCTATGGATTTTGCAGGACTAATAATATGGTCCAAAAGAGCAATAGATTTACTAAGGGCAAATAGAGGGTGTGCTATGCAAGAGCATTTGCTCCAGAGCTTAGTAAATGAGATGAAGCTTCACTTTGCAAAGAATACCCAATCACATGCAATAAAAAAAAATGCATTTTTGCTTGCACAGGGTTGGATGATGGAAATCGTCAGAGCTTCCTCTCGTTTACTAAGCTCTGGAAGCAAAGTACAAATGCTCCTGCAAAATGCACAGTCTATTTGCCTTTAGTAAATCATCCCCTATGTGTTCTTGCACGCAGGCAGCTGAGCCTGTTCATTTTAATTGCCAGCGTATTTCCTCTGCTTGGGCAGCCAAGGTGCAGTGTCTCATGTACGTTATACATATATTGACATTAATGCCTGTGTGCTGCTGAACTCATGTTTATGGTGGTGCTATCGTAAACATGAGTATAGCGTATGGGCGCATGCAAAAAAAAGCAAAAAAACACAGAAACATTTTGATGAAAAGCTGAGGAAACACTGTTGCTTTGTTTTTGCTTCTATAAACAAAGTATACAGTAGAAAAATATCACATTTTTTCAAAACGGTTTACATTCTAGTGTAAAAAAAAAAAAAAAAAAAACGAAAAGGTTTTTTAGATCTAATCAGTCTCAGCTATGGTAGAGACTGATGCGACCTAATCATCTCTTAAAAGTGTCTAGATCAGCTTATGCTATTAAGGAAATTAGCAAACATGTTAGTGATTAGGAGACCCACGGCATCAAAATATTAATGAGCTCATGTATGTTGTTGTATTGTTTGGACCAAGATCAGAGCAGATGCTTTCCTTAATTGAATTAGCAAACATTGCTAATAATTATTACTGTATTTCTAAAGTAATGTCCTCTATTTTTTAAGACTTATGTGAAGTCAGCCCACACTAACAATTTTAATGACCATTTTAAATAATAAATACATTTATGTACTTTTATCAATGTTTTGAGATATGAGAATGTTATGCTTTGTGGTTTTAGAGTCTGTTACTTAAGTAGATCCAATTAAGACGGATGAGGATGCTATCAAAATTACTTTATTCGACTGGCCTTAAACCCATAGATGAGATGATAAAAGCATAAGTATATGTGCAAGATTAAAATCATACTGATGAATGACAGCAATATAACAACCTAATTTAAGTCAGACAGTCCTGGAAATATTTGGCATGCCTCATGCCTACTGCTTCAGTGAGCTTGTGATACTAACTGAATAGATTAGGCGTATTAACCAAAACTGTTGTCTAAAGCTCGTTTAGAACTGTTATTCCTCAATTACACCAGACTCCCACCAGATAGCAATTAGCATATAATTATCTCCTTTTTTCAGTTAATAAGCACATTTTGCATTTGATTATTTTTAAGTTATTTTGTGCATGTGTCATTACACACCCATAGACAACCATGGATTGAAATGTAATGATGATTAGCAGTTTCATTTGGATTATTTAGCATTTTCTGCACAAAGCTTCGTTAATATTTAAACCCAAAATGGAGAAGAAAGAATAAATGTTCGGGTACTACAGCAACAATGTTCTACATAGAAAACCGATTCTTCCCAGTGTAAAAATAAGAGGAATAAATTACGGGGTTAGAGATAAGCAGGGGGGTTCTGAAATTTCACCATATTAGCAAAAAACTATAATGAGATATGTGAAAGCGTAAGCGTGCAATTGGCCTTAAATTGCCCCCAAGGCTTAAAGAAGCTCCTTTCAACTATTCTAAATATGTTTTTGTGCCACAAATAGCCCTTCCTTGGCCTAAGTGTTTTTTTTTTTTTTTTACACAGAAAAAGAATGATAGGAATAAGCATGAATACAAAAAAAAAAACAACCTACCCTAAATACACCTACCCTCCCCAGATCATTTTTGTTTTTTTCCCCCATGCATATTTTCCCAAGTAGCTCCATGAGGGAGATTGGGATTTTCTGTATAAAGGCAATTTCGCCAACAGACAAATATCAGTAATTTAACACTGAAATTACTTTGTTCATACCTAATGAGGGTACAGAAGCTCATCAAGTTATTGCAGAGGAAACAGAAATACTAACAGCATCAGCAAGAAAAACAAAATAACAGTAATAATTCTTTGCAGTACTACTAAAAGAAATACAACAAGCAAACAATGCAGTATACTACTATTTTCAAATTGTCACAAAAAGAGATTAGTCTCAATTCACTAAGACAGATGAATAAACCTTAACTAAGATAAATACAGAGTCTATCGTTGCTGACCTTCTAAGAAAAGCAAGTTGCCTGCCTGTCACTACTGATCTACACAGTTGTTCTAGGTCAAAAATGACCCGAGGCCACTGGATCAGCATGGAAGTCAGGCAACCAGCATTTCAGCCTCCATATTTCTTTCAGTGAATACTCAATTTAATTGTTGAAAGCCTTATTCCTTTCTTGTTCACAATTCTTAGACTTAGGGATTATACTGCTGCCTACAGGAAAAATGGACACCAGCAAAATCTGTTAGCCAGGACAGGATAACCCCACCCACAACAAGCAGGCCTTGGTTATTTTGCTACTGTCTTCAGAAGAGTGGACTTTTTTCTTTGGTTCTGCTGTTCTCTCCTTGTTTGGGAGAGTTTTTGACTATCAACAGCTGCTGGTAGATTTATGCAAGATACAAGGAAAGTCTCAAAAATGTAAATAACACTCCTAAAGCCACATCCGTGTAAACTTTATTGGAAGAGAGAAAGGGTAAAGGGCCACAGGGCCCTAATTCAGACTTTACAGGCAAGATTGACAATTATTTAGTACAAAAATATATTTTATTAACAATAAGTCATATCAAAAAGGTCAAGTAAAAAATAAATAGGCATATGATAGTAATGAGTATCTAGTGTAAACAAGAGAGTTGACACTAATTAAACGGCAGTGAACCCCGTTGTTTTGCTTTGCCAGGACACACTTGGGGGTAGTTGGAAGGAACCGGTCTCACTTGTCAGCATAGAAGTATCTCCACATGGAGAGCTCCCATATGATCACCCAGGAATCCCTATGTAAAGCAGGAGGCAGTTTCTTACTAATACCAGCAACCGTGTACAGGGCTGATGGCGTAAAGATATATAAATATGAATATAAATGTATACGGTTCACCGGGGGAGTAAGGACATACACCATAAGTATCCAGATAATTCAAGGGGGAGAGTAATAGAGAGGAGAAGAGTAGAACAAACACCCTTTCACCTGTTTTCAGTCCACAGTAACAGGGGCTTCAGCAATAATCCATATGGACAGATATATATTCCTTCCAAACTGGCTATATCAAGCTCTCTGAGCCAGTGTAACTATATAGGCTCCATAGGTATATTTAAACATAGTAGCATGAGGTTCAGTGTCTCGCAATGTCGTGCGACATTGAACCAAAACAAAAATATCTGTCCTTTTTTTTCCCACAAATAGAGCTTGTCCAGTTAAAAAATGAAATATAGAAGCTTATTGGCTGTCATGCATAGCTGCTCTAGTTTTGATAAACCCCCATGTGAGATTTTTGTAAATGAGTTTACACACACTTTAAAGGAAAGAATGCTTGTGTTAGGTTTTTGTGGCATGAGCCCATAATGTTCTAATAAAAATATCTTTCACACAAATGTTATTTTATATGTATTATTTGATATCTATTCAAACTCTTAGTTATAAAATAGTACACACATTGTCACACCTATATTTAGTCGTACATCAGTATGGTGGTTTGATTGATTTAATGATGTCTTGTATGACATTTGGTTCTAGGTAATGCACAAGTTATATTTACAAGTATGGAAGTAGCGTTTTATATTAATACGGATTAGAGATTGCGCATTTAGACACAATAGCTCTCTTCCTCATCATGCAGATAATTGTCAAGGGATGCCTTAGGAAAGACTTACTGGTGGTCCACTGGTAAATGATTAAAAACCCAGTCCTCAGGAGTAGCTGCTATTGCAGTAAAATCCTAGATTCTGGGAAACGAGCCTGACCAAGAAAAATAGAATCTTTCACCGCAAATATGATATTGGTATTACACACAGACTACATGCTTAAACATTTACAAACTCTGTCTTCTACTGTAGTCCGGTGATTTCACCTAAAAATTATTCCGCTGCTTTTATACTGTATCTCCACAGATGCTCAGGTTTGCTGTTTGTTTGAATTAAATCTGAGCGCAACAAAATGTGAAAAGTAACATTAAAAATGGTGAACAAAAGTCAGCAACACAAATGTTGGAATTCGGGACTATTGACTAAGTGGAAAGGTTACTCTTTATTTTTAACCTTCTTCTTTTCCTCTTAAAATGGATTAGACTGAGTGCAAGACAATATTATAGCACCTACAGTAAGCACTTTGCAGCTGGACTTTACAATGTATTTTGCAGCACTGTGGGGGCTATTTGCTAAATTGAAGAGTGCAAAATCTGGTGCAGGTGCAGTTACATAAAAACTAATCAGCTTCTAGGTTTTTCGTCAAAACCTAATTGAACAAACTGAAGTTAGAAGCTGATTGGCTACCATGCACGGCCGTACCAGATTCTGAGTGTTCCGGTTTTAGTAAATCTCCCCCTGTGTGTTCTTGCCCCCTGATTACATGATCAATGTAATCCAGTTATCAGAAGTAGAAATGCGTGGGATATACCTCTGTTGATGTAACTAGTGTAAGTACGTACATTTTTCTTAGTGTCAGCCTCTTGACAATGCTTGTACACCTGCACTTATATGAGGCGAGGAGGGGTAGTACTAGGTATGAGGTGCTCCTGTGCTACAAAGCAATCTGACAGCAGAGCGAAACGGAGTTGCGGCCTCAAATTTAAGGGGTTATACCAGGATGATGCCTGCAGTTTCAGGCATCATCCCAGTACTGTTTTTTAGAGCGGGTCTTCAGGGATAACAACTGATGCAGCTAAAAGCCACTCAGCTGTTATACCGAAGGAGTGAGAGGGGACATCCCCCTCCCGCTGCCTTCTGCTGCTCTTCCGTCCCACTGGGAGACCCGATCCGTGATTCTGCACTTCCGCCGTCTAGAGTGAGACTGGAAGGAAGCTGGAAACGGCTTTGATCCAGTCTCCTTTGTGTAAACACATAAGTGACGTCACAATGTCACTTCCGGTTTACTTGGCTGCCAATGGCGCTGTTTAAAAAAAACGAAATCCCCGATCCCTCCATAAAGAGTACCTGTCACCACCTATTACTGTCACAAGAGATATTTACATTACTTGTGAAAGCAATACAAGTGATAATTTTTTTTTTTAAAGTGACAATGTAAAAAAAAAGAAATAAAAGAAATTAAAAAAAATGTTTTAAAGCATCCCGTCCATGTGAGCTTGCGCAGCAAAGAAAACGCTCACATAAGTCGCTCCCGCATATGTAAACGGTGTTCAAATCACACATGTGAGGTATCGCCGCAATCGTCATAGTGAGAGCAATAGTTCATGTACTAGACCTCCTCTGTAACTCTAACCTGGTAAGTCATTTTTTAGCAAAAAATACGGATTTTAACTTGTAAGCAACAAATGTCAGAAATAGGCTTAGGCGTGGAAGGGATAAGGATGCTCCTTCCTGACCAGGTCAACAAACTGGGGTTGGAGAGAGGACAGGGGTGCATTCTATAACAGATGAAGTGGTGACATCATTCTGGCTGTTCTGTGAGATAGGGTTGTGTAGATATTAATGGACATAAATGCAAATTTTTGATGCCATAACCGCATTTAGTAAGAGATTTTGAATGATAGTAAAATAAGCTATAACTAGCAACAGGAACAGATGTACAAAATGACTGCATATATATTCCAATCCTGTCGTAATTGTTGAAATCAAGAAGCAATCTCAATTTTCTTTTCCTTTCAAACTTTATTGCTGCTGACAAATTCATCATTGCCAGTGGATGGTATATATTTAATTTTAAAAGCACAAACACTCAGCAACTTTTTTTTCCCTAAATTCAAGAACACTTCTTGTCACTTCCAAAAAGGCACATGTTGGCTGCATGACAAAATAGTGTAAAATGAGTCGCACTAATAGGTTTTACATTTCAGAAGTGTGCTTATTAGTGGTGTGAATTTTTTTAATTCATTTTTTACATGGACTTTTTTAATAATATAAATATTGTAGTTTAGTTGATGAATTCTCAAGTAAATTTTATATTAACAAAAGCTAAACAACATATACAGATACTAACTTTTAGACAAAGTACTGCATGTGTGTATATTTCAGTGTACACACAGTTACTAGTAATCAAAAATGTAACTAAGCCTATTTAATAAGGTAGTACAAAGATTGCTGAGGATTTATGGTTATTCGTGGCAAATAATTACATTTAAATGTTTATCTTTAGAACATTCAAAACAATGAAAGATGGTTTTCATTTGGTTACTTTTTGATATGTTGTTATTTTCATTTTAATTATTAAAATTTTTCATCTGTGCAAAGTAAAAGATACACTATATTGTCAAAAGTATTGGAACACCTGCCTTTACATGCCATGAACTTTAATGGCACCTCAGTCTTAGTCCGTGGTGTTCAATATTGAGTTGGCCCACCTTTTGCAGCGTTAATAGCTTCAACTCATCTGGGAAGGCTGTCCACAAGGTTTAGGAGTGTGTCTATGGGAATGTTTGACCATTCTTCCAGAAGTACATTTGTGAGGTCAGGCACTGATGTGGACAAGAAGGCCTGGCTCGCAGGCTCCGCTCTAATTCATCCCAAAGGTGTTGACAATATAGTGTATATCTTGATGGTAATATAGTTTAAACTAAACATTTTTTTTACAGTGACAAGTATATACAGTTGTAAATTAGGAAAAGGAGCCCTACCTGAATGTGCTATATAGAGTAGCCTTTCTGAACCCTTTTAACATGGAAGTACTGTTTAAATAACTTTGAGGTCTCAAGGGAACCTCTGAAAAAGAATTACTGTATCTAAAACTAACATTAGCATAGTGGTCTGTGGAAAGAATGCATCTTATTTAGGTGGGGAGTGGGAAAAATGCCTCCCTTACAGATATCTAAAAGGATCTTTGGTGTTAGTGGTTACTTATCTGAGAGACAGAGGGTGCTCATTGCTCAAGAAACATCAATCAACCTCAGGAAGAACCCTATAGTTCCAGTAAACCTTGGTAGAGAAGGACTGATATAGAGACCCTTCTTTTGGTCATGGGGCATATTTGCTCTCACTGATACCAACAATGAGCACTCTTCCTTCTGCAGACACAAACAATGGAGCATTAGTTCTCCCACTGAAACCAATGACTGAGCAATGATTCTCCTACTGACACTAATGATGGGGCATTATTTCTCCTCCTAGTGATCGCTGACCTGTGGCATTGTTTACTCCTGCTGGTTACAATCTGGCCCCCATAAGGTTCAGAGTGTACTGGCCCTTTGTTTAGAAAGTTTGAGGTCACCAGCATTAATCTGTTCATCTTAAGCTGGGCATACATGGGTCAGTTTATTTGATCAGCCAGTGGGCTGATCAAAAAAACTGAATGGATTCCTCCATCCATGCAGATGAGGTTGATGGAGGAATCCTTTATGTTGTGTTATTGTATTCTGGGGATGCCTCCGCTGTCAGAATACACTGATCAGTGCAGCAGCCAATTGATCAGACAAAAAGGTTACAATCCTGTTCATGAGAAGTCGATCATTAGATCATCTTCTCACAAATGGGAATGGCCATAGATGACTCTAAATTAATCTGGTTCCCGCTGAACAAGCCAAATTTCGATCCATCAATGGCCAGCTTTAGTACAGAGCAGACAGTTAGAGCCGTGTTTAACACAGTCCTACAAACAGCACAATAAATTGACTTTGTTTTTTTAACATTTTGTTTATTATAGGGTCTCCAGCTCTTACAGGAACTGGTACTATTACAGTAAATGTAGATGATGTCAACGACAATAAACCAGCATTTGCCTTAAATCGGCATTTTATAAGTATCTCAGAAGATGCACCAACTGGAACAGATGTATTACTGCTCAATTGCTCAGATCCTGATGCTGGCCTGAATGGTGTTGTTCGGTAAGCTTAGTAATGTGATTATATTTTTTCTAGTCTCATTCTGTTACAAAATATTCTTTTCATCCTTCAACTGCGAACAACTTCCTTTTGTCAGTACCACTCTCCTTCATGTGACAATTCATAATTTAATGTGTTTGCCACTACTATATTCATCAAACAGAGTAATGAGGATGTTAAGTCACACTGACAAGCTAAGTGCTACCTACTGAGTGCATGGACAACTCAAAACAACCCTATAGTAGTCATTAAGTCTTGTGTTTTAACAGGGGTTACTACATAGGGAATCTTCTAGCTTCAAAAAACAGAGTATGTTGTGTGCTATGTTTGGTACAAAAGTACAACAGCCTTAAAGTGGAACTCTCGGAGCAACACTTTAAAAAATCAAGTGGTTTCATCTGCCAAAGTATTTGTCATAGTGTTCAGCAACTCACCCTCCCTGCCATATTGCATAGGGCGTAGAAGGGTAACACTAATGTAACCAGCTTTTCAAACTACTTTGTTTTATCAGTTCTGCACCACAAACATGCTCTTTGTACTGTGAGTGAGCATGAGCACGCTGTTGTTGTCTGCCCTCTACCTTGTAAGTCCGCTCTTTGTAAGTCAGCTAAATGGCCTTCTACTTTATCCCCAATCATCTGAATGTGTGTTAGAATGACAGCAATTTGCAATGCAATACAGCTTGGTTGGTTCACATTGCTTGCACCCCCAATCTTTTTATGATTTTTACAGTGCAGGGAATTATAGAAAGGTAATCTAATAATGGATTTCTAGAATTATAACAGCAATGCTGAAAACAGAACAACTTCATTGTAGTAAAAAAAAAAAAACTGCGCCCCCCCTCCCCATCCCCTTAAACTAAAACCCCACTTTCCCTACCCACTCTCTCAGGTGCCTATTTAGCGCTCTGTAATGGAGTGTGCCAGAGCTGAAGAATATTATAGTTGTGAGGGTATATAAATTGGAGGAGGCTGCTCCTGTCCCGGATCAGTAAGTAACACCTGGGTGGGGGTGGTGAGTTTAATTTAGGTTAGAATGCTAGGAAGGGTAGTGTTTTTTTTAAGTGAAGTTTTACTTTACATAAATGGACTAAATTGTGAATTTACTTTTAGCCTAGGGTTCCACTTAAATAATATTTGATTAACTTTGTACAGAAACAAAAAAATTTTAAAAAGTAGAACACAAATGTACATTTTGTGATAACGGTTGTAGGTACCAGTATGTTCTTTTCTTAGTAAGTCATTTAAGTTCTCTGAAGATTCCAAAGTAATTTAATTGTCTTGTATTACATCCAATGGTTCATTTCCCACAAAAATAATTAAAATAATTGTTCTTTTGACCATAAACTAGTTTATTACAAACCTATATTTAGTATTTAATTTATCTTAAGGAGTTTATTTATTTTGGATGTAGATTATTAAGCACTAGGCTTTAGTAGTGATGGTTGTAATATTAAAGTCATTTAAAATGATCATAGTGGTTTGTCTGAAGCAAAAGCGTCGTTAATAGAACATTAAATCTGCATCTTGGACAAGTATTCATTATTGGAATATCTACAGTTTAATGAGCTTGCCCAGATTTACTCAATTTACTCAATTTAATGATCTGTCTTGGGGATTCTTCTTCTTTGTAGCAAGTGCTATAATATAATCGTAGCTTGACTATAACAACATTTTGTTTGATTATAACAAAAGCTTCTGTGCAAGGTAATTTTAACAATTTTTTTTTCTTTAGATACAGCCTGGTTGGTGGTAACTCTCAGTTCACAATTAACCCCTCTACCGGACAGATAATAAGTAGTTCATTATTAGATAGAGAGACGAAGGACAACTATACACTGCTCATTATGGCTACTGATGGGGGATCACCAAGCTTATCAAGTTCAACAAGTGTGACAGTGAACATTCTTGATGTAAATGACAACCCGCCAAGATTTCTACATCACCCATATGTCACCCATATTCCATCACCAGCAGCTGCAGGTAAATATATGCTTTTATTTTGGTCACGTATGTAATGTATTGATGTGTGTAAAATATATATTTTTTCATCATTCAGGGAAGTTTGAAGTGTTATTAAAAACTAAAATATAAAAATCATATAATGTGGCGGACCTCAACATTTACCATGTTTGCTATGGCTTTTCATTCCATGCATGTGGTTGCTGTGCAATCTATCTGTCAAAATATGCTCTTCTCTAGCTGCTGTCCTACAGTGGCTCAATCCCCTTGTAGGGTCCAATAATGCCACCCTTGCATACGTCCTCCTGGCTGGAACTACAGTCTATGCTATGTGCCTACACAGAAACAGATATCCTCAAAGCCTAGAGTGGAAAATCACTCCCTGATCCTGCCTCCTCCTACCAAGTTTATTGACAGCAGATGATGCCTGCATTGTCTGATTTGTTTACTTTGTCCTCAGTGTATACACTCCCCTGTTTCTTTACTTATTTCAATGGGGATACATGTTCCTGTGACAGATGTCTAAGACTCACTTCATATTTCCTCTCTAGGACAGGAAGTTAGGAGAAATCTTCCCATAAGAATAAAGAGAGCAAAAAATAAGGGATGTTTAACCTGTCCCCACTCTTTTAAAAAATACAAAACTAAATTTGCTAGAGATACCCTTTGTATGTATGTATTCTCTTACATTTGTTATAATCTTATTTTATTTTATTTTTTTCTCTTTAGACTCATTTGTGTTTGCTGTCACAGTTACCGATGAAGATATTGGATCCAATTCAGAGCTTCACTTTTCTTTGAAAGGTCGACATGCAGACAAGTTTCTCATAGACCCACTAAGAGGTGCTATAAGAACAGCAGAGACACTAGAGGGGGCTTCTGAGATTACATTTTCTGTTCAAGTTAAAGACGGTGGAGTTAATTCCAAGTCAGATTCTACCACAGTAACTGTGAGGTTTGCTAACAAAGCTGACTTTCCACAGATAAGAGCTGATCAAAAAATCTTTGCATTTCCTGAGAATCAAGAAGTAGGAACATTGGTAACAACTGTTTTTGGATCATCAACAAGGGATGGAGCATTATCTTTTTATATTTCCAGTGGTAATTTTGGCAATACATTCCATATTGATGAACTAAATGGACAGCTTTACATCAAGAACCCATTGGATTATGAAACTATTTCAAAATACATTCTGTGGATTGAAGCCAGAGACATGGGTTTTCCTCCATTCTCCTCCTACCAAAAGATAGAAGTAAATGTTTTAGATATCAATGATAATGTGCCACAATTCAAACAGGACCCATTTATAGCAGAAATTATGGAAAACCTTTCTCCACGCAAAATACTTACAGTTACTGCAAAGGACAAGGACAGTGGATCCAATGGCCAAGTGGACTATGTGATAGTTGATGGGAACAAAGATAATTTATTTAGTATAAATAGAGTCAGTGGGGAGATTAGAAGCACAAGGATGTTGGATCGTGAAAAGCTTTCTCAACATATTTTAACTATTAGAGCCTCTGACAAAGGGAATCCTCCACAGAGCTCAGTTGTAAAAGTGATCATTAATGTTTTAGATGATAATGATAATGCTCCAAGATTCTCTCAGATCTTCAGTGCATCTGTTCCAGAGAATGCAGCTTTGGGCTATGTGGTTACCCAGGTTACAACTTCAGATGAAGACTCTGGTGCAAATGCAGTCAGCAGATATACAATTGCAGATACTAGTCTGCCTTTCTATATTAACCCTAGCACCGGGGTGATTACAGTAAGTAGACCGATAAACAGGGAAGATAACGATCGCTATATTGTTAGAGTCTCTGCTCATGATTCAGGATGGACTGTAAGCACAGATGTGACCATATTTGTGACTGATGTCAACGACAATGCTCCGAGATTTAGTAAACCATCATATTACCTAAATTTTCCAGAAACTACTGAGCCTGGAACCAAGATCACCCAAGTTTCAGCATCTGATCCAGATGAAGGTCTCAATGGTCAGGTATATTATTTCATTAAATCTCAGTCTGAGTTTTTTCGGATTAATGCCTCTACAGGGGAAATTTTTAATAAGCAGCACCTAAAGTACCAGAACCCCAACACCTCTGGCAATATTAATATTAATAGGCACAGCTTTATAGTCAGTGCTTCTGATCGAGGTAGCCCTCCACTTATGAGTGAAACAACAATATCAATTAACATCGTTGACAGCAATGACAATCCTCCCAAATTTTTGCAGAGTAAATACCTTAGTCCTGTTGCCAAAAATGCAAAAATCGGTACAAAACTAATAAGGGTTACAGCCATTGATGAAATAGATTTTGGACTCAATTCCCAAGTGGAATATTCAGCGGAAAACCTTGGTGGAAAGTTTCACATCCATAAAGAATCTGGCTGGATTAGTGTTGCAGCCTCTTTAATGATGGACTTGAATAAAAACTTTGTGATTAAAGTTACAGCAAAAGACAAAGGCAGTCCTCCACTTTCCTCTGTGGCAATAGTTAACATTACTGTGACGGAAGAAAATTACCATACACCAGAATTCTCACAAAGCCACATAAGCATTACTGTCCTGGAAAGTTTTACTGTGGGAGCAGTTATCAGGACGGTTTCAGCGAGGGACAGGGATACATCTATGAATGGAGTGAGCACATATAACATAACAGCAGGAAATGAATCTGGTCTCTTTGCTATAAACACGTCCACAGGTGCATTATCTTTGTCCAGAAACCTGGACTATGAAGTGTGCCAAAAACATGACTTAACCATAAGTGCTGTTGATGGAGGATGGGTTGCTAAAACAGGTTACTGTGTTGTAACAGTGCATGTTAAAGATGTGAATGACAATCCTCCTGTTTTTCAAGCAGATGAATACTTGCCCAGTGTCACGGAAAATGCACCTAGTGGAACTACGGTTATGCGCTTGAATGCAACTGATGCAGACTCTGCCCCTAATGCAGTAATAGCATATTCAATTCAGTCATCAGACAGTGACCTTTTTGTAATTGATCCAAACACCGGTGTGATCACCACTCAAGGATTTCTTGATTATGAAACAAAACAAAGTTACCACCTTACCATTAAAGCTTTCAACGTTCCTGATGAGGAGCGCTGCAGTTTTGTGACAGTGACTGTACAACTAGAAGGCGCAAATGAATACGTACCTCGGTTTGTTTCAAAAATGTATTATTTCGAGATCTCCGAAGCGGCCCTTCAAGGAACTGTAGTCGGAGAAGTGTTTGCTAGTGACCGTGATCTAGGCATTGATGGGGAAGTTACTTACTTAATCTTTGGCAGTAGCAGGAAAAAAGGTTTCCAGATAGAAAAGAAGACAGGGAAGTTGTATGTATCTGGCCTTCTAGACAGAGAGAAAGAGGAAAGGGTTTCATTAAAAGTCCTGGCTAAAAATATTGGCAGCATTCGTGGAGCTGATATTGATGAAGTCAATGTGAATATCACTGTGCTTGACGCTAATGATCCCCCTGTCTTTAGCTTGAAATTGTATAATGTACAAATTAGTGAAGGTGTACCCCCAGGAACACATGTTACATTTGTAAGTGCCTATGACTCTGATTCAGTTCCTAGCTGGAGCAGATTTTCCTACTTTATTGGCTCTGGGAATGAAAAGGGTGCCTTTTCAATCAATCCCCAAACTGGCCAGGTTACGGTTACTACTGAACTAGATCGGGAAAGCACACCTATATATAATCTTACAGTGCTAGCCATTGATTCAGGAACACCCTCTGCAACAGGAAGTGCAACTTTATTAGTATCCTTGGAAGACATTAATGACAATGGACCTACTTTAATCAACACTCAAGGAGAAGTCAAAGAAAACCATAGATCTGGAACTCATGTTATGACACTGCAATCCACAGACCTGGACCTTCCTCCAAATCAAGGACCATTTAATTATTATCTCCTGAGTACTGGCCCAGCAACCAGTTATTTCAGTCTTAGCCCTGGCGGAGTCCTTACTACAACCAGAGAAATTGACAGGGAACAAATCAGTGAGTTTTTCCTATCTGTTGTGACAAGAGATTCTGGATTTCCACAAATGTCTTCCACAGGTACTGTGCATGTTAAGGTAATTGACCAGAATGATAACCCATCTGAATCAAGGACTGTTGAGATTTTTGTTCATTATTATGGCAACCTCTTTTCTGGTGGAAGTTTAGGTAGCGTCAAGCCTCAAGATCCTGATGTTCTGGATAGTTTTCAGTGTACACTAACATCGGGCATTACAAGTCTCTTTAATATCCCAGCAGACAGTTGTGACCTTTACTCACAATCAAGATCTACCGATGGAACATTTGACCTTTTAGTTCACAGCAGTGATGGCTTACACAGTGCAGTCACAAATAATGTCAGAATTTTCTTTACAGGATTTAGCAATGCCACAATTGACAACAGCATTCTTCTCCGCATAAATATACCAACTGTTAAAGACTTTTTAACGAATAATTATCTGCACTTCTTGCGCATAGCTAGCTCTCAGCTTACCGGGCTTGGAACCGCAGTACAAGTCTATGGAGTATTTGAAAAGAATAACAAAACCTATGTCATGACAGCTGTGAAAAGAAGTAACAATCATTATGTTAACCCAAGCGGAGTAGGTACTTTTTTTGAAAGCATAAAAGAAGTGTTATTCCGACAAAGTGGAGTATGGATCGAATCAGTAGATCATGATTCATGTGCACATAATCCTTGTCACAATGGAGGAAGCTGCATGAGAAGACTTGCAGTGGGCCCAACAATACAAGTCCTGGAAAGTATTCCTGTCATTTTAGTAGCAAATGAGCCTTTACAAACCTTCATATGCAAATGCATGCCTGGATATGAGGGAAACTTATGTGAAACTGACATTGATGAGTGCTTGCCTCTCCCATGTCATAATGGAGGGACTTGCCACAACCTAGTGGGAGGATTTACCTGCAGATGCCCAGATGGCTTTGCTGGAATAGCTTGTGAGAGAGATATCAATGAGTGCCTTTCTAGTCCATGCAAAAATGGTGGCATTTGCCAGAACTTTCCAGGAGGCTTTAACTGTGTCTGCAAAGCAGGTTCTACAGGTAAGATATGTTCTGCATTTCTTAAATGTTTAATACAATTGTTGAATTATGTAAGTGAAAGATTATATAGGTAAAGCTAAATTCAGTAGTGAAGGGAGAGATATGCCACCCTTTAGTCCCTAGAGATCTTGCTTTTCCACTCCTTTCCCACTGGATGAAAGGGTCAGCAGAAGTATTTAAAACCTATCCCATGTCTACCAACCATTATTGAATGAATATAGACATACCTAAATATAGATTCTGGATAGCTACCTGTCTGGAAATGAAAAATCAGACACTTTGGGCATTCACCTTTATCCAGCATGAAAATAGGGCACATCAGGTAATCCCATTATTCCAGGGGTCATTTACATTGACAGGTAATGTTTCCTGATGCAGTTTTTCATTCTACATAAATGATGAGCCTTTTATATGATTCCTACCAGATAGTCAGTGTCTTGTAGAAATGTTATAACATAACATGGCAAGCCTTATGGTGCCTATAAACACCGGAAGGTGGTTTTATGTGTAGGTATGATCCAACCTCCTCAGATTAAATTGGTGTGGCCTTAATTTGTGTTTATGTTTATGGAGATGTTTATGGAGAGGGAGAAAGAGCTTCAGAATCAATGTATCTGTTGGTGCTGGTGGACAAGGGAGGTGGACAGGTGAAATCAATCCAATAAGTAGTACCCTGAAGAATGTGTGTGCAGAACTTGAAAATGGAAATGCATTCTGTTTGAAAACATCCAGGATAAGCATAAAATTAAATTTTTCTTCCAGTACCAGACATTATGGTCCAAAAAAATGTTGTATCCATTGCCAGCACTCATTTACAGTTTGTATCCATTGCTTGTGTAATTCAAAATGGATTCACGTTCTCATCAGTGGCAGAATCGAAGTGCTATCAGGTTAAATCAAACTGAAACCAGATCATGGACTTTTTAAACTTCAGGTATTCATCTAGCAGCCAGCTCCTCTATAGTGCAGTGCAGTTCAGCTATCCTGGGCAGCTTAAGCCGTAGCTACACTATTGCATATAGCTTAAACATCTTGTTTATAGTGCAATTACTCTATATAGTCTGTGTTTATAATGCATGTAATTGGAAACCATCATGACTAAGTGAGTCAGACAGTCCCAGCTGCCTGTGAGTGAGCCAGAGGTCAAACTGTCCTGGTATTTATATAGACCAGAAAGTACAATGAATATTAATATATAGCTCTTCATTATCTGTGCACGCTTATGCATTAGTCTGTATAGCTGAACTATTCCATAATCAACATGAAGTTTTACCATATTTAGTTGCTAAAATCTCTGTGGATGAAAGTATTTGACAGATCGGAACCATACTCCTTCAAACATTCCCTGTCCACTTCATGATTCAGTTTGATTGCCTGCAAATTTCTCAACATGTGGAATTGTCATTATCTTATAAACTGGACTTAGGATGGAAATCCACACTTAAAATGTGGCTTTTTGAGCAGGAACAAATCTAGTGATCGCATTCTTTTGGTGAAGGTTTAAATGTAAATTTATTTTCCCTTTTGTTCATTTTGTAATACATTTTTTATAGATGGAAATGCATGTGTTAGTATAAATGTATAACAAAAATCATGTAAATTAGATAGCTGAGCAAAATGCAGCTGAAGCCTATAGGTGCACTTATACTGTATACGAAAGGTTTTGGGTGGATGCCTGATATTTTGGCTCCATCCACCTGAATTAAAGCTCCACAGTAATAAAGCTAAGTAACATAATCAGTGCTGTGATGAGAGTGGAGCCAGGAACTCCAGTAAAGAAATCTCCTTCTGGTGCCTTAGACCGACAAAAATACTGATTGGCTGCTACAGGTCAAAAGGGGGAGTCTTGTTGTCGTAAAGTAGTTGGGTAGGTCTCAGGCCAGGGCCTCTCCCCAAAACCAGCAGGCAATTTTAAGATGGACTTAACTTTAAGGTAGCTGCTGATGTGTTTGACTGCATTTACGTTTAAAGCACAGCTTCAGACAAAACTTTTTTTTGTTATTGGATAAAGTAGGAATGGGCTAGAGTCTCTGCGAGCTTGTTGCTGTGCCCATTGGGGAGATTTTCTTGTGGTCACTGGGGCAAGACATGAGCAATATCTCTTCAATGAAGGCAGAGACAATAATAAAACATGTTTTTTAAATGTGGGAAAGGTTTTTTTTTTCTGTTGGTGGCCATAGTTAAGAATTCTTTACTCTTCACTCTTCTTTACTCTTCCTAGCCCTAGGCTGGATATAAGTTAAATACATGGACACAGGAGGCAATAAGAACCTTAAATCGGTTTTGGCTGGAGCTGGGCTTTACTTTAAATTGTTACTAAACCCGGGAATATGAAAATAGTTCATCCGCCCCCTCACAGTGCCAACAGCTTATAAATCTTCTTTTTACAATAAAATACTGCCACTATATACCGTTTTGGATGACCATGGTTACATGATAAACTGCACAGTTTCTCCAGAGAGTTCAGGAAGGAGGTTTTCGGCAAGTGAATGTTTACCTTGTATACCCGATCGTGTGCAATAGCATTAAAAAGCAGGATTTCTTTTGCATATTGTGTTGTATTATTAAAGTGAACACAGCTTCACTTTCACTAAGCTAAGGGAACATTCACTTTAATAAAGGCATACTTATAAAGAAGTGAATGTGACATTCACCAAACATTTACCTTAGGTAAATCTACCCGGTGTGTGTGTTTAAAAGTACAGTAATTTATATACCTGCAGTGAATGTTTGGTGAATGTTATGCTGCGTACACACGAAGGGACTTTTCCCGCTGGACCCAGTCCGGACTTTCCAGCGGGGCTTCGCCGGACTTTCCGAGCGTGTGACTTGCCCACACACGCCCGGACTTCTCCGGCGGACAATCCGCGGGAAAAAAGTCCGCGGGACTTTTGAAAATGAACGGACTTGCCCACACACGGAGCAGTCCGTTCATTTAGAACGTAACTTCAGGTACGTAGCTAGCGTAGGCAGTAAATGCCGGCGCGCTAGCTCCGTCACCTGGCATGGATTTAAAGGGACTCCCCACGCCGAACGCCCCCCCCCAAATCCATCTCAGACCCTTATCCGAGCACGCAGCCCGGCAAGCCAGGAAAGGGGTGGGGACGAACGAGCGCCCCCCCCTCCTGAGCCGTACCAGGCCGCGTGCCCTCAACATGGGGGGTGACCTGGGGAAAGGGGGGCCGTGCGCCCCCCCCACCCCAAAGCACCTTGTCCCCATGTTGATGAGGACAAGGGCCTCTTCCCGACAACCCTGGCCATTGGTTGTTGGGGTCTGTGGGCGGGGGGCTTATCGGAATCTGGGAGCCCCCTTTTATAAGGGGGCCCCCAGATCCCGGCCACCCACCCTATGTGAATGAGTATGGGGTACGATGTACCCCTACCCATTCACCTAAGGTGTAAAATGTAAAGTAAAAAACACACACTTTTGAAAAAATATTTTATTGCACTGCTCCGGGGGTCTTCTTCCGTCTTGGGGGTCTTCTCGCCGGACTCCTCCGCCATTTACCTAGCTCTTTTACCGAGCGGAGAAGTCCGGCTACCTTTTTCGTCGTCGCCGCCGTCGTCTGGGGGTCTCGATCCGCCTTCGGGACTGTGACATCACAAGGGGGCGGGGTCACCTATATAAGTCCCAGCACAGCGCGGCTCTGGCATTCCGGCCAGAGGGAGTGAGGAGTCAACATCGGAAGAAGAAGAAGAACAAGAAGAACAAGAAGAAGAAGGCGGCGCCGGCGGCGCAGAAAGCGACGACAGCGGCAAGAACAGAAGAGACCCCGGAAGACCCCTGAAGGCGGATCGAGACCCCCAGACGACGGAGAAGGTAGCCGGACTTCTCCGCTCGGTAAAAGAGCTAGGTAAATGGCGGAGGAGTCCGGCGAGAAGACCCCCAAGACGGAAGAAGACCCCCGGAGCAGTGCAATAAAATATTTTTTTCAAAAGTGTGTGTTTTTTACTTTACATTTTACACCTTAGGTGAATGGGTAGGGGTACATCGTACCCCATACTCATTCACATAGGGTGGGGGGTCGGATCTGGGGGCCCCCTTATAAAAGGGGGCTCCCAGATTCCGATAAGCCTCCCGCCCGCAGACCCCGACAACCAATGGCCAGGGTTGTCGGGAAGAGGCCCTTGTCCTCATCAACATGGGGACAAGGTGCTTTGGGGTGGGGGGGCGCACGGCCCCCCTTTCCCCAGGGCACCCCCCATGTTGAGGGCACGTGGCCTGGTACGGCTCAGGAGGGGGGGCGCTCGTTCGTCTCCACCCCTTTCCTGGCCTGCCGGGCTGCGTGCTCGGATAAGGGTCTGAGATGGATTTGGGGGGAGTCCCTTTAAATCCATGCCAGGTGACGGAGCTAGCGCGCCGGCATTTACTGCCTACGCTAGCTACGTACCTGAAGTCACGTGCTAAATGAACGGACTTTCCGATGAGCGGCAAGTCCGTTCATTTCAAAAGTCCGGCGGACTAGCCTACTAACGGAGGGATTGTCCGCTGGACTGCCAAGTCCAGCGGATAATTTTAAAACAAACTTAAAACTTTAGTCCGCCGGACTTTTTGAAAAAAAGTCAGTCGAAGGCCCACACACGAGGGGATTATCCCCTGGACTTGAGTCCAGGGGATAATCCCGCGGGATAGTCCCTTCGTGTGTACGGGGCATTACATTCACTTTATACAATTGTCTCCAAATAAACATTCTCTACTCCTTTAGTGATAAGCCTTTATGCTGCACAGATGCTTTTAGTTCAGGTAGTAAAAATGTTAGATACTTCAAAAGAGAATAATACAGTACAGTAGGTGTTTATTGCTATCTTCCTAAATACCATATACCAGTGTATATAATATATACAATATACCAAATACAAGTGGATCCCTTCAACTGAAATGTGACTCCCTATATTGCACTCATAGTTCTTATGATGAATTCGCTCAGTACACTTGCCTTGACCAGTAGCTGTATAGCATTATGTTGCATTTCTGAATGTGCAGGACTTTTCAACTACATTATATGATGTACTTATATATTTTTGATAAACTCAATTATGATTTTTTTTTGATAGGTAAACTGTGTGAATCTGCTATTAACTATTGTGAATGCAACCCTTGTTTTAATGGCGGATCTTGCCAAAGTGGAGTAGATGGTTATTACTGTCATTGTCCTTTTGGTGAGTAGATATACTTTCAGTTATTACTTTGACTCAATCATGATACTTCAGTTTAAACTAAATTAAAGTGCATCGATTTGAAAAAGTGTAAATTGCTTGGCTGGAAGACTTGTGAGACATCATAAAATGGGACTAGATCTTCTTTCATCAAATATTAAAGTATAATACAGATCTGTATTAGGACATGTTTATGATTGAGAAACTATAGCTTTTGCTGTTGTTGAGAAAAGATGACCTTTTTGGACACCTGACTAATCTGATCAAAGCTTATTAAATTAATACGTGGTTGATTGGCTTACACAGAAATTGATGTTTAACCCCAGCCTGAGAGTGTTTTGAGATACCTGGAAACAACTTACTATCTTTATTATAATTTTGTGCATACTCAGGTGGTGTGAGGAAACAGACTCTGAAGGCTAGGTTCACACTATAAAACACAGCGGCTCACAGCAGGAGTCCGCTGCATCCGCATTCACTGTATCAGGTCCGATTTCAACCCGAATTTTGGGCAGAATTCAGACCTAAAACAAACCAAAAGATGCACAGGGCTCCTGTGCAATTTCTACCAAAGGTGCTGCACAGAGAGAGAGCCATTCCCAATTTCCTGCTATGCGAATTGGTTGCGGAGAAACCTGCATCCAATTCGCAATAGTGTGAACCCAGCCTAAAACTAGTTCAGTAACATCTTTATGGTTCACTATATTCCATAGGTTTTAGGCATATCATATCACTCAAATTTTTTTTTTTTTAGTCTTATGATCGACTCCTAAAGAATATATATTCCATTACAATGAAATTATCTGAAAATGTGTCAAATTATTACATGCTAATCACGTTAATGTGAAAATTAGGACCAAAAGTAAATGATATTTGATGCAAATGTTCTATCACTTAAAAAAATATATTTTTCACACAACACATAGCTTCATCCTAATTATGCAATAAAACATATTTGACCTTAGTAAACAACTCAATATTGGCCTTGTTAACTTCACTTGGCATCAATTACAGTATATAAATTCACCTGGTATGAGCAAAATGGATTAAAACATATAAGCCATAAAATAATACAATGGTCGTGATCGCACTTCCAAATCTCATCCAAATATACTTCACTTTACAGGAACAAAAACCTATGAAGTCACATAGTTTCTCTATCACCTTTACTAGAGCTCATCCTTAATTTTGAATAATACAGACTTGGAACCAGAATATTTATAAAGTGCCAATAGGATCGGCTTTTGGAAAGAAAACAGCTGAGAAAGTTAAAGAGAGATGTCTTTAAATAATTAGAACTATGTCTTCATACATCTTGGAAGACACAGTCTGGTAAATCACTTCTTTCCATTCCCCTGAAAGCCAGAGATATATATTCTCGTAAAGCAGTTACCTCATAACCATTGGTGTGTGCTTCCAGCCTTTCTGTGTGCATACAACCCTATTTATCAGTGTGGTCATCAGAGCTTTTTGGAAGAATGAAGGGAAAGGCAGTTAATTAGTTATCTTGACATTGTTGTCGAGGCCTAAGAGAAACAAAGGACATTGCTCTAAATAAGTCATCATTTAAGACAAGAAGCCAAATATAGATATAGAAAGCAAAAGATATGTTTATGACATGTCCATGTAAGAATAACTGCACGGTTGGAAATGTTTCATTCCTACTGTGTCTGAATTGCATGTACAAAAAACATAGTTTTAAAACAAGTGTAAACGCTTAGATTTCACAGCTTTTTTGGTACATATCCTTATATTGGCCATCTACCATGCAGTTTTCAAAGCCTATGCAGCAAAGACATTTAATATCATTTGCAATAATTATTTACTTATTGGTTGTTAAAAAGGCAACAATGGAAAACTTCCAAAATGTATATTGTTAGATATCTGCTATTGCACTAGGAGAAATTTGTATACACGTTCAAATAAATCAGACTGAGGACATATAGCCAATACACATGTTTGGGGACTGCTTCAGAATGAAGTTTAGATCATACTTGGAGAAAGATGATGATCCTTGTTGTGGTCCAGAATGGATGTGAAAACACCTTGGCCAATTGTTATTTGCTCATTTTCCAAAATGTCCTATTTATCATTTCTTCATTTGCAATAACAATCTATGTAGACTTTCAGCGATTTTTGTATCCAGTAAGAGGAACCTTAAAGTGATATTAAATATCAGACATGAAATATGAACAAAGCAAATCTCTCTATAGTGTGTACACTAAGTGTAATTTCTGTCTGCTGCTTCGTTCCTTTGCAATCAGCATGAATCAATTTTGACACATTTTCTTGACACCAAGAGAAAGAAACTGACAGGGGAGTAACCTACAGCTGATTGACAGCTTCAAGCTGTCCCTGTGTGCTGTGTGAAGGGGGATGTGCCCCTTCCCTCCAATCAGCTCTCAGGGCTCTCCTCACTAAGCCCTGCAGAATGTAAATTTGTCTCTCCGCCCATTTTTCTGACAGCTCAGACAAGCTTTATAATTTCTAGTGATGTAAGAAGATTTTTTTCATTTCTGTGTATTACCTCAGGCTAGTCACTTTACTGGGTATACAGTATGTGAGGGTTTACAACTGCTTTAAGCTTAAAGTAAGCCTGTAAATACCTGGGAAATTCTAACTAAATACAATAATAATTAAGCAAAAATGCATACGCAAGGGCCTCTATTAAAAAAATAACATTTGAAAAAGATCAGTTTGTCCAGAGATATAATTTGCTGAAATAATATACGGTATCAGCTTCTCCTGAGTAGCTTGACCCCATTCACTTCACTTCCCTAGTCTTTCTCTTAGTCCTTTAATGTGATAGACATCCATTTTTTTCATAAAATTTCAGGTAATTGTATTTCCAGATCTACTAATTATTTGACATGGTGCTTTGATAAAGGGTAACTTTTGATTATATGTTTTTATCATACAGTGCCTTGAAAAAGTATTCATACCCCTTGATATTTTCCACATTTTATCATGTTACAACCAAAAACGTAAATATGTTTTTTATTGGGATTTTATGTGATAGACCAGGGATATGCAATTAGCGGACCTCCAGCTGTTGCAAAACTACAAGTCCCATCATGCCTCTGGGTTTCATGCTTGTGGCTGTCGGTGTCTTGCTATGCCTCATGGGACTTGTAGTTCTGCAACAGCTGGAGGTCCGCTAATTGCATATCCCTGTGATAGACCAACACAAAGTGGCACATAATTGTGAAGTGGAAGGAAAATGATAAATGGTTTTCAATTTTTTTTACAAATAAATGTATGAAAAGTGTTGTGCATTTGTATTCAGCCCTCCTGAGTCAATACTTTGTAGAACCACCTTTTGCTGCAATTGCAGTTGCAAGTCTTTATGGGGATGTCTCTATCAGCTTTGCACATCTAGAGAGGGACATTTTTGCCCATTCTTCTTTGCAAAATAGTTCAAGCTCTGTCAGATTGGATGTAGAGCGTCAGACATACAGGGATATACAATGTAATACGGACATGAAATCACACACATAGGTTGGACTTGATGGTCTTTTTTCTGTCGGTTTAGGTCATGTCTTGGTAGGTTTGCAGTTGTGCCATACTCTTTCCATTTTCGGATGATGGATTGAACAGTGCTTCGTGAGATTGTTCAAAGCTTGGGATATTTTTTATAACCTAACCCTGCTTTAAACTTTTCCACCACTTTATCCCTGACCTGTCTGTGTGTTCCTTGGCCTTCATGATGCTGTTCGTTCACTAAGGTTCTCTAACAAACCTCTTAGGGCTTCACAGAACATATTTATACTCAGATTCAATTGCACAGGTGAACTCTATTTACTAATTAGGTGACTTCTGAAGGCAATTGGTTTAACTAGATTTTAGTTAGGGGTATCAGAGTAAATGGGGCTGAATACAAATGCACGACCACACTTTTCAGATATTTATTTGTAAAAAAAAATGAAAAGCATTTATAATTTCCCTTCCACTTCACAATTATGTGTCACTTTGTTTTGGTCTATCACATAAAATCCCAATAAAATACATTTACATTTTTGGTTGTAAGATGACAAAATGTGGAAAATGTCAAGGGGTATGAATACTTCTTCAAGGCACTATGTGTTAATTTTATTTGTCCAGGTTTGTGAGGTTTTTTTTTATGTAATGGCAAAACAAACAATGCTGATAGTAAACTTTACATGATGATGGTAAACTTTAGATTTCTCCGGCTTTCAACAAGGCTGTCTCATGGAAGATACACATTTTACCTCCATCTCAAACCACCTCTCCTCCTTACCAATTAATAACTGATGACCTGATATCTGTGCTGAAACAGTCAAGCAAAAACACAACAACAATACAAAATAAAGAATTAATAATACTACTGAAAATAAAATTGACTATGAACTAATAAATACATTGTTATAGTTTAGCGATATTGTTGCTTGATTTATGTTACTGTTTGAGTCTTTACTCTACATTTTAGGCCCATTGCACACAGGGCTGTCCACTTGCAGTATGTCCCTCAATCTTAATGCACCCAAGAGGGACAGATGCAGCATCCTGCCCCACTACAGGCAGCATTTTACACTATGGCAAGCTGCAGCTTAACACTGTAGAAAGTGCTACCAGCGTTTAGGGCCCTGTCCATTCAGGGATGAAGGTCCGGAACACATGAAACCCTAGAATTAAAATTTTTTTTTTTTGTTTTGCTGGTATTGTTCTCCTATTATTAAATAAATTCAATGGAGTAGACATATGTATCGATTATGGACCTGAAAATAAGCAATTTTGCCTAAATGTTCTCCACAGCAGTAATGCAATCCTGGCAATATCTGGATTTACAAATTTAACAGAATACAACATATTTGTTAAAACCGTCCTATGAAAACAGTTAACACCCTCTCTGCTTAATTAGATTTCAGCCCAGTAAAGGAAGTGTTTATTTTTCATTCACACTTAAAAATCAAATGTTTTTGGTGGTAAGCTCACATTTTCCATGCAATGTAACTTTATAAGGAATGGAATTTTGCTCCAATACAAGTTAACTCCAAGTATGTCCAAACTAAAAAAAGGTGATAAAATAAGTGCATGATGTCAGAAATGTCCATTTTATGTTTTAACTCCTATCTGTTGCCATCAACATTTACAAAGAAATAAAGAAACGTGCATTCTCGTTAAAGATAAGCCAGGACTCTACATATCCAGATGACCTTACTTTTTAACTAGATTATTTCATACACTTCACTAAAATTTATAAGAACAGGATTTAGGGTTTAATGAGGCTGTATAAGAGGTAAGCCAAATTCCCCCATTTTTTTATATATATCATTAAATCATACGTTTTGTCTCTTTGGATAACACACTAAAGAAGAGATCAGGCACAGCAAGTTCACATGAAAAATTAAGCAACTTCATCTTTCTGAAATACCTCCATTGGTTTCCATGTGAAAGCAAGCTTAAAAAACTGAAGGAATGAGAGACAGAATATGATTAATGAAGTGCAGGAAGCTACATTTGACTACATTTGCGATGGAAAAAAAACATTAACAAATACCTGCATAATGAGGCCATCTCTTGTACTAATTTTTTTGTATTCTCTACCTGGGTCTAGGCTCTAAACTTTTGTTTGGTGATTCACTTTAGCTCATCCTGGTAAAAATGTTAGGATAATAAAATACTGAGTTCTAGAAATGCTACATAGTGCATTTATGTCTTGAATGTAAAATGATTGCAAAAAAAAATAGTGAACGGCATAGTCCAGCTTCAAACTTTTAACAAAGCAGTGAATGTATGTAAGTTTGAAAACTTGCCAGCTGTGTATAATAGTACTATAGTTTAAAGAATTTCAGACCATTTTATTTGATATTAGCATTCAGTTTTTTAGTAATCTGTTCAATAGCTTTATATGTGGTTGAGCACTAAGCTGGCTAAGGATAGAGAGCATGATCTGTGCAAGCTGTACGGTAAAACTAGGTCTTTGTTATTTAGAGTACTTAGAGAGAGGGTAGTGTTGATTGATTGATGAACCTATGAGCCTTTAGGATAAGGGACAACTAATGGGGTCACATGCAAAAAAAAACACCAGACAGAAATTTTAACTGGCTAAAGTTAACTGGTTAACGTGGTTATAAACCTCTGATATGAAAAGTGATCAAGGCATAACCCTCTATTAGTGTGTTGCCTCAATCCAAAGCTTCCTCTTCTATCTGCATGAGTCACTTCCGACAGGTTACATCAACACCACAGAATCTCATGATATGGCCTGCCCTCTCTCCGGCACACAGAAGGTGATTGGCAGCCTCGACTTTGGATATTTCCCTATGAGATTGTGTAGAGGGGGATGTGTCCATTCTCTCCAATCAAGTTTCAGATTACACTCAGCTCCCTGCCCAATGATGTGCAGTGTGTGACATCTGATCCATGCCTTCTGCCTTCTGGAGCTGAGAAACAGGCATTGATCTGGGTGTTTTGGAAAGCTGTAGTGAAGAGAGGCTGCAGATAACCAGTTACAACTTATGTAGGAGGATTTGTTTAATCTCTGTGTATCATCTGAGGCCAGTCACTTCACTGGGTATATATAGGGTTTTTCAGACATTTTACTTTAATTGTATTACAGATACTCTCTACTTTACATTAGTACACAGTTAGGATGTTTCTTGAGCTGAAACTCTAATTAAATGTTTGACTTTATTAGGTCTTACTTAATTGTATATTGTATGACTATACATACATATGTGGCTTAGTAAATCTGTGGTCAAATGTTTCTCTCTGTCAGCATATAAGCATATTTAGGTACAATTAGTTATGTCCTAACTGTTCCCCTAAAATAATTTTTATTGGTATTTCACTGTATATACATATATTAGCTGTTTGAAGTAAGAAGAATAGAAGGTGATATCCTAAACTGGCAAATTCATTCAAGACTTGGCTTTTTATGTATGTATGTGAATAGTGCCAAGGTTAGTGCTTTGATTAGTCCTTACCTACATTTGTTATACAGAAAGTCATTTGTTAGGGTTCTAGTTGTTATTCATTATATATTGTGTCATACTGACCTCTGAATAATACAGGTATATTTTACAGACACATATTTTATAAAAGTATTTTGGATAGCCACCCATAGCACTTGCCGTAGTGGCTTACAAACATGAACATGCTGTTTAATATCAGTCTTTTCTTTTTATCCTCTTTTGCTGTATAGGTGTCTTTGGAAAACACTGTGAATTAAATAGTTATGGATTTGAGGAGCTTTCGTACATGGAGTTTCCCAGTCTGGACCCCAACAATAATTACATTTATATGAAATTTTCTACCATCAAACCCAATGCGTTACTACTGTACATTTACGATAACCAGACTGGTGACACAGCTGAATTCCTTGCTTTGGAGATTGTAGAAGAGAGGATGAGGTTTTCCTATAACTTGGGCAGTGGAACATACAAGCTAACCACAATGAAGAAAGTTTCAGATGGACTTTTCCATACAGTGATTGCACGCAGAGCTGGAATGGTAAGGACTTTTTTTCTATTGTCATTTTACCGCATTTAGTAGACAAATATATTGCATGCAGTGTGAGCATGTGGCTTTGTTGAAAATTGTGTTACTTTACTTTTGCTGTATACCTTGTTAGTTGTAGTTGCATAATGTGTGATTTGTTTCACTTATTACACTTCTGTGTTGATAATCTACCATGATAAAGTTGTACATTTTCTCAGTTTTCTAAAGCAATATAAATAACATCTTTGACAATTATGAGGTATGATGACCACCTTGCATGCATAGTTACCCAATAGCAATGAATCTAATGACAATTGACATTGTATTGTCAGTGTTAGCAGTCACTTGTAGTGCCTCCAAGGTGGCTGAGGCACAGTCTCTGATAAAATATACGGATAGTACCCATAGCTTCTTTCCTGGCTCTGATCCAGTAAATCAGGGTTTTTCAATATTCATTTTTGAGGTTTATTAACATTTTGGATTGACTGAGAGCACTGTAGTTGTTCAATAATGAAATTAATCCTCAAAATACAACTTGACTAAGTGTGTACACAGTGCATAGTTCTCTCGGTCAATCCAAAATGTTAATAAACATCAAACCTGAATATTTAAGAACGTAAAAGTGAGGTTTTGGCTTTCTTTGGTGAATATCAATGTGTGCACAATTATTATGCAACTAAATGAAAAACAAAAATTTTCCCATCTCACTTGTTTATTTTCATCTGTTAAAGTGAGAATAATATACAAACATTTACAAACATTTCTGATATTTCAAAAAAAATAAAAAAATCAGTGACCAATATAGCCACCTTTCTTTTCAATAACAGTCATAAGCCTTCCATTGATTGAGTCTGTCGGTTTCCTGATCTGTTGACAATCAACTTTTTGTGCAGCAGCAACCACAGCCTTGCAGGCACTGTTCAGAGATATGTACTGTTTTCCTTCACCATAAATCTCTGATTTAAGAAGGGCCCACAAGTCCTCAATAGGGTTTAGGTCAAGTGAAGGAGGGGGCCATGTCCTTATTCTTTCATCTTTAAGGCCTTTACTGGCTAGCCACACATCGGAGTACTTAGATGCATGCAATGGAGCATTGTCTGCATAAATATCATGGTCTTCTTGAAAGATGCAGACTTTTTCCTGTACCACTTCTTGAAGAAAGTGTCTTCTAAAAACTGGCAGTAGCTTTGGGAGTTGATTTTGAGGCCATCTTCAACCCCAAAAGGTCATCTTTACTAATACCAGCCCATACCAGTACCCCCACTCCACCTTGCTGTCGTCTGAGTTGAAGTGAAGCTCTCTGCTCATTACTGATCCAGCCACAGGCCTATCCATCTGATCCGTCAAGAGTCACTCTCATCTCATCAGTCCATAAAACCTTGGAAAAATCTGTTTTCAGATAATTCTTGGCCCAGTCTTGACCTTTCAACTTATATTCAGTGGTGGTTGGGTTTCAGTCTTCCTTGCCTTGACCATGTCTCTGAGAGCACTGAACATCTTGTACTTCTCGGCACTCCAGGTAGGTTGCAGTTCTGGAATATAACAGCACTGGAGAATAATGGGTTCCTGGTAGCTTCACGTTTTATTCTTTCTTAAATCTTTGGCAGTTAATTTGCATCTTTTTTTAAACACGTTTCTTGCGACCCTGTTGACTATTTGCAACAAAACGTTTGATGGTTCTGTGATCATTTCCCAATATCTTGGCAATTTCAAGAGTACTGTATCCCTCTGAAAGACTTTTTACAATTTTAGAATTTTCAGTTAAATCTCTTTTTTGGAACATTTTGCCTGAGGAAAAGAAGCCGCCTAATAATTATTCACAAAATTGCTCCTGTCCTTAAGGGTTAGAAAGGTACAGGTGCTGACATGGTTGCATATTGTATTAATACATTCATACATGTTATTAATAAGTGGACAATAAGAACTGTAGACATTAAAAAAGTGTGTGTGGTTAGATTGGGTGGCACAATTTATATTATTTATAATTATCTGTTATGCATTGAGTAGGCTGTCAACTGCAATTGGAAAAAGCACACACATTGTGGTCAACTTTCTTGTGTTTTCAAATGCACCAATGTAAACTTAATTATGAGATAATCAAAGACAATATTCTGTTTCAAGCAGAGTTCCACCCAAAAGTGGAACTTTAGTTTTAAGCACTCAACGGCCCCTTACATGCCACCTTTGGCATTTAATGTTTTTTTTTGGGGGGGGGGGGTGCCTAGTTTTGAGTGGGACTTCATGTTCCACTTCCTACTTCCAACTTCAGGCCACCTAGGCGACTCCTTCTCTCCACCTAGGCAACCCCTCCCTCTCGGCAATCTTCTGGGACACGTCACAGGTCTCAGAAGATTGCCTCTCCACTCGGAGAGCGCAGCACCCGGCTGTGAAGCTGCAAGCTGTCATCGCTGGGTGCTCACAGTTTCTATGGCGGCGCCGCAGAAAGGAGGGGAAGAGGAGCTGGACCATGGGACAAGTAAACGTCTGTTTATTAAAACTTTTAATAAACTGAAAAAAGCCTGGAACTCTGCTTTCAGTTTATTTTGCAGTCCATATTGAAATCTATGTAGATTTCTAGGGACAGCTATTGAAAAAACCTTAAGCCGTGTTGGATATTAGAAGCAAAACATAATTATGTATTTATAACTCATGGTACACTAATCCTTCCATTTCACAGTTTCTTAGCTAGTGTTAGTATACTCTAATGTGGCAGGTTCAGATATTTCTACTTCTTATATTGACCTCAAGATGACTGCTAAAGGTTTTGTACTGACAATGAATGTGAAGTCTTTGGACATACTGTATGTTAGACATTTATGTGGAACTTGGCATCATAGCCAGAATTAGCTACATGCAGCTTATGAGGCTGCACATTGTAGCATCCTATGGTGGCACCACATCTGGGTCCTCATCTCTTAAAACCATGCAATAAAAAAAATAAAAATGATTGTATTAGTCAGAGTTATTTTCCCTTGTTCCTTCCATTCATTCTTCCCATTCCTTCTAACTTTGTTAAAGCTGTCTCACTGCCCTAAAAATGTGTACTTCGTATAATGGGAATACTGTAATAAGAACTTGGGAGATCAAGGAAGAGTTCCATGCAAAGGCCACTTTCTTTAAAAATGAACTCCAGTTATACAACTAAATCCGTAGTTAAAATACATGTATGGGATCTGAATTACTTTGGATTTTTGGCCAACTAGCCCTGAGATTTACAGAGATTATTAGCCCAAGACAGTACAGCCAACCTTTCTCTACTGCAGTTAGTTGATGCCAACATGTCACCTTACTTCTTCCAGCCTATGACTCCACAGTGAAGGATCATCAATACAGTAGAGGGATATAGCTAAAATATAAAAACAATAGTAAGCACTCCTTTTAATGTGTCTTGACTGCTTTATACTGCTACTGCAGTGGAGTCCAGACATCTGGTTGTCAAGTCTGGCAAAGGTGTTTGATCATTTCAAATACTTTAGCTGCAAAATGTTTTATTAGAAGTGTAAGATTATTTTGGTAATAGTTAGTTGGAGATTAAGTAGGATTACAATTATTCATTGGAAGGACACCATTTATTTAGTTTTGGCACAGGGCACCATGGGGCTCATTTGCAAAAATTTTAAAGTATGCGTTCTGTGCTTTACTGTGCAATGGTTTTATCATGTGTATGGAAATATTGCTTACTCTTAGAGGGCTTTCACACCAAGCCGCTCATAGCGTCGGCGGCATTTTACCGTCGGATTTGCATCGCATTTTAACGGTTTAACCCTTTCTCGGCCGCTAGCGGGGGGTAAAAGCGCCCTGCTAGTGGCCGAGAAAGGGTTAAACCCACCGGCAATACGCCGCAATAGCAAAAATGAGTCTCTAAAGTTGGAGATAAAATACTGGTTCATGACAAAAATACAGATTTTTTTTAGAAATAGAAGTTTGATTACCTAAATATTTTATTCTTTAAATATCTACATATCTGTGTTTGTGAATTGTATATTTTCATGAGGTTAAATGAATACAGCTCAAATATCTCACGTACCTTAATAAACTGGTCCTCATATAACTTAAGGTGGTTCTAAATTCAGACGTTTTTTTTATCTTAATGCATTATATGCATTAAGATAAAAAGCATTCTGTGTGCAGCAGCCCCCCTAGCACTTAGCTGAGGTCCCTCTCTTTTCAGCGATGTCCACAAATGTCTTAGCCATCCAGATTCTCCTTCCTGATCGGTTAAGACACAGCAGCGGCGATATTTGGAGAGAGGGGGCGGTGCTGGGCTGGTGTTCTGTGTTTCAATGGACACAGGGAGCTGTGACTCAGCTTGGGTACCCCCATAGCAAGCTGCTTGCTGTGGGGGCACTGAACATGAGGGAGGGACCAGGAGCACAGAAGAGGAGCCTGAGAAAAGGAGGATCAGGGCTGCTCTGTGCAAATTAACTGCAAGAAAGCAGGTAAGTATATTTGTTATGTTTATAGGAAAAAAAACGAGCCTTTACAATAACTTTAAGACCACCCGATCCAGGTCCGTATAACAGGGAAGATACTATAATAAAGTTGAAAAACTAGTGTTTGAGATTCTCCCATCAAACATATTTATAAATGCTGAGTTCTCACATTTACATTACATTTGTAATGTAATGCATGTTAAACAATGAACAGCCTTATCGAAGAATTATAATTCTGGAGTGCATCATCATGATTAATTAATACCACTTTCTAGCGAACAAAAATATTTAAACACGTCTTACACTCTTTACTTAGGTTATGATAAATCTGTTGCTTTAACCTTATAAAATGGTGTTAAGAAAACACAACCCTTCGGTTATTCTAAAGACACGCTGTATTCACTTCCATCTGCATTGATCTATACCATACATTTTCATGTCACTGTGTGAAAGACAGTTAGCTTTTTTCTCTGCTTCCCAGTGCTGTTGATGGTGAAACTGGAAATTCCATCTACTTATGTCATGATTTTACTGTAGATCCTCTGCTTTTAGCACCACCTAATGGCAGTGAAAAGAACCACTCATACTACTTAGTACTATAATGCCCTGCAGAAGTTAAAGCATATCGAAACCCCCTAAAAATGTTATATATTGCAGCTACTATAATCCCCTCTATAAGTTAAAGCATATCTAAACCCCAAAAGTGTAAAATATTGCACATATTACCAGTTAATGGATTGAGACAAAGTATTTAACAATGGTATGGGGTGCTTGCAATGTTTAGATTTTTATTCATTTACATAAAACTTTTATCCCAAAAGAAAAAAGAAACAAACTAACTTCCTAAAACGTGTTAGCTGAATTTCAGCCTTAATTTGTTAGTCTAGTCAATCTACATTTGCTTGTGAATCTAACACTACCCTCTCTTCAGACCGACAGCACTGCTGTCCAAGGGTGGCTCCACAAGAGCGCCTTCACCCTAAGATAAGAAGTATGTTACTAGTTGTATCACCAGATAAAAATAAAGGAAAAATACCAAAAAAGAAAACTAACAAAGCCACCACATTTAAGGACTGGTAAGCTGCAATATATTACATTTTATGTTTTTGGGTTTAGATAGGCTTTAATTATATACACCAATGGGGAGGACTACCCAAAGTAACATATATAACATTTTATATGTGCATATGTACCATATTTGAACTATAAACAAGATCTAAGCAATTTGCTTTGTATTTGAGCTTAACTGTGGGATGCAAACTTAATTGATTTATTAAATGAGTAGTAAATGTTAATTTTGCAAACCAATTTTTCCCTTATCTTTGTGTCGAAGTCGACGTAACACATATATGCGCCCTCACTGCACTGGGCTTTTTTCCATGGGGCCGCATATATGCCTTTGTGCAGGGAGTGTGCTACACAGCTTGCTCCCAGCAGAGAGACCTGGGTCTCACGAGAACCCCAGGGACCTGCACTAACGATCGGGACCCGAACCCATGATTCTGGGTCACCTGATCGCTGTGGTAGTTTCTGATTGGCTACCACAGTGATCAATCTCTTTGAAGCCTGCCCTTGTGTTTTTCGCTCTCTCTCTCTCTCTCTGAATGGAGAGGAAAAATACAATGTATCTTTCTCTCTCCTTACAGAGAGAAAAAAAAAAAAACCTAGATCAAGATTTGAACTAGGTCAGTGCCAGGGTTAGTGTTTGGGTCAAGTAAGTTTATTTCAAATATTTTTATTGGTATTTTTCACAAAGCACAAATCATTTCATACATACAAGATGAGATAAGGTAACTAGGTAGTTCCTTGTGTTTGCAATCATTAGCTGGATAATGAACAAGGTGAGATAAAACTGTTACAATCAGCTTATAATTAGAAAACAAGGTAGTACATAACTTTGTCCTGTAATTGCACCCAACTAAATAGTGTGATATGTATTTCAAGTCCAAATAATTATCCATGAACATTGGATATGGAGGTGTCATCTATACATACTTAAAAGGCTTAATTTTGATGTGTCTGGTGTCTTCGGCCTTCCCCTAACTCTCTAATAGTCAGGGGGGCCGAAGAGCAGGCTGCCCAAGTGAATCAGAAGAAAGCAGTTGAAGGCTTTTTTAGAAGTGGGTTAGGTTAAACTCCTGGACCCAAGACAGACATTTTTTATCAAAAGAATGTATTGAGTTGTTTTGGCCCGCTATGTATTTTTTCACAAATGCAGTTTACATTTACTCTATGGATAACTTGGGATATTGGGAATCGTCGGGTGTTTCCATTTATTCATTATTGACATTCGAGCTGCTATTAGGGTATGTGAGACTATTGCCAAGAACTGTTTGGGAAAGCGGTCTAGTCGCATTCCAAAGAGGGCCAATGTTTGGCATTGCTCAGTACTCGTTCTAGTAATGTGTGACATTAAGGCGAACACCGATTCCCAGAAATTGTTTATGTACTTGCATGACCATAGAATGTGGAGTAAGTTACCTTTTTGTCCACATTGGCGCCAGCATACTGAAGGGGTATCTGGAAATATATACGGTTAAGTTTGGCTGCAGTCATATACCAGTTCTAGTTTATTTTTATAGCATTCTCCCAATGAGAGTTGCAGTGGGAAGAGCTCAGGGTCATATTGAGTGCTTTATTCCATTCTATGAGGGAGTATTCTGTTTTTATAATTTTTCCCATCTAGTAATTTGGGGAGGTTTTGATGTAGTCTGTTGGTTGTTTAGGTATTTATAGAACCACAATATCCCTTTCTTGGGTGACAATATATTATGATAGTATGACCAAATTGCATTATTCCCTTTTACAAAGGAATTAGGATAGTTTCTGTGGAAATGTTTTATTTGGGCTGCTTTATATAGAGTTTCCATATCTTGGGACTTTTGCATCTCTTCTAGGGGCATTTGTCCTGTATTGGTTCTGGAGTCTACTGGAAATGAGGGTATGAGGTATTCATAAGCAGTTGCAGGGATGGCGATGGCTCTTAGGGAGTCATTGTAGGGAAGGTCTTGGAGGGAGGAATTCCAAGCTTCCACAGCTGCCAGGATAGAGGCTGCATTGCCTATATAATCTTTCTGGTGTGTGGCACTTGCGATCAATAAGGAGGTTAGGTCTCTATTTAGTAAGATACATTTTTCTATATTGACTTAATGTTTGATAGGTGTAGGTTCAAATCATGCTTTGAGTTGGTCTAGTATCATTGTCTTATGATAAAGTTGAATATTGGGTAAGTTTACCCCGCCTTGTTGCTTTGATCTATGGAGGATGTTACCTGCTATTCTTGGCCTACCAGAGTTCCAGACATATGCATTAATATATTTATTTACTGTGGTCAAGAACCTAGTTGGGATTTTGATAGGTATAGTTTGGAAAAGGTAGAGGATTTTAGGTAGAGACAGCATTTTAAATGCCGCTATGCGACCTATCAAGGAAATTTCGTATTTTTTGTAATTAAGCAAGTCCTGTTTGATGTTTTGTAGGAGTGGAGGTAAGTTTGCTTCGTATAGTATGGATATGGGGAAAGTTATTTTAATGCCTAAGTAATCAATTTTGTTGTTATCCCACGAGTAAGGGAACTCTCTTTTAAAAAAATGTAATGGCCTGTTTATGGGAGTATTGAGGATTTCGTTATATTCACTTTATAATATGAGATCATTCCAAATTTCCCAATTTCATCTTGTACCGCTTTCAGGGAAGGAGCCACATTAGTCAGGGTTAGAAGGGCGTCATCCGCAAATAGTCCAACTTTGTAGGCATATTCTGCTGTATTAATTTCTTGAATTAGCGTATTTTGTCAGATAGTTACAGGAAATAGTTCCATTATAAGGGTAAAGATTATGGGGGACAGAGGGCACCCTTGTCTAGTCCCATTGGTTATCTTAAATGGATCTGACAATGAATAGGCTTTATGAGTACACCATACATTGGACATATTTGAATCAGGGGTTAAGTTGAGTTGGAAAAATTCATCTAGTTATACATTGATTCTTTCCCTACAGGTTTGGTTATTAAATAGAGATGCGTTGTTGCGCCAGAGACGTGCCGGAACGGCTCTATGGTCCTCTGTCAATATTATTTTGATGGGAGCATGATCTGACCAAGTTATAGACATAATTTTGGTAATTTATTTAGTTGTCCTTCTCTGGACTTTCTCCAGCTCCAGCATGTCCCTTCTGAGGACTGGTGACCAGAACTGGACAGAATAATCCAGATTTGGCTGAACCAGAGTTTTATAAAGTGGCAGAATAATTGTTTTATCTCTGGAGTAAATTTCCTTTTTAATGCATGCTCATAGTCTGCTGGCTTTGGTAGGCGCAGCTTGACACTGCATGCAATTTCTCAGTCTTCTTTTAGGACCCCTAGGTCCTTCTCCATCCTGGAAGCCCCTAGGGGTTCTCCCCCTAATGAGTACCATATTTATTGGCGTATAACATGCACTTTTTTCCCCTTAAAATCAGGGGAAAATCGTGGGTGCGTGTTATACGCCGATCCCCGCAGTTAGTGTCAGTGTGTTTCAGGTAGGACAAAAAAAAAGCAAAATGTGCACTATTGTTTCTGGGCCGTACTCAGGGTACAAACAACAAATAACATACACATATGTGGTATTGCGGCGATCGTCGGGAGCAGGACAAGTTATTTTGAGTTGTTCTTTGGCGGTAGGTCATGAAAAAAATATACTGCTAAATTTCAAAAATATATATTTTTTTGACTATTTGGGGTCAGTTTTCCTTTGATAAAAAAAATCAGGAGATATCCATAACAATTTAATAACAAATAAAGCCCAATTTGTCAAAAAAAAAGGAAAAAAAAGTATAATCCACCTGCATGCACAAAGTAGTTGTGGTGATATGTTCCGTTTTACTAACATATGTCAAAGTAGCAAAATTGTGCTTAGACATTAAGATTTGTTTTACCCTTAGACATAAAGGGGTTAAGCTGAAGATGCAAATAAAATAGAAATTTTACTTTGCATATGACTGAGTTTTTGAAGTTGAATTAACAATCAACAAATATGAAAAAATGAAAACAATACTCCAGCTTAAAAAACTTACAACCTATTGTCCAAGGTCCATTCCTGTTTACCATTTTGTTAGCCCAGGCTGTCATGGACCTGTCAATTGCTGAAGGAAGATGAAGAGGAGGGTGATGTCATATGACTGAACCAAAGACATCAAATCAAGCCTGGTTTTGTGCTTAAAATATATATATTGAAGATCCTAATTCAACATCTGGAAATCTTTTTTTCTGATATGTTTTTTGTGAACAATGCAGCTACTAAAAAATGTAAACAAATTTTTTGCCATTAAGCTATTATATGGAAGTGGAATAATACATCACAAATGTCTTCACTTGTCATTGAGATGTATTTGTTCAGTGCAGTGCAATGTAAAAACATACTCCCATGATTTGATTAATACAGAGAAACTATTTAATAGCTGTGAGTACCGTTCACAGTTTTATCTAGTGTATACGAATTTCCATCATTTAAGTTGGAAGAGATTGCAGCCATATTAGTGCATTTGTAACAAAAACAATTGAGTAGTGTCTGTGATACAATTTTTATTTGCACTAACATCAACATTTTCAGGACAAGCTTTCATGGTGTACCCCTTCTTCAAGTCCCAAGCAGTACTAAGGGTCCATGCACCTTAGGCAGCTGAAAAAATGCCAGAACCCATGGCAAAAAAAGCAGAATAAAAAAACACTCATAGTAGCTCATATTTCACAAGAGTATATATAGTTTTATGCTTTTCCTTTATAAGTGTTTTTTTTTTTTTAACATTCCCCTCTGCTAATTTTTCACTATAATCAATGTACACTGTTTACTGTACTATAATCATTGTAGCAGTTTTCTGCCAAAAGCTCCTCTCAAAAATGCACTCAGCCTGAAAATGCTCCTTTGCAAATATGCCAGTCAGCACCCATATGTGCATGGACAAATAGACTAACATATAGTTGCTTAAACAGGCTGAAGATAAAATAACATAAACATGCATAGCAATGGCAATTAAACTTGTATAGTTAGTAAGATAAGGCATGGAGTGGGATATGGCATTGGCCTAGCCATTCAAGTGGCTGAAGAGTCCAAACCCACAAGGAAGAGAGGGAGATGTAAGGGCCCATGACAAACTAGTGTTCTGACAGCACAGCTCTAGAAGGGATCACTTGCCAGGTAAGTTAACCATAATGTGCTGTGCATACTTGTGCATTATGGCATAGTGCTCCTGGGACCCATTTTTATTTTTGGCTTTGTGGAGGTTTAAAGGCAGACATTTTATTTATCTATGCATTAAAAGAGAAGTATGGGAATTTATTTTTTTGGGGGGGGGTCATACTTACCTAGGTAGATGCAGAATTGGTCCAATGCTGCATCTGCCCCCCGTCGGTGCTAAGACTGAGAACTGAATGATCAAACACCATTGATCGCTCTGTACTCAGAGCTCCCTAAGCAGAGAGCCCTGCCCCCCCATGCTCACTGGAGCACTGGGCAGTTGAGAGGAAGGGAGTGGCCAGATCAGGATATCAGCGGCTTGCTGAGAGACTGAGCCGGGTGGTGGTCCAGGCATGTTGGTGGATCCCAACCATATGGTCGTGATGTTTCCCGAGCCTGAACTGGCTATTTGATGCCTTTAGACAGCAGGCTTTAGCCCCACTGTGTGCATATGACTGAGTTTTTGAAGTTGAATTAACAATCAACAAATATGAAAAAATGAAAACAATACTCCAGCTTAAAAAACTTACAACCTATTGTCCAAGGTCCATTCCTGTTTACCATTTTGTTAGCCCAGGCTGTCATGGACCTGTCAATTGCTGAAGGAAGATGAAGAGGAGGGTGATGTCATATGACTGAACCAAAGACATCAAATCAAGCCTGGTTTTGTGCTTAAAATATATATATTGAAGATCCTAATTCAACATCTGGAAATCTTTTTTTCTGATATGTTTTTTGTGAACAATGCAGCTACTAAAAAATGTAAACAAATTTTTTGCCATTAAGCTATTATATGGAAGTGGAATAATACATCACAAATGTCTTCACTTGTCATTGAGATGTATTTGTTCAGTGCAGTGCAATGTAAAAACATACTCCCATGATTTGATTAATACAGAGAAACTATTTAATAGCTGTGAGTACCGTTCACAGTTTTATCTAGTGTATACGAATTTCCATCATTTAAGTTGGAAGAGATTGCAGCCATATTAGTGCATTTGTAACAAAAACAATTGAGTAGTGTCTGTGATACAATTTTTATTTGCACTAACATCAACATTTTCAGGACAAGCTTTCATGGTGTACCCCTTCTTCAAGTCCCAAGCAGTACTAAGGGTCCATGCACCTTAGGCAGCTGAAAAAATGCCAGAACCCATGGCAAAAAAAGCAGAATAAAAAAACACTCATAGTAGCTCATATTTCACAAGAGTATATATAGTTTTATGCTTTTCCTTTATAAGTGTTTTTTTTTTTTTTAACATTCCCCTCTGCTAATTTTTCACTATAATCAATGTACACTGTTTACTGTACTATAATCATTGTAGCAGTTTTCTGCCAAAAGCTCCTCTCAAAAATGCACTCAGCCTGAAAATGCTCCTTTGCAAATATGCCAGTCAGCACCCATATGTGCATGGACAAATAGACTAACATATAGTTGCTTAAACAGGCTGAAGATAAAATAACATAAACATGCATAGCAATGGCAATTAAACTTGTATAGTTAGTAAGATAAGGCATGGAGTGGGATATGGCATTGGCCTAGCCATTCAAGTGGCTGAAGAGTCCAAACCCACAAGGAAGAGAGGGAGATGTAAGGGCCCATGACAAACTAGTGTTCTGACAGCACAGCTCTAGAAGGGATCACTTGCCAGGTAAGTTAACCATAATGTGCTGTGCATACTTGTGCATTATGGCATAGTGCTCCTGGGACCCATTTTTATTTTTGGCTTTGTGGAGGTTTAAAGGCAGACATTTTATTTATCTATGCATTAAAAGAGAAGTATGGGAATTTATTTTTTTGGGGGGGGGTCATACTTACCTAGGTAGATGCAGAATTGGTCCAATGCTGCATCTGCCCCCCGTCGGTGCTAAGACTGAGAACTGAATGATCAAACACCATTGATCGCTCTGTACTCAGAGCTCCCTAAGCAGAGAGCCCTGCCCCCCCATGCTCACTGGAGCACTGGGCAGTTGAGAGGAAGGGAGTGGCCAGATCAGGATATCAGCGGCTTGCTGAGAGACTGAGCCGGGTGGTGGTCCAGGCATGTTGGTGGATCCCAACCATATGGTCGTGATGTTTCCCGAGCCTGAACTGGCTATTTGATGCCTTTAGACAGCAGGCTTTAGCCCCACTGTGTGCTAAAAATGGGTCACAGAAGTGCAGATTAAGCTGCACTGCTGTGCTCCAAAGTAGACATACAGCTAAATGAGCTTTGGCTGTACTTCTCCTTTAAGATATAAAAAACCTTGCAGCAGCTCCCTTCAGCCCCCCTAATACTGCTGTCCGGTGCTATCCCTCCTCATTGGCTGAGACAGCACCACTGTTCAAAAGCCGCGCCGCGCCTCCGCCTCCTCCAAATTTAAAAGCCGCGCCTCCTCCTCCTCCTCCTCGTCCGTGAAAGGCGGACACTAATTTTCCCAGCAGTAAGTCAGTGTGCAGTGTTCCGCCTATCACGGACGTCCTGTCATTCTCATCTCATGGACGAGGATGAGAGGATGTCCGTGATAGGCGGAACACTGCACACTGACTGCTGGGAAAACAGAGTGTTCCTCCTATCACGGACGAGGAGGAGGCGCGGCTTTTGAATCTGTAATGGCGCCGTACACGCTGATCACCAGGATCAGCATGGGGGGACACAGAACGGGGGACACAGGACCTCCAGCGATCGTGCCGACAAGGAGGCATTAACGATCACAAGCCTGCAATGGTGGACAGATCGGAGGTGACAGATCGGCACATCGGCACAGGTAGGCTGCAATGGGGACACAGGGGGGGTTTGTGCAGGACACAGGGGACATGCAGCTGCAGATGGGCATTTGCTGACCCTCTTTTCCACTTACAGTAGCTGCTGCATTTTTCACCCTCGGCTTATACACGGGTCAATACGTTTTCCCAGTTTTTTTGTGGTAAATTAGGGGCCTCGGCTTATACTCGGGACAGCCTATACTCGAGTATATACGGTAAATAAAAGTGTGTATTATTAGCCAGGTGATAACCCAATGATTCCTACAACAAATGCTGTGACATGAGTGTCAGTACTGCAGCTGCATATATGAAACAAAATATGCAAAATTGTGTGCAGCCATTTAGAAAAAATAAATGCCACTTAAAGACGTATGGCTGGTTTTCTTCCAGCTCAGCCTCTGGCTAACACTGTGCATTTTCTACACCAAAATATTTGTTAGCCTGAGTGTAAATGCAATTATTTTTTATTTTTATTTTTTGTATTCAAATTTTATTTTTTTCAGAATGACTAAATTTCGTTTTTTCTGCCACATGCAATTTTGTTGAATGTAACATGATTTCCACATGTACAATTTTTTTAGTATAAGTCTGTCCTCAACCCACAGGATTTCAAACCTGTCATTTCCTAAGGTGCAATGGGAGTTTGTGCAAACCTGGTAAAAGCATTAAGTTGTCATTGATGAAATATTGCAGATTAGACAAGGATAGACAGAATGTGAACAGGGAAATGTAACAACACAGCACATATTAAAAAAATGTCACGATCATTTTCAAAAAATATTATCTGTGTCATTTTTATGTTATGTGTATAAACGTGTCATCACAGCTTATTTGCTTAGATCCAGAATTAAATACAATTTGAAAATAATATTTTAAAATAACATTAGAGGTTGATATTTTTGTAGCAGCTTTTTAAACCGTGGCCACTGACTCTTTTATTGTTCTCTACTCATGAGTTGGCTTCAATCTCATTATTATAGATTTTTTCATTGTGTCCTTAGGTGAAAGTATTGAACTTGGAATATTATACTCTAATCTATTTTTAAGCTGGAGATTGTGGCAAATTTATTGCACATCAATATATTTTGCAAAAAAATAAAGTAAAAATAAACCATAGCTTATTGTTACAAACCACTGTGACATAAACCAGTTGTTAATGTGAATTATTAATACATGCATACACTGCACATGATTGTAAACTGGAAAATAGCAAAAAAAAAAAAAAAAAAAGGGGGAGCTGTTTTACCTGCCAAAGGATTTATATTTCTGTCAATACAGTCCTGAAATTTTAACAGCTATACACAGCACTAGGCAGGATACTTGAATTGTCTCTGTTGAAGTTTAGTAACACTTACAGGTCTCCTCCCCACCCTGTAAATAGTGAAAAGTGGAGTAACACACCGATGAGCTTGGCTCTCTGTCACTAGCTCTCTCTTATCAGCATGTTCCTTGCACTGTAGCACAACTGATTGGTTGCTTGTGATGCTTCTTCTTTGCCCAGTCTGAGCTCTACTGTACAGGGACTGCAAGAGGCTGATACCAAGTAAAACGTAGACTGATTGCAATAAAAAGTACATTTAACCACTTAAGGACCGAGCCTCTTTCTGAGATTTGGTGTTTACAAGTTAAAAAAAAAAAATTTTTGCTAGAAAATTACTTAGAACCCCCAAACATTATATATTTTTTTCCTAACGCCCTAGAGAATAAAATGGCGGTCATTGCAATACTTTCTGTCACACCGTATTTGCGCAGCAGTCTTTCAAGGGCACTTTTTTTGGAAAAAATACACTTTTTTAATTAAAAAATAAGACAACAGTAAAGTTAGCCCATTTTTTTTTATATTGTGAAAGATAATGTTGTGCCGAGTAAATTGATACCCAACGTGTCACGCTTCAAAATTGCGCCCACTCGTGGAATGGTGACAAATGTTTACCCATAAAAATCTCTATAGGCGACATTTAAATTTTTTTACAGGTTGCATGTTTTGAGTTACAGAGGAGGTCTTGGGCTAGAATTATTACTCTCGCTCTAACGATCGCAGCGATACCTCGCATGTGTGGTTTGAACACCGTTTTCATATGCGGGCGCTGCTCAAGTATGCATTCGCTTCTGCGTGCGAGCTCGGCGGGACGGGGCGTGTTGAAAACATTTTTTTTTCTTATTTATTTTACCTTTTATTTTTTATTTTTAAACTGTTACACTGGCTACTCACAAACAGTATCTTCAAAACAGCGTGTGTGATATCAAACACAGGCAAGCATGGAGCTTTGGGATGACAGCGGGTGACGTCAGGATGTAGCTCCTCCTCCCGTGAGTAGCCATTTTATATCAATGAAGCTTTATTAAAGGATGCCTACAGTGTACACTTAGATCTGTCTTTCTCTCACATAATTTATTCCTGGGGACTCTGGTCGGTGGATCCGGACCTTGCCTGGAAGTTTATCCTCAGGGGACATACAGTGTTGACCATCTATTTGTTCAGTGGTCCACATCTGGAGGTTAGCGAAGCGATTGTGCTGGAGGTGGAGGGAAAGTCACTTTGTTTATTGAAATCTTTCACGCAGACTCCTTACCTGCTGGGACTGTTAGTCCACCTTCTACTTACTGTTTTGCTTAGGATTTTTATGGACTTTTTTACATCTGTGGTGTTTTACTTAGCCCTGATATGCACTGCACTTCTCTGTATAATATTTCTTTAGATAAAGTATGATTTATTTGTGTTTTCAGTTCCTCCAAGTTGGGGGAATAGCAGGATAATTATTTTTGAGCAATTACTTTGCAGGCTTGAAATAAAACTCGAGTGCTAGGGACATATGTGTTTTCTGGTAAAGTAGCCCCATCCAACATGCTCAATAAACATATACCTAGATTTTCTGCTAAGGTAACCTGAAAAAAACAATCTTGTAGTAGTCAGAACCCCTTTCCAGTATCTATGAAGTTTTGGACATCTCCACATCATGTGGATCAGAGTGGCAGGGCCATTGTTACATTTAGGACAAAAGGGATTCCCTCTATGATGCCGGGTGAACAGTTTTTCTGGCGTTTGGTATGTCCGATGCATAAAAAATAACTGCGTAAGTTTGTAGGTGGGAGATAAGCTAACCTGTGCGAGTGCAGAAAAGAAGTTCAGCTTTAATTGGAAAATACATATTTGGATATTTTATTTAAACTACAAACATGTTGTTCTTTGGGTCAATCAAAGGATGAACAATAGTAGAAAAAAAATGCTTTCCTGCAAGATTGTTTACTATGACATATAACATCTTATAGTGCAATGCCGCGTACACACGGTCGGAATTTCCGACAACAAATGTTCGATGTGAGCTTGTTGTTGGAAATTCCGACCATGTGTAGGCTCCTTCGGACATTTTTTGTCGGAATTTACGACAGACAAAATTTGAGAGCTGGTTCTCAAATTTTCAGACAACAATATGCGTTGTCGTTAATTCCGATCGTGTGTACACAATTTAGACACACAAAATTCCACGCATGCTTGGAATCATTTTTCTCGGCTCGTTGTACGTGTTGTACGTCACTGCGTTCTTGACGTTCAGCATTTCTGACAACATTTATGCGACCGTGTGTATGCAAGACAAGTTTGAGCCAACATCCATCGGAAATAAATCCAGGATTTTGTTGTCGGAATGTCCGATCGTCTGTACACGGCATTGCTGTTATGTTACAGCCTGTGGCAGGTATGCACCATTCAATAAAGTTAAATATCTGTATAATTTTGCAACGTGCAGAAGTTTTAAACCAAGGCTGCAAATATGGGCGTCCTCCACCCATGAGGTTAAGGGGTTAGTTCTGACATTTTAATAACACAGATTGGGTCTTTAAAGTGTTTGCAGGTTTGGTGCTAATCTTTCTCCCCTCTGTGTACATTGGTTATGTCTTTCCATCGACTGTTGTAATAGCCTTTGTAAGCCAACAGCTGTGCTAAGTTGTAGAGTATACTATCGTTTTCCCAAACCCCTTCCACCTGCATATGACTGTTGATACTACCACATTGTGTTCTTGCTCCCTTGACAGTCATAGAGTTGAAACATTAATTCCAACAGTTCCAAAAATAGGTTACTTTAAAAAAACTGACCCTATTTTTTCCATATCGCTAAACATTTTTTATTTTACTTATATAGCTTGAAAGGAAATTATTTTACATATATTGATTTAAATAACTTAATACTGCTGTAAAATATTTTACAACAAGGCTGGGCTTTTGGTGTATCCATTTCATCTTGAATATGAAACTTTATTGCAGGCGGCGTCACTGACAGTTGACACTTGCTCCGAGGACCAGGAACCAGGCTTTTGTACCGTCAGTACCACGGCTGTTTCCAGTGACTGGTAAATTTCTAAACCTTTACAACACTGCCAGATGGGATAGTGCAATTTGTTTTAACTTAGAAAAACACATTTGATTATTAAACCAGAGAGGGAATTTTCTGTTTCTGTTGATTCTGTTGTATAGATTTTTCACCACGTCTTACAAACTTGATCCCTCTGTAAAACTGTTAATAAGTGAAAACGTCATCCACCTACTGTTGCTTTTTTCCAATGAAAATTCTTTTAAATTTCACAAGACATTCCCTGTAGACACAGTTACTTTTAATAACAATATAGTTTCAAGAAATGCAGACTTTAACTTCCTACCTGATTGTACTCCATAAAATATTTTACTATATTATTCATTGATTTTAGAGAAATCATCATTTTGCAGTAGATGCCTTTTACAGTGGGATTCTAGACATTAGCCACTGGACACCTAACAGATACTGTCAATAAGATTTATTTCTAAGTCTATGTACTGTTGTGCTTAACATGTTTTTAGTGTAAGCTCGCTAAACTTTTATGTGTTTCTCCCTTGATGAGCAAAATCTTTAGAGGCTTATTGGACAAGTGTAGCAGATAATTATACAATATTTTGGTTCCCTATCTTTAAGTGGAAATATTTGAGTTTTTAAATGTGCGTTGTATAGATTATAACATGCATCTATCATTCTGATGCTGTGGGTCTACCTTATAAAAGGATATTGGAAGTACATATGGGGGCCTGTTGGTCACAGGGATAACTGCTAATTTTGCTACTTTGACTGGTCATGAATATCTTTACTCAGAATAAATAGACGTAGTTTACCATTTCTTAACATATATTACAAGAGCAACAACAAAAAAATCACTACCACAGATCCAACAATTCTGGTTGTGGTACTTGGGTTTACTAAGCAGTGCCTACAGCTACCAGTCACAGTGAAGTTATGAATCTCAGTGGGGTTGGTTTACTAAAGGCAAATAGACTGTGCACTTTGCAAATGCAGTTGCACTCTGCAAGGAAATTTGCTCTAGAGATTAGTAAATGAGGGAAAGCTCTTCTGACTTCCACCATTTAATCATGTGCAAGCAAAATTGTGTTTTATGTATTCCTTGCATGTGATTATTTCTTCTTTGCAAAGTGAAGCTTTATCTCATTTACTAAGCTCTGAAGCAAACGCCCTTGTAAAGTGCAACTGCACTTGCAAAGTGCACAGTCTATTTGTCTTTATAAAGTCAAACCCATTGATTGCTAAAAGCAATCTACCTTTTTGTTCCAGGGTTTGTTAGCTTTAGATCCAATTGAATCTTCATTTTAAATCAGCAAAATTATTCTAGGTGCAGCAAAACAAAAGGCGTTCAACCATTTTACTATTTATTTTTATTAGAGAACAGCCACATCCAGGTAGAAAGGTTTGTCCCCTGCCAGCATGGTTAGGGAAGGACCCTCAATCTCTGTGTAAAAACAGTGGTTTGTCTTGGACCACAAGTGTCGGGAAGTTAAACATTTTGGGTTAATACCAGAACAGTAATAGAGGGGAATTCTTCCAATGAAAGATTTTTTTGCAGGGACAACTGGTTAAAAGGAATTTCCCGCAAGTTTGGACAGAATTCCTCTCACTTCCTGTTGTGTCTACAGGGCAGGTGATAAAGGGAAATTCCCCTAATGGAACACACTATTATCATTAAGTACTTATCTATTTGCTTATTCCTGTTGACTTTGGATCAAGGCTGTGTTTCTGATGAAATGGCAGTGTTCATTGTAATTTTTGGTGTAGAGACTTTGCTGTTTCTTTATTATACATTTTGGCATGTTCTTGCCACATTTGATGTTTTTCTTGTCTGTCTTCACTTCAAAATATATTAAAGAGGAACTTTGTTATATTTTAAAACTTGGATATTGTTGTTAAATGTAACCTGCTTAAATTACAGAATATAACACAAAAGTAAATATTTTCTTGCTTTTAAAGAAAGGGTTGTTGGATTTCAGGAATTACACATTTTGATATATGGCCAGTTTAGAGTTCTTCTTTAAGCCACTTTAGCCTAAAAGCCTAACATTAAAACAGTTTCTATCTATTTGTGAATATTATAAAAGCATGTGGTATAAGTATGCATATCTTTTGTTAAGTCTAGACAAAAAAGCAAAGGTGATTTATGCTATGATCATCATTGCTAAAAAAAATTAATTCACTTTGCAATGATTCTTATTTCTTGGAACAGGACTCTGGATGTTCAGCCAAACAGAATAACAGTAGGAGGTATCAGATCCCTGGAACCAATACTACAAAGGAAAGGACAAGTACAAAGCCATGACTTTGTAGGTTGTATAATGGAATTTGCAGTGAATGGGCGTCCTCTAGAACCCAGCCAAGCTTTGTCAGCACAAGGAATTCTAGATCGGTATGTCAAGCAATATGATAACATAATGACACCATTTTACTTCTTTAAAGTCTTACTTTAAATCTTTTTTTTTTATCCAAGACAACAGAATACAGTTACATTGATCAAACACTACTAAACTATTTCCATTAATGTTTAATACAGATGGTGGATAAAATGTATAGTATAAAATCTATGTATTACCATTTGTAGGAAGTAAAGTTCAATCAATACAGTATAAGGCTGAAGCTTGAGCCACATTTACCATACTGATTTGTTATTCCTAAAGCTGACCTAAATCAGAAGTGAAAATTTGTGTCCTCCCAACTTCCTCTATCTAACCTAATCCAAATGTTGTTTTAATACTTACTATATAGAAGTTTTGGTCTTCCTCTGGTTACCAGTGAACGTATGTTCCTTAAACAGAGATGTGAGGGGGAAACAGTATGTTTGTGCAGACACAGACAATAATTGGCTCTGCACAGATCCTGTCCCCCAACACAGTTCTATCTACCCCTGGTACCCATAAAGCATGAGCATTTTAGCTGTGTTTGGATTTGTTTATGGTAATAGGCATGGGAAAAATTGTCTAGGTTTGAGTTTAAAACTGCTTTAAGAGCAAGTCTTCTCACACAGACTTAATTCGGTTTCCTTTCCTCCGCTATACATGGCGACTCAAAGTGTCCAATTTTCAATCACATACAATAAGTCAGTAGGTTAGTATTAACAAACAGCTATTTCATGGCACATACAATATCAATGTAAATGATTTAAATTATTCGTTTTTGATTGAGAACTGATTGAGCAAAAACATTGGAGGTTAGAGAAATACATACACTGATCAACCATAAAATTATGACCCCTGACAGCTAATGTGAATAACATTGACTATCTTTTAACAATGGCACCAGAAAGTGGGTGGGATATATTAATCAGCGAGTGAACATGTTGTCCCTGAAGTTGATGTGTTGAAAGGAGAAAAAATGGGTAAGCATAAGGATTTGAGTGACTTTTAAAATGGTCAAACTGTAATGGCTAGACCACTGGGTCAGTGCAACTCCAAAACCACAGCTCTTGTGGGATGTTCATAGTCTGCTGTGGTCAGGAGTCTCAGGACATACCAAAAGTGGTCCAAGTAAGGAAAACTGGCAAACTGGTGACAGGGTCTTGGGTAGCCAAGACTTATTGATGCAGGTGGGGATAGAATGCTAACCCATGTAGCCCGATCCAGTGGAAGAGCCACTGTAGTTCAAAGGTGATGCTGGTTCCAATAGAAAGGTGTCAGAATACACAGTGCATTGAAGTTTGTTGTGTATGGTTCTGCTCAGCTTCAGAGCGGTTAAGGTGCCCATGCTGACTAATGTCCTCAGCCAAAAGAACCTACAGTACAATGGGCACGTAAGCATCAGAATGGAGCACAGAGCAATAGAGGGTGGCCTGGTCTTATGAATCACGTTTTATTTTATATAATGTAGATGACCGGGTGCTTTTGCTTTGTTTATCTGGGGAAAAGATGGCACCAGGATGCACTATGCGATGAAGGCAAGCTGGCAGAAGCTTAAAGCATCTGCTACTGACAGCTTGGTGCCAGATACCACAGCATACCTTCAAAGGTCTAGTGGACTCCATAAATCGAAGGTCAGGGCTTTTTGTTTGCAAAAGTGGAGACATATTTAATGTTAACTGGGTGGTCACAATGTTATGGCTGATCTGTGTATATTTTATATTGTTATAGTTCATTTGTATGCAGTGTTTATTAAATATAATTTTTTAAGCTCTAACAGAGTAAATAGTAACATTTGGTATTAATTTCAATGGTTATTATTTCAGCCTTTGTGTATTTTATCTGAATCTAATACTAAAATTGGCAGTTTCACTTATTTCTTATGCACAGTACACGCACAAATCATTCCTTTCTGCCCCTTGGCCAACTGTGCATCCAGAACTGCTATACACTACTGGTTATTGTTAAAATTGTAAAGGTCATAAATAAAGTAGGTAAGCTAAATAAAGAGTCCTTAATAAATTCCCAATGCTTATGAACTTGGTTTACTTTATATGTGGTCTATTCGTCTGGGGGGGCGTATTTGTTTCCAGCTGCTACAGGGACTTATTGTGATATTTATTGTATTCTAAAGGCCTGAAATATTACCTAGAAAATTGATCTTATACCTAGGGTAAGGACACCATGGCTTACTGATAATAGTAATGAGTTACGTGCACATGACTCTTGTACTTGCTATATGGCCTGCAGTTTAATGCTGAAGCTAGCTGTTTTATCACTAATTAGTTGGCTGTTCTTTCTTTCAATGGGACTTCCCTGCTTCTCAGCAGGTCATACAAGATTTCCTGAGTCATGTACAGGTGAATTTACAGGGTCACTAGTTTCCCCCACGTGCCATGCTTTCATATTTCCCTAATTATGTGCAGGTGAATTAACAGGGTCACAAGTCCTTTCACGTGTCCTCATAAATTAATATTCTTGAAACTTAAACTATTTGAGCTACTTAAGACAGCTGAGAAACGTTAGTCTAGAGTTTTTGGATTGGTGATAGAAACAAAAATGTACAACACAATAAATACAAAAATATTTTAGTATACAAATTAAAAAATAATATTAATATAATACAAATAATAATAATATTAAACAGACTGATGCAAAAAGCATACTGAAATTGCATACTCTGAAATTCCAGAAAAATAAAGATGAGATCTTTTCTTGTATACTGATTACAAGAAACAAGTCTATATTTAAAATTACAACATGTAAAAAATGTTCCACGTGGAAATATCATCTTTACATCCTTGTCACCTTTCTGGCAATTTAAAAATCATATGGTATATTTGGAAAGCACATGGCAAAGCTGTCACCTTGATGCAGAGTGCTCAATATCTAAAGCTTTTTTTCTTCTGTCCCTTTGTATGTCTAGGTGTCCAAGATTAGAAGGAGCCTGTACTTCAAGCTCTTGCCAAAATGGAGGAACCTGTGTCGATAATTGGTTCTGGCAACAGTGTAACTGTAAAGATGGCTTTACTGGAAAGTACTGTGAAAAGTGTATGTTAAGTTTTACATTGCTTTATAATAACCTTACTTCACTGGAAAAATAGGCCAAGGGCCCCACAATATATAGTCATGCATTTTATGTGCTGGTTTTATGCGGTTCTTGGTTAGGTGTTATCATGCATAGTACAGGTGTTTCTGTTCCTTATTCAGATCTGGTACTAGCATTTACACAAGACTTGGAGGCTTATTAAAAGATGTGACTTTGGGAAACATTTAACAAGAAAACTTGTAGATTTCTATCTTTTGTGCTCTTCTATTTTGCCATAAAACACAACCCAGGTCAGAATTCAATTACACTTATGTGTATTTTAGGTAGAAATTGTATCTCAATAAAAGTAACATAAAAGTGCTGCCTGCAGTGATGTTTCGACCAAATGTTATTTTTTCAGTTTTGTGAATAGTTGGACAGGTTCTGATTTGCTCTGTCCAGGATTCTCAGGAGTGGGGAAATCCTACTGTCCAGGAGACCAGGGGGATGTCTCCTCACACCTTGATGCATTCATGGGGTGAACATGGTTAAGAAGTAGGGCTTCTTGTTACCAACCAGAGCTTTTTTTTCATATATTTTTGTAGAAAACACATGGCAGGGTGCTGTGCCAGTTCAAGATTAAAGTCAGTAAGGCAATTGCTCCAGGTCTTAAAGCTAAACTCCAGGCAAATTAGTGCAGCTTAGCAGTCATTAGTACATCATTAAATGTAGTTTTTTAAATGCAAGCAGTGTATGTAACTGAATCTGACCTGATATCAGCTTTTTGCATCCACTAGCCACCGGGCTGGACTGTTAGAGGAAGAAACAGAATAAACTGTTCATTTGCCAAAAAGAAGCATGGTTGTACGAGGAGAGAGCGGAGAGACAGGGAGATGAGCATATCACTGTCGTAATTCTCTTTCGCTGTCCAGTTAGAGACTGGGACAGGTCCAGGGTAACTTAGAGAAAGTAAGTTTAATTATGCTAGCCATCCAACGTAGGGCATCCAGTGGAAGAAAAAAAATACTGCTGGGCAAATCCCTGGATTGAAGGTGAATATTACAGCAAAAACAGTTTTTTGTTATTTTACATTTTAATAGAATAATCATGTATGACTGGAGTTCTGTTTTAAGTTCAAATCCATATTAAGCATAAGCGATTATTCGATATATGCGATTCAGTATGAATCAAGATTTTAGAAACAGGCTAAAGAAAACTGATATTTCTCTCTGTCCATGCCTATTTCTTGTTATACAACATTTACATGTACTGTATTCATTTTACTGTCTGTTGTGCTATAAACCATAGATTTTTGTCTTTTTCTGTTTTGTTTAGTATTTTATAATTTAGGAGTATCTAATTTGTTCTTCTGTTCTGCTGTCTTTGTAGATATGACTGCAGACACTGCCTTATCTCTTGAAGGCAGAGGTTACTTGGAATATGCCATCAGCCAGAACAAGAAACGTGAATATCTTTTACAGCATCGTAGTGTGGACACAGATTCAACATTTGCCAATCACTTTGAGATAAAATTCCGGACAAGAAGTGAAAATGGCCTTTTACTCCAAATTCACGAAATCAGCAATTACACAGCTGTAAAGGTAAATATTTTCAATGTGTACTTTGCCTATACATATGCATTACTTGCATTGTTGAGATAAAAAAACATACATTTAGCTGTAATATTTACACTACTGCAGATGAAACCAGTTATTGTCTGACTTCCAGGAAACAGGGTACATAGTGCAATACATGCATAATATATATACAGTGGTGTGAAAAAGTGTTTGCCCCCTTCCTCATTTCCTGTTCCTTTGCATGTTTGTCACACTTAAGTGTTTCGGAACATCAAACCAATTTAAACAATAGTCAAGGACAACACAAGTAAACACAAAATGCAATTTGTAAATGAAGGTGTTTATTATTAAAGGTGAAAAAAAATCCAAACCATCATGGCCCTGTGTGAAAAAGTGATTGCCCCCCTTGTTAAATCATACTATAACTGTGGTTGTCCACACCTGAGTTCAATTTCTCTAGCCACACCCAGGCCTGATTATTGCCACACCTGTTCACAATCAAGGCATCACTTAAATAGGAGCTGCTTGACACAGTAAGGTCCACCAGAAGATCCTTAAAAGCTACACATCATGCCGAGACCCAAAGAAATTCAGGAACAATTGAGAAAGAAAGTAATTGAGATCTATCAGTCTGGAAAGGGTTATAAAGCCATTTCCAAAGCTTTGGGAGTCCAGCGAACCACAGTGAGAGCCATTATCCACAAATGGCGAAGACATGGAACAGTGGTGAACCTTCCCAGGAGTGGCCGGCCGCCCAAAATTACCCCAAGAGCGCAGCGACGACTCATCCAAGAGGTCACAAAAGACCCCACAACAACGTCCAAGGAACTGCAGGCCTCACTTGCCTCAGTTAAGGTCAGCGTTCATGCCTCCACCATCAGGAAAAGACTGGGCAAAAATGGCCTGCATGGCAGAGTTCCAAGGAGAAAACCACTGCTGAGCAAAAAGAACATCAAAGCTCGTCTCAATTTCTCCACAACACATCTTGATGATCCCCAAGACTTTTGGGACAACATTCTGTGGACCGATGAGACAAAAGTGGAACTCTTTGGAAGGTGTGTGTCCAAGTATATCTGGCGTAGAAGGAACACTGCATTTCAGAAAAAGAACATTATACCAACAGTAAAATATGGTGGTGGTAGTGTGATGGTCTGGGGCTGTTTTGCTGCTTCAGGACCTGGAAGACTTGCCGTGATAAAAGGAACTATGAATTCTGCTGTCTACCAAGAGATCCTGAAGGAGAATGTCCGACCATCTGTTCGTGTACTCAAGCTGAAACAAACTTGGGTTCTGCAGCAGGACAATGATCCTAAACACACCAGCAAGTCCACCACCGAATGGCTGAAGAAAAACAAAATGAAGACTTTGGAGTGGCCTAGCCAAAGTCCTGACCTGAATCCTATTGAGATGTTGTGGTATGACCTTAAAAAGCCGTTCATGCTCGAAAACCCTCTAATGTAACTGAATTAGGACAATTCTGCAAAGATGAGTGGGCCAAAATTCCTCCAGGACGCTGTAAAAGCCTCATTGCACGTTATCGCAAACGCTTGGTTGCAGTTGTTGCTGCTAAGGGTGGCCCAACCAGTTATTAGGTTTAGGGGGCAATCACTTTTTCACACAGGGCCATGATGGTTTGGATTTTTTTTCACCTTTAATAATAAACACCTTCATTTACAAATTGCATTTTGTGTTTACTTGTGTTGTCCTTGACTATTGTTTAAATTGGTTTGATGTTCCGAAACACTTAAGTGTGACAAACATGCAAAGGAACAGGAAATGAGGAAGGGGGCAAACACTTTTTCACACCACTGTATATATATTAAAAAAAATCCAGTCCCAATATATGAACTTTAGGTTACAAACCAAATAGAGAAGTGAAAAGTTACAAAATTTTTTAATATAGTGTCCAAAGAATAGTCCCATCAGAAGTGCAGAGCAGATACTAAAAAGTATCTTTAAACAGGATTGTGTCAGTGATGTCTCCAACAAAGACCTTCACCCAGAGTCATAATAGGATGCACGCTTTCCAACACTCTAAGACCCCCTTAATATGAGTGGTCATACAGCAATTTAATAGTTCTCCATGTACATCAATGATACCTTCCATACATTTTCTCTAGCCATGAAAGCCGTTCAGCAAACAGCAATTTCCGGACTTCCAACAATGTACTCATGCAAAGCAAACAAAAGATGCCTTTCCATAGTGTGAAAAAACCTTTAAAATATTAATTAAGATAATGAAAATACACTCACATGTAATTAAAAACAATGCGCATGTAAAAATTGTCATCAAGCTAGCATAAAACATCAACTTCCGGAACGCGATGGCGTCAGTAGGAGGCTGCACAATATACTTACATGCCATTTGTGGGGGATTTCTACTGCAGTACTATTCAGTTTTTCAGTGAAGGGCAGTGTTAGTGGCTGAAACTGCATGTCCGAATCAACTTCATAAAGTTTTTATTCATGGTGGCCTTGTGCTTTCATTGACTTGGAGAAAGAAGGTTATATCTTTTTCGATGTCTGAGCAGAAGATATGTAGAATCTATTTCATACTTGTAGTATGAAAATTTACATACCACTACCTAACATGTACACTATTATACTGTATATTACTGAGAACTTGTGAACTTCTGCAATTGCTGCCAGGTGTCCATCTTCTGAACATATATGCACATCTTCTCTACCTACTAGATCAGCCTAATATATAACAATGTGTAATTTTCATAGTAGATGTTATTTCCACACAGTAAAAGTGACATGTTCATGAAAGACCACTTATGCCACGTACACACGAGCAGACTTTTCAACGGACTTGGTTCGGCGGACTATCCCACGGACTTTGCAGTGGAGGTCCTCCGGACTTTCAAACGGACGGACTTGCCCACACACTATCACTCCAAAAGTCAGACGGATTTGAACGTGATGACGTACGACCGGACTAGAATAAGGAAGTTCATAGCCAATAGTTGCCTTAGCGTCGGTTTTCGTCCGGCGGACTAGCACACAGCCGACCAAATTTTTCAACTGGACTCAAGTCCGTCGGAAATATTTGAAACATGTTTTATTTCTAGGTCCGTCTGACTTTTGGGAAAGAAAAGTCTGCTGGAGCCCACACACGATCTAATTGTCCGACGGATTCCGGTCTGCCGGACCTAGTCCGTCGAAAAGTCTGATCGCGTGTACGCGGCATTAGTCTAATTTTTGTGGCAGTCCACTATAAATCACAAGAACTGCTCTGTTCCTATATTCTTTACATCTTCTGACATGGATCCAAACCAGTTCTTCTCATTATTAGCCATTTCACATAGTAAACCTCAGAAAACACAACTGCACTATAAATATGGCTTTGTCCAAGCAAGTGTCTGAAAAAATAACACAGTTAACTATACCAGCTGTAAAACTTAAAATCAGGCAAACATTATTTTCTTAAAATCTGCTGTGTAAAGAAATCCTGTACAATAATAATAATAATAATATACTTCAGGAGCTGCAACTTTGAAAACTGTGGCTCTCATACATAGAAGCTCCACCATTGTTTATCTGCCCCGACTCCATTAACAGAACACCTTGGATTCTGTATAGCACAGTCACAGTAAATTTTTTTACACATTCGATTTTAAGAAAAAAATTTGGCCGGAGGTCTGTTTCAAGTCTAGTTTGCTCTAGAAAAACCCAATTGCATTTATTCATTCGTTTATTTGTTATGCAAGTTATTTAAGGTCATGATTTGAGTACATGGTTTTGAGGGAATGTTTCCCTTTTCAATGTTGTCTTCTTTTTTGCCTGTTTTGAACAATTGCTGTGTACTAGCATTAATAAGCTATGACAACTAAAACTGTGAAGAGCATTCCTGCTATGATCATCCATGAATTGTGAAGGGCACACCATATCTAATTTGGAAATTAAATATCTTTTTTTTTTATTTGTTTAAAGATAGCATGCAAGTTACAGACCCCAGAATGTATTTTTAAGCCAGAAAATGTCCTTGACTCATAATAAAATGCACAACACTGCATAAATTATGGTTTCCTGAAAAGAACCTGATAAGTTTATTCTCTGGCTGCGGCTCAGTCAAGCCTGTCATAACTTGAAATGAGCACGGTAGTGAAGCTGGCAATAAGCTTCTTAAGGTCATAAATATATACTACATATATGGATATATATATATATAGATAGATAGATATATAGATATATCTATAGATATATCTATAGATATATCTATATCTATATTGTCAAGCACCCACCAGTGACCCATATTGTATCACTACACTTTTGTATACTCCTTGGTCTTTTTATCCCCTTGTAAAGAGAAAATGTTTCCTATACCAGGCTTTGATCAGTTTTGTCAATATTTCCCCACAGCAACCAATCAGATTTCAACCTTCAAAAGACAATGAACATTTGTTGCTGTGTTACAGACTGCCTAATTAAGTCAATTAATATTACTGAGTGTATTCCACTTCTGTTCTCTTCCTGAAATCTAAAATTTGTGACAAAAATGTATGTCATTTTAACAGTGAGGTGGAAGTTTATAAATCAGACTTACACTACATTAAACCATGATTTCAGTCTAATAAGGAGCACATCACAAGGCAACTTACCATATGTACATAATCTTTATTTTTAAAGACCTTTGAAGTAGCATATATTACTTTGAAGGGAAGATACATTGGTAGAGATGACTTGTACCCAATATCATTAAAGGTTTAAAGTATCCAAAATTAAAATACATTGCTTTTTCACTCATCTTTGGAATAACCATTTTTACCAGCTATGCCAACTCCCTAAATGGGTAAGATTATTCCTTAACAAAAATGGCATACTTGGTGTTTTTTCCTAAATGGGCTGTCTTTGTTTAACTTTCACAGAATATACTTCACCTTCATCTCAGTAAGATGGAAAACGTCTTAAGTGTTTGCCGTCTTTTAACTTCAGTTGGTTTAACAGATTATATTTTTATTAGGTGAAGCAGAAAATTATCAACTTAACATGGGTTTCTTTCTCCTATAGAATGTGCTGTGATCCAAACCTAGTGGAAACACAGTTAGACCAATTAAAAGTAATTTCAGTTATATAAGATGAATATAAAATGTATAGAAATAGTTATTTGGACTCATAAATGGCTACAGCACTTTAGTCACACTTTTATATCACGGTGTTGAATATGCATTTATCTTATGGCTGAAAGGGGGTTTTGTGGTTCGGTATGAAAGGTTTTTTTTTCAAAATGTGGGATTTTATTGGTGGTTTGAGCATATGTTGTGCGAGCATATGTTGTGCCAATCCTAATTGCCCTATTTATCCATCCTTAATTTGAATTTATTATGGGAAATGAACTTAGGTAAATATATTAAAGTATACTTTTTTAAATATAAACTACAGTGCCAGGCATATTTGCCAAAAGTCAGGGGCACCATAACCAAGACTGTTTTTTAATCCAGCATAAGATATATGAAAAAGACACTGATTAGACATTTGTGTCTAATTAAAAAAAAAAATCCAGGTAGGAATACAGGAGCTGCTTTTGCTTTCTTGTTGTTGTTAAAGGTACAAGATCTATGAATTTTGTCCTTTTTGTTTTTGCTCAATCATTGGACTGGACATTTCCAGAGAAAACCCTATTCACAAATCAGTCATGGAATCATGGCAACTCCCCTATTTCTGTATGGACTAAATTATTACTTTATCTGAAACTTTTTACTTTTATATTGCAGGTGAAAAATGGAAAACTCCATTACACATCTGATGCCGGTATTGCAGGCAAAGTAGAGCGAAATATCCCAGAGATGTATGTGGCTGATGGTCGTTGGCATACCCTTCTTATGGAGAAAAACGGATCCACTACTAGTTTGTCATTAGACCAAGCACACAGCCGAGATATTCATCATATCACTCAAGAGTTTGGTGGTCTTAATGTTCTTACAATTCAAGTAGGAGGAGTACTACCTGGACAGACATCCCAAAGCACCCAGAACGGTAAATATTTTATATAGTGCAAATGAATAATTTTCCCTTGTGATAAATGATATTGTGATGCATCTAGTTAGAAGTGGTGCTTATGGTCAAATAGATGATTAAGATCATTTACTGTAGCTTTTTATTGGTTAGTATGGGTGTTTGGGATACATGGAAGATGTGTCTACTATACGTTTTCTGAGCTTTAAGCATTTACCATACATTCACATTGTAGTTGGTTTACTAAAGGAGTAGAACACACAAATTTAATTTAGCTTAGTGAATGGGTGATGCAAAGTGAAAATGCACTATGCAACGAATCCCTGTCATGTCCAAATGATTGGATGATTGACATCAGCGCATATTCACCCCATTTTCTCTTCGCAAAATTAGTTTTCACTTTTGCAAAGAGAATTTTCAGTTATCTTAGTGAAAAAGGTGAAGTTGTGCTCATTTTAATCATCCAATAATGTGCAAGCAGAAATACTGTTTTTGTTTTTCATGCACATGATAGTGCTTTTGCCAGGTCAATGTTTACTCATTTACTAAAATATGTGAACATTCACTTTGCAAAGTGATCTTGATCCACATCTTTAGTAAATCTGTCCCATTGGCTTGCATGAAGAAATAAAAACAAAGCAGCACAAACTGATTTTAGATTGGCATTATTTGATCTCCATCGCTTTTCGTCCACTAGACCTGTATCTCTTGGTTACTGTGGTGGTAAAATTGGGAGTGGCCATGTGAAAAGTGTCTGATTCTACCTGCTAGGTGTGTGATTTATTTTACATAAAAAATTAAGCTTGTTAGCTTATAATAATAATAATAATTATTATTATTATTATTTAATATATAAATACATCACATGCTCTGCCCCACGCATATGCATACTGGGTCATACTGCTGAACTAAAAAAGATACTGTTCAGTATTTCTGCACATACAAATAATCATGCATAGCCAAGCCAACCAATTTTGTTTGTTTTTCTTGCTTTTACCTAATGTTCATGGTTCCATGATTTCAGGATTTTTTTAGCCCAAGTGATGTACTGCCTATAAATAAAAGACATGACCTTTGTACCACACAAGCAATGCACCACACCGCACGTTGTACCACACAAGCAATGCAACAAGCAATGTGTGAGTGTGTTTTCCATAGGATTAGTCATTTCGGAACACTCTTTTAGGTATAAGCCAGGTATAAGATGGTAATACCACATAGAGATCATTTTCTTTACAACTAGATTGTCACAACTGACAAATGTAAGGTGCGTTGGTAACTTAAAACACTTTTCCAGTTAGCAAACTTTGATGGCATGCTCTACACACCATCTGCTGTAATGGTAATGCTTGCTAAATACTGGTTATTTTTAAAGATGTTTTCCTTGTAATACAAGCCACCTTAGCCCTATACTCTTTAATGCAGTGCAAAAATCTTTAAAGTCATTCTCACCTGGCATTGTCATTATTTTAAGTATAGATACACATGACTGAAAGTTTATTTCTTCCCTGTCTCACTATTCTGAGGTCAAAGCCACAAATCTTATGCTGGTATAAGTAGTTGTAATTGTGAATTGCTATGACATTCTGAAGTGAAGTCTTCTCCATCCGTGTTTTAATGTCTTTGAGTACAGACTTTTGATTCATTGTCTTAAGTATATAACCATATTTCTCACCTTCACTTCACATCCTAGATCATTAAATGTCTGTTCTCTGTCTTACATTATCTCCCATCACTTTCGTTTACTTTAGTTAATGCCAAATATGTGTTCTTTGCTAAATTAAGAGGGGATTTATTGTGTGTTGCATTTGGAACAGTTGATCCACAGTCCTCGTCAACACCCCTTTGTTCTTGAGAATGCTGTCTAAGCCAGATCCTCATTGTTCTCCAGCCATGTTCTATTCTTAATATGGAGAATGCACAACTCTTTGTTTTTAGCCCCAATTCAAAAAAAGTTGGGAGGCTGTGTAAACTCTACATAAAAACAGAATGCAATGATTTGCAAATCTCATAAACCCAAATTGTATTTACAATAGAAAATGGAAAACATTAAACATGCTTAAACTGAGAAATTGTACAATTTTAAGAAAAATATAAGGTCATTTTGAAATTGGTGGCAGAAACACGTCTCAAAAAAGGGTTGACATGGCCATGTTTACCACCGTGTAGAATCCCCTCTTCTTTTAACAACACTCTGTAACCCAAGGTTCACATCTATGCATTTGTGCAGGCCGTGTTTGTGTGGGCATGGCAGCCCATTCATTTTAATGGGCTGCCGTGCCTGCATTACCTGCAGAAAAAGGTGCCAGCACCTTTTTAAAAATGTGGCCAGCAGGGAAATTGCATGGTCATTTTAACTATTTAATTTCTCTGCAGTTCCTGCACCTGCACACAAGCTCTAATTTTACATGCGTGAGGGTGCCATTTAGAATGAATGGCAGCCCTGCAAATTTTCTCACAGTAGTATGTTTTCACTGCGGGTGTTTGCAGGTGCGAGAATTGCTGCGATTCCCACACCCGCAGCCACGTGCATAGGTGTGAACCTAGCCTAAATGTCAGGGGGCTGAGAAGACCAGTTGCTGGAGTTTTGGGAGAGGCAAGTTGTCCCTTTCTTGCCTGATATAGTATTCTAACTGCTCAACAGCTGGGTCTCCTTTTGTCATATTTTTCGCTTCAATTGGTGAAAGGTCTGGACTGCAGGCAGGCCAGTTAAGCCTTGAACTCTTTTAATACAAAGCCATGCTGTTGTCACAGATGCAGTATGTGTTTTAGCATCCTATATTCAGAAACAGGAATTATATCTAATTCACAAAGTAGCACTGGTATGCTACATTAATAGAAGACACAAGCAAATCATATTAATTATTTCACAAGTTTTACCAGTGTTGATATAGAGAAATGCAAATCAGCCAGTTCCTCTTACAAATGTCTGGTACTATTTTGCTAAGTTATTCCTGATTAAATAAATAACAATGTTATTAGTTGTCTGCATCCAATACATCTGCACCATACATCCATGCATTGTTATGCTATCTTTTTGTATACATCACTGTTTGGCCATCTACCTTGTGCCATTACGTGTATAAAATGCGTGTTAGAAAGAAGGAATGCAGTAATTGTGTTATAATCTAAGCAATAATTGTCTTTCTGTGTTTTGTTTGTTTAGGTTTTGATGGCTGCATTGCTTATGTGAAGTATAACCATGAAAATCTGCCATTCAGTGGTAAACATGACATGGTTCGCATATCTAAATCGGAGTCATATGCTAAACTAGGATGCAGAGGTCCTAACATTTGTGCCAGTAACCCATGCTGGGGGGACTTAATGTGCATTAATCAGTGGCATGCATACACCTGTGTACCACCTGGAGACTGCTCCTCAAGCCCTTGCCAAAATGGAGGAAGCTGTGAACCTCACGCCCAATCAGGCTTTACTTGCATTTGTCCTGAAACACACACAGGAAAACTTTGTGAAACTGTTGTAGCTTGCCTTGGTGTTATTTGCCCTCAGGGTAACGTATGCAAAAGTGGATTACATGGGGGACACGTCTGTACTCCTATTGCACAAATTGAACATCTCTCTTTACCGCTTTGGGCTGTTCCTGCAATTGTTGGAAGCTGTGCTACAATTCTTGCTCTGTTGGTCCTTAGTTTGATTCTGTGTAATCAGTGTAGAGGAAGGAAAAATAAAGTGCCAAAAGAAGAGAAGAAACCAAAAGAAAAGAAGAAAAAGGGAAGTGAAAATGTTGCATTTGATGATCCTGACAATATTCCGCCATATGGTGATGACATGACTATTAGAAAACAACCTGAAGGAAACCCTAAGCCAGATATCATTGAAAGAGAAAATCCATACTTAATATATGATGAGACAGACATACCACACAGCACAGAAATAATACCTAGTGCTCCTTTGGCCATGCCCGAAACAGAGATTGAGCACTATGATATTGACAATGCCAGCAGTATCGCTCCTTCTGATGCAGACATCATTCAGCACTATAAGCAGTTTCGGAGCCACACGCCTAAATTCTCAATTCAAAGGCACAGTCCTCTTGGTTTTGCCAGACAATCTCCACTGCCTTTGGGAGCAAGCAGTTTAACCTATCAACCATCCTATAGCCAGGGCCTTAGGACAGCAACACTTGGCCATTCAGGCTGTCCACCACCTAACCCCTTATCTCGTCATAGTCCTGCACCATTTTCAAAATCATCAACATTTTACAGAAGTAGCCCTGCACGAGAACTTCATCTTTCATCTTTGGAAATGCATAATGATGTATGCCAGCCTGGTATCTTTAATTATGCAACTCGTCTTGGTAGAAGAAGCAAAAGTCCTCAGACCATGGCAGGACATGGCTCTAGACCAGGAAGTCGCCTCAAGCAGCCCATAGGGCAGATTCCTATGGAGAGTGGGCCACCTGTTGGTCTTTCGATAGAGGAGGTCGAGAGACTTAACACTCCCAGACCAAGAAACCCAAGCATATGTAGTGCAGATCATGGGAGATCTTCATCAGAAGAGGACTGCCAGAGGCCTCTTTCAAGAGTAAGGAATCCAGCAGATGGAATTCCTGCTCCAGAATCATCATCTGATAGTGATTCACATGAGTCTTTTACATGCTCAGAAATGGAATATGACAGAGACAAACCTATGGTGTACACATCAAGAATGCCAAAACTGACTCAAGTCAATGAGTCAGATGCAGATGATGAAGACAATTATGGTGCTAGATTAAAGCCGCGGAGATATCCAGGCCGCAGAGCTGAAGGTGGGCCTTCTGGTGCCCAGTCACCAACAGCCACTCTACTGGCAGACAGTACATTGCCCATGAAGCTAAGCCAGCAAGCTGGTAATTTCAACTGGGACAATCTCTTGAACTGGGGTCCCGGTTTTGGACATTATGTAGATGTTTTTAGAGATCTGGCATCACTTCCAGAGAAAGCATCAGCAATTGCAAATGAAGAATCAAGAGCAAACGCATCTAAGACAGCTTCCAAAGATGGAGAAACAGAACAATATGTGTAGGCGTAATATAGCTGGATTGTCAAGATGCAAAAAACTTATGACAGTCAAACATTATATGTTTGTTTACAAGTAAGTGTCTCCATTTCAAGAACTGGCCAGTGGACATTCTTTATTTAAGGAGACAACTTTAAAATAATAATGTTTGCTGCTGGAAAGGACAGATATGTATTTAAAGCAGTCGTGTTCTGTACTCAATTCCTTGCATGTATAACACTACACAGCCTGATTTCCAGCATGCACAAAGTTAAGTAGAATCCTTCTTTAATCTGGTTCATTGTGATATTTTTCAGTGTTGTAACTGTAATGTTATGTTTCTCAATTATGTTTTTAAGCCAGATGTAGTTTATTAATTTTGGAACAATTTCTCTGCAGAAATAGCGATGTTTGAGAAAAAGATGCAGTCTCTGAGAAAAAAAAACTACCACAAAGTGTAGACTTTGGCATTGTATTTGTTTTATAAATATCCACTGCACAATGGCACAAAATCCAATTTATAGACATTAAAGTAATAACACAAAAAGGGATTACATTACGGTCATTATGATCAGCACCTTATGATCATTTTTACATTAAAACGTTTTTTTATTTAAGTTTGTAAAATGAAGCTGCATTTCCAATTTGCATTCACTACTTTGGCAAAGTATATTTTTGTAATGACATTTCCAAATGCAAAACAGAAAATTGTGACAACATTGTGAAAACCCTTTCAATTTAGATCTTCCTGAAACCCCAACTTAGCTATTTGTAAATCAAAACAAACAAAACATCACTTTTGTGATACTTTGTACTGTGGAACAATTTTTTTTTTATAAGTGCTTTTACCTGACCTATTTTTTTGATACTGATGTTTTTCCTATACTGTATAGTTTTCTTACTTTCAGGGAAAGCAAGAAAAAGCTTTTCTGTTAAATCTGTTACTTGTGTAACATTCATATTTTTCAAATTTTGATACAATTGTAACATATCCGTATGCCTTTTCTTCTTGTAAATGTCAATAATAAAATTAAAATATTTATTTAAAGTTGTGTGATTGTAAGGTACAACGCATTTCAGTTGAACTGTATGCATACACAAGCCTAAAATAAAGGATCCAATCAAATGAATTACTTTACTAAAGATTTAGAATGTTTTCACTAAGCAGCATGGAGAAGATGTGTTCACTTTAACCATCCAATCATGCCTTTTTCTTCCCTCTTGCCATGATTGGGTAGTCAACATGCACACAGTTTGACCTTGAATATTCACTAAAGGCCCTGTTCACATTAACATGCTGCACTAAAAGGCACATTTTCAGCATGTAAGAGCACATGTAAAATAGTTCACTTTAAATTCTATCTGTTCACTTCTCTGTGCAGCGTTTTTAAAAAATCCTGCTTGCTGCATCTATGGGGCCCTGTTTGAAAAATTCACCAAAATGCACCTTCCATTATAGTCAATAAAAACGCACCAAAACAGGCCTTGGTGGAGATTTACTAAAAGCACTCAGAATCTGGTGCCGATGTGCATGTTACCCAATCAGCTTCTAACTTCAGCTTGTTCAAATAAGATTTGACAATGAAACCTGGAGGCTGATTGGTTTCTGTGCAGTTTTAGTAAATCCCCCCACCGTGTGTTTTTTGAGTCACATGTCAATTTTCTCAGATGATCAGGGATGAAAAGCATGCAGAAAGCATTTAAAACACATACTTGTTGCATTAAACGTGTTGCATAAAAACATGATATGCATTATTATTAAACACATACCACGTATTTAAGCGCAACCAGTGTGAACAAGTACTAAGTAATCACTTAATGACTTTTATTAAATCAATGTCAATGTCACACAGGTGATTCTGCTGCTGAGAACACCACACCAGCAACACAACCACTAATGTTAAGTTTTAGTAGAATTTCATCCAGTGAAGCAATAATCTATGATTATTTATATTTCAGAATTTATGCTGCTGGTAAACTGTTACTGATGAGGGAATCACTTGCATGGCATGGACATATATATGTAGAAGGGCTAGTCCTGAGCATTCTACTAGTGATAAGTGGTGATAATTAAGAAAAGTAAATGCACAACATGGAAACCAGAATGTTAGTATGTGAACCATTTAGCTCCCTTTTCAAAAATCAAACAACTGGAATTCTCATCTTGTCATTTAATATACATTGTAGTATACTTGCCACTGACTTGGACAATTCAGATATTGCATTTCATTAAAATAAAAGGGGGAAATGGTGTCATTGCTTTTAGTAAGAACTGCCTTTCAAAATGACGTATATCCAGAAATATATGTGGCTAAACAAACTTTCAAATCTTAGGCCTCATTTACACTGACACTGTCAAACTTGCAAACAGTGCCTTGAAAAAGTATTCATACCCCTTGACTATTTCCACATTTTGTCATGTTACAACTAAAAACATAAATGTATTTTATTGGTATTTTATGTGATGGACCAACACAAAGTGGCACATAATTGTGAAGTGAAAGGAAAAGGATAAATGGTTTTCAAAATATTTTACAAATAAATATGTCAAAAGTGGGGCATGTCAAAACTTTGTAGAACCACCTTTTGCTGCAATTACAGCTACAAGTCTTTTGGGTATGTCTCTACCAGCTTTGAACATCTAGAGAGTTGAATTTTTGCCCATTCTTCTTTGCAAAATAGCTCAAACTCTGTCAGATTGGATGGAGAGCGTCTGTGAAAAGCATTTTTTAAGTCTTGTGACCGATTCTCGATTGGATTTAGGTCTGGACTTTGACTGGGCCAATTTAACACATAAATATGCTTTGATCTAAACCATTCTATTGTAGCTCTGTTTGCATGTTTATATTGTTGTCCTGCTGTGAACCTCCGCCCCAGTGTCAAGTCTTTTACAGACTCTAAGCCCCCGTACACACGGTCGGAAATTCTGACGGAAAATGTCCGATCGGACCATGTTGTCGGAAAATCCGCCCGTGTGTGGGCTCCATCGGACTTTTTCAGATGGAAAAAATGTGATATCCTGCTCTCAAATTTTCTGACAACAAAATCCAATCAGACTTTTTCCGATCATGTGTAGAGAATTCCGACGGACAAAGTGCCACACATGCTCAGATCAAATTATGAGACTAAAGCTATTGGCTACTAGCCTCTACGTAGTTCTGTCGTACGCAACGAACGTCACCACGTTCAGAATGATAGGATTTTCCGACAACTTTGTCCGACCGTGTGTATGCAACACCAGTGTCGGACAAAATCCGTCGGAAAAAAATCTGAATTTCTGACCGTGTGTATGGGGGCTAACAGTAAAATTACCCTGTATTTGGCTCCATCCATCTTCCCATCAACTCTGGCCAGCTTCCCTGTCCCTGCTGCAGAAAGGCATCCCCACAACATGATGCTGCCACAACCATTTTTCACGGTGCGTGTTCAGGGTGATGTACAGTGTTAGTTTTCCGCCACACATAGCTTTTTGCTTTAAGGGCCAAAAAGTAGAATTTTGGTCTCATCTGACCAGATCACCTTCTTCCACAAGTTTGCTGCCACATGGCTTCTCCCAAACAGCAAATGGGATATCTTATGTCTTTCTTTCAACAATGGCTTTCTTCTTGCCACTCTTCCATAAAGTCCAGATTTTTGGAGGGCACGACTAATAGTTGTCCTGTGGACAGATTCTCCCACCTGAGCTGTGAATCTCTGCAACTCCTCCAGACTTAACATGGGCCTCTTGGCATCTTCTCTGATTAATGTTCTCCTGGCCTGGCATGTTAGCTTAGGTGGATGGCCATGTCCTGGTAGGTTTGCAGTTGTGCCATACTCTTTCCATTTTCAGATGATGGACTGAACAGTGCTCTGTGAGCTGTTCAAAGCTTGGGATATTTTTTTATAGTCTGAACACATGAGGAGAGGATTTTGATGAGACTAAGGAGGATCCTGGCAGGATCGATTTATATGTCTGTACCCAGGGAGTGTTGTTTGGAAGATTCAGGATAGAGACCCTGGCAGGGGGATAAGCCACATGCCTTTCTGATCTCTCTAACACAGAGATCAGATCAGCTGGTAAGCTGCAGTACTTTTATTTGGCTGAGGATCCTTTTCTTCTTTTTCACCGGGTATTCATTCACTTTTCTGAGGGTGTCGAATGTAACATCACCATGGAAGCAATAACCAACTGAATCTCAATATATATTATGGACTCTTTGCATGCTTAATCTATACCCTTATGGGATGTTATTGTGTTTTTTTTTTTGCTTTACTTGTTTTTCACAGTGTTATCACATTGAACTGTGGTTCATAGCCACAGGTTCACTTATTTATATTAGTTTATATTTTGCACATCTTTTGGTATTTTTTTTAAAACTGTATATTCTGACGGATTAGAAAATTATTGATCGAATCCAGTTGATGTCCACCCAAGCTCAAATTACGATCAGCATTATTTATCTTGGGTGGAATTGACTTTTCACGTTTAACTATTTCCAGCGCAGCTATTCTTTTTATACGATATTTTTTTATAACCTAACCCCTTTAAACTTCTCCACAACTTTATCCCTGACTTGCCTGGTGTGTTCCTTGGCCTTCATGAAGCTGTTTGTTCACTAAGGTTCTCTAACAAACCTCTGAGGGCTTCACAGAACAGCTGTATTTACACTGAGATTAAATTACACACAGATGGACTCTATTTACTAATTAGGTGATTTCTGAAGGAAAGTGGTGCCACCAGATTTTATTTAGTGGTATCAGAGTAAAGGGGGCTGAAAACAAATGCATGCCACACTTTTCAGATATTTATTTGTAAACAAATTTGAAAATCATTTATCATTTCTCTTTCACTTCACAATTATGTGCCACTTTGCGTTGGTCTATCACATAAAATCCCAAGAAAATACATTTACATTTTTGGTTGTAACATGACAAAATGTGGAAAATTTTTCAAGGGGTATGAATACCCTCCTAAACACACGTAAATGTACCTGAAAGCGACCAAACCTGCTTTAAAGCATGAACATCTAAACTCAAAAAATGAGCTGGGAAGCATAACGCTGGGCTTACACACTTTGGCCTGCAACGAGGGTTTTCGCAGTTCCAGTGAATTTTATATGCGATTTTAGCAGCAGTCCCGTTGACTTTTATTAGGTCACGCATTTATGCCACGTTTTTTGTAAATGCACCAAAGATGCATCATGCAGGGTTTTTGGTGTGCTTTTAGGAAAATGTTGCAAAAATGCATGACTGAATTTAAGTCTATGGGATCGCTGGATTGAGATGGGGTTTGTGTAAGTCTTGGGGGGAGGGTCTGGAGAATGGTGTCTTCATCCCAGCGTGTTTCAAGATCTCTCTTGCAGGTAGGGGATGCTGGGTGTGGACCTGGCTTCCAGTTCAACAAAAAATGGCTTATCTCTGGGTCATAGGAACTTCTAGCCTTTGCAGTGGATGCTTTAGTAACTCCATAGGATTAATTCAATCTGATCTATGCTTTTAATTGCTGGCTCTAACAGCTTGACTGTTGAAGCCCATGTTCTGAAGGATAGGGACCTACCTCACACAAACTAAGAAAATTTACTTTGCATAAAGACTACCATTGCACTTGGAAGGCATATTTGTCAAGGAAATTGCATCACACAAATAAGTCCCTGGGGTGGTTCCTGCCTTTTTTGCGGTCTGGATTGGATCAACATTTGGCCTTGAATATTGTCAAGAGTCAAATCTCAGCCCTATACATTATTTTTCAAAGACCATTTATATCTCACTCCTTAATTAGGGCTTTGTACAGGGGGCTGCACACGTTACTCCCTCTGTGCTTTCCCAGTGACAACATGGGGGGAGATTTACTAAACCTGGTGCACACAGAATCTGGTGCAGCTGTACATAGTAATCACTCAGCTTCTAGCTTTTAGGCCTGATTCACATCTATGCAGGTTGCAGTTTGCATATTGCAGGTGCATTTTTTCAATACACGCTTTTGATCTATTAAGTCTATGGAACCAAAAACCAGAAAAAAAGTCCCTGGCCCTTTCCATAAAATACACAGATGTGAACTACATCCATAGGAAACCATGTTAAATGGACTGTAGTGTGTTTCTGAAAAACTGAAAACGCACTAAAAAAATGCATAGGTTTGAACCAGGCCTTATCCTCAGAGTTTAATTGAACAGGCTGAAGTTAAACACTGATTGTTTACAATGCACAGCTGCACAAGATTCTGTGTGCACCAGTTTTAGTAAATCTTTCCACATGGGATCTCAACCTCATTCTATTGGTTTTTCATAAACCGCCCTTTGAACCTATCAGGGATATTCCTTTACCTGTTGTCGCTTACAAGGTTGCCATCACTGAGTTTCTGAGTTTGTGGCCTTACCCTGCATAGACTCCCTTCTTGTGCTACACCTTAAACAGGCGATTGTTCTTTAATCTCTATGTCCTTCTTTCTGACATCCAAAGAAGATTTTGCTCCACTTTCTGGATGTGGTCTGTGCTGTTCAAGTCTATCTCCCAGCTACAGCTTCCTTTAGACAGTCTGACTTTCTTGTTGTCATTCCTAAAGGTCCCTATAAGGCACAGCCTGCTTCTCATTCCTTTACCTCTAGATGTCAGCTTATTATTAATTCCTGTAGGGTAGTACTAGTTCCACCTTTCCCTGTCAGTGTGCACTCCACTAAATCAGTTAAATCTTCATGGACTTTTTAGCATCAGACAACTGTTTCTTAGATGTGCAAGGCTACCAGCTGTTCTTCTGTTCACAAGTTTGTTAGGTTTTATCAGGTGGATATTCAGGTATAAAGCTGGCATTGGTCATCAGGTTCTTCTAGTGGCTAGTGAGTATTCACTGTTAACCTGTTGTTATTCGTGGATCTGTTAGCATTTGGTTTGCTGCGTTGCCCATCTTTCAGTTGAATTGCTGTTGCACCTCCCAGTGTACCAGAATTACTGTACGTTGTGTCCCTTAATGTGCAATTAGGAAAACAATAAAAAATGTTTTACTTACTTTATAATCCTCTTATGGAGTACATAAGCGGACAGAGTGGCGGCACTTCCAGCATAAAATATTTATTTTAGTGAAATTCCATTAAAAACTAGGACATGACATGACATGCAGCCAGCTCAAAGAGTTCAGCAAACATGTTTCACACACCTGTGCTTAATCATTGCTCATACTGTTACTTTATCAAAAATGGGAGCATGGTAGGAGTGGAAGCGTTTAGACTGGTTATACACAGTTCAGTAACTCGAAGGCAAAAGCATAATTATATACTGTACCAGAATTTCTTCACCCTTAACCCGGGTATACACTACAGGTTTTTTCTGTCAGCTCCGGTCAGGAGCCGCTGTACTAACCATGCAAGGTTAGTCCAGCGATCTCCCCTGCTGAGCTGTTGTGTTCTGACAGGGGGACGTCCCCCCGCCAGAACACTCCGATCAGCGCAAAGATTATTCATATACAATCTATATTTTAGAACATTTTGTGGAGAACATGCTAGGCAGGGGCATGCACCATTGGCACAAGGACCTGGCAAAGTCCCTGTATTTTTCTTAAATGGTCTATCAAAATTAGTAGCAAAGTTATAAGCTATTTAATAAAATGCAGTAGGCACAAACATCAGGCCCTTAAACTGTTACTTACCCACAACAGTAAAGTCTGTCTGTAAATGCAGAATAGCATGCTTGTTATACTGGAACTTAAGGGGTTAATCATCTGCATTGTGTAAAAGGCTATTTGACACTATATGGACAGATCCTCCCCTCCCTGCACTGTCTATCTTGGCAAGGCCATATAATACAGTGAGGGCAGCCATTCTGCACATGTTCAGTTTAGTCTCTATTTCTGGAGAGAACATTTCCTGTTTCATTTTAACGGTTCAGGTCACATGATATTGACATCACATATGTGGGCATGTATACAGACTGTAGTGGAAATCTGCTCCTACCTGGAAACTCAGCACTGGAAAAAAACGATGTAGTTTATCATGTGACCGTGGTATGCAGATCAGCAAAAAAGGTATATTGTGGCAGTATTTTAATGTAAAAAGAAGATTTATAAGCTGTGGGCACTGTGGGGGGGGGGGGGGGGCAGAGGAACTATTTGCATATTACTGGGTTTAGTAACACTTTAACCCCTTAACACCTGAGAGGTAAGCACAATGTCAGGCCAGGTAAATCATTTGGGTAACTAAACTGATAGAAAAGGTCACACTGCATGACCTAATTGTTGATGTCACAATGCCATTTCTGGTGCTTGTAGCACCTTGCCAGTAGCAGAATCTCTGATGTACAACTCCACTTTATCAAATCAACACAGCTCTTTTGTTAGCAACAAAGCTACAGAATTTCAATAGAGCAGCAATTGAGTCACATTTCACTGGTTTAGCCAGCCAGGGAGCAACACCATATAAGAAGAGTGGAAGGTTGCCTATTCTGCCACTACTGATTTGTTTCCAGAAACTGAACAGTAATGTGGTATTGTCCTAAAGGGGTTTGTGGCTAAAGTCCTATTCTTGTAAGTATAGCAATACATTTAAATGAGTTAACATTGGTTTTTCCTTGCAAATTTAAAGCTGAACTTTGGGTAAAATAACTTTCATTTAAATGTATTCCTCTCAGACTAAACAGGATATACATTTACTTTGTGTACACCAATTGCCTTTCTAAACAAAGATATTCATTTGTAAATGCAGTGATGACATTGGGCTGCACATAGATGGGGCAGAAAGCAGAGCTATAGGAGTGACCCAATAGTTCTACCACTACCGGTTACCTGCAGAAAACTACAGGGGATGATACAAGACCTATCATCTTGCACAAGAAGAGACAGTAGCAGTGAGAGGTCTTTATTACAGGAAACACCTGCACAGAGACAAAGTGCAGAAGCTGTGTTGTAATGAATTGCTGCACAAATAAATAAAGAAATAGGGCACCAAGATTTGTGTGCGTATACACAAGATTCTTGAAATTTAGACAATATTTGTTTAGCCAGGATTTAATAACTGTTTTATGTATTTTTAATGCATAACATGTATAGCTTAATTCATAAAGTAATTTAGTAGTAAATAGACAGGCTAGACATCTGTTATTGTTTTTTTAAAGTGTGCCTGTGCATTTAATATAAAATCTATTAAAAAAGACTATAAAATAAAATGTCTTCAACCACCCCTCACATAAGAAATACCTGCTACTCAGGCTGTAGATGCATTCTGTAAACTGTTGTTCATTGGCTTGGCCTCTGCTGCACCAAACTATGTTCTAAGCCCACCTGGAACTGGGTAGTAGTGCACAGGTACAGTTCTAATCTGGCTATCATATTTATTCTATATATTCTATAAATTCATATTTATTTCTATAGCCCAGAATACACATGCACACTACAACAGAGGCAACTGGCTCCAGACTCCAAACAGAGACTGACAGAGACCAGAGCAGTAGAATGTGGATGCCCGAGATCTGTATGTAGCGGCTATTTCTTATTCTGTCCTCAGTCCTCTTTATGTTTTAATGATAAGAATTTAGCTTAACGTGGAAGTAAACCCTCCTATCATTTTCAGCCAAGGAAGCTGCTATCTTGGCCTCTGTTTAATCTATAACTGCCATGATGCTGCACATGTGATCAGTTATGACACTAGCCATTGGACACTGGCCATTATGACACTAGCCATTGGACACTAGCCATTATGACACTAGCCATTGGATGGTTTGACTGGTTTGAGAGCACAACCAATGGGAGGGTTACATTTCCGGCACGTGCCGGAAATGTAACTATTATTTGAAATGGTTAAATGGATGGGTTTACTTCTGCTTTAAGCAAGAGTAAAGTTGAACAATTTTTTCCTTTTACATGGTAAAATATTACCATTTGATGCATGTGCTTAAGATTTCTGTTTTTTTATTCACATTCACTTGTAAGCAGCAGAGGCAAATATGAGCCCTTTGGCCAGCTTCACACCTATGGGTTGCGGTAACTCATGTTACCGCAACACCATAGTGCCCTGGCGCATTTTGCTGCCACCCAAATGCACTAATGCTATACACCTTCAATGAACCTGTTTTACAGTACACCACAGTCCATTGTGGTTTCATGGCAGCCTGTTCAAATAAATATACATTCTTAAAGCAGTGAACATGAATGCGTGGAATAATATGCATTAATGCACCACAGTGGAACAGCCAAGTGTGAAGGGGGTCTTAATGGGATGTACAGAATTATAATTTTTATAGGCTAAGAAGCAAGATAAATGCAATTTGATTTTGTTTGCTTCTGAATTGGCTTGAAGTGCTTCAAACTGCTTGAGCTGTTTCAGGCTTGTTGGATTACTTTTGCATTCATGTTGTATTGTCTGGAGAAAAAATCAGCTTCAATGCAGAACAAAGCATGCATATACAGTATGAGCCTAAATCCTACAAATCATTTTCCCGTTCACTTTTCACTAAAGGTATCCTCCGTTTATGCAAATGTTATTATATGCTGTCTTTGGATTGACAGGGTAAAAAAGTATTTTATAATTGGGAAAAAAATTTGCATTTTCCTATACTCTTTCTCGGCAGCTGACGTCTGCTACAAAATCACAGGTACGCTTTAAAAGAAAATCATAAAACATTTTAAAACCATTAGCAGGCTATATTTCCTCTACAGAATAAAGTAAAGTGTTCAAATAAATCATTCTTTTGCCATCTTAATTCACCAGAGCAAGTTCAGAAAAGTGAAAATGATTATTCCATTGTCAGTTATGACTTTCCTACATCTGTCATAATAGATTATATGTGTTGTATGGAATTTCTGTCTTTTCAGCCATTCTTCTTTGTAACTAGTACCTGGCTGGCTCTGGACTGGGGCTTACGAAATGTACCTGAATCCAGTTTGCTTGCCAACCCACACATTATCCACTAAAATATGGTCTTGGTGTTTATTACTTAACATAGTTACAGCAGAGCAGTCTGTTGAACTGCACAGTCTGGTAACGTGTTGGAAAAAGAACATAAAAATGATGTTTTGCGGATGGCTTAATATTCCCTAGTTATTGCTGGTACTTATACATCCTTGATTTTTCATTTACAGCGTACATTTGAATTTTTGCTTTAATTTGTCATGCATAAGTCATATTTTGTATGCACTTTCGACTTTGGAAGGAAGAAACTTGGTGCTTAATGTACTCACATTTACCCTCTCCAAGTTATCAGCATTTAATTTATATACTGTGGGTCATTTAAGTGATTCGCACAAGCCTGCTTAATGCTCATGGCTCTACACATTTTAGCTGATTTGTCCTTGAATGAACTTGCACTGATTTCTTTTTTAGCGAATACATTCTGTTCTACCTGTTTGGTCTCAGGTAGCTTCCATTTAGTTGGTGCTGCTAATATTAAGACAAGAATGACCATTTAGAATTTCTGTTGCTTTAAAAGGAGGACATTAGAGGGTCTGAATAGATTTTCTTTTGGAGAATGAAAGCTGCTAGACATACATTGTCTGTTATGTGATATGGATACCTTAAAAAGAGACAGATATACAGAATTGAGCAAACGGGCACTGTGTAAGACCTTTCTGTGCCATCCCATGGATCACATGGGTTTTAAGAACACCTGTACTGTTTATTTATCTTATTATTTCATATACATTGTACATTCACTTCAGTCCCTACCCACAAGGAGCTTACAATCTAATGCCGCGTACACACGGTCGGAATTTCCGATGGAAACAGTCCGATGAGAGCTTTTCAATGGATTTTCCGACCGTGTGTATGCCCATCGGTCTTTTTCTGTCGGAATTTCCGACGGACTTTGGATTGAGAACCTGTTCTCAATTTTTCCTACGGAAAACCTTTCTATCGGATTTTCCGATCGTGTGTATGCAATTCCGACACAAAAAATTCCGACGCATGCTCGGAAACAATTTGACGCATGCTCAGAGGCATTAAACTTCCCTTTTATAGTGCTGTCGAACGTGTTTTATGCCGCTGTGTTACTGACCGTCGGAATTTGGTGTGACAGGCAAGACAGTTTGAGCGAAATTTCGACGGGAAAACCATCAGAGCTTTTTCCGACGAGAATTCCGACCGTGTGTACGCGGCATAAGGCCCCCAACTCACATTCATACTAGGGCCAATTTAGACAGGATTGAATTAACCTACCAACTTGTCTTTGGAGTATGGGAGGAAACTGGAGTACCCAGAGGAAACCCACACAGGCACAGGGAGAACATGCAAACTCCAGGCAGGTGGTGCCATGGTTGGGATTCGAACCAGCGACCCTTTTTTACTGCTAGGCGAAAGTGCAATCCACTACCCCACTGTGCCGCCCTAGTTACTAGGCTGCCCCTGGCTTAAGTACATTAAATCATTGACCCAGAGCAAGCATGCAGCAGAAGTCAAATCATTGACACAAAAATATTGAAGCCCTTTCATCAGGATGGAATTTAGAAAGTAGTTTTGTTGAAGGAGAGGTCAGCAATCATAGCATGCATGTTCCTTTAGTCAAGATTTCCTTGAAATCCTAAGCTGGACACCTTCTTGTACCCCAGATCTCTCTGCTGGAGTTTAAGATCACATTGGAAAGTGCACTTGGAAGTAAAGTCGCTGTAGATCCGAGGGGGACATGCAAGGAAAATAAAAAACAGCATTTTAGCTTGCACATGATTGGATGATAAAATCAGCAGTGCTTCCACTCATTTCAGATCTGCCCCTTAGATTTAGGGCGACTGCACTTCCAAGTGCACTTTTAAGTGCACTTGCAGTGCAAAGTGGAATTTGCCTTTCGTAAATAACCCCTGTTGCCTTTAGTGGATTTGGAATAGATAGATGAATCTAGAACACTTGCAACCAAATGTGTTTTTAATGGTATTGAGCCAATCTTCATTTAAAATGATCACATCATCCTTATGGGAAGCCCATAAGGCTCACATAAGGGGAAAACTCATTGAACTTGGCGCCAGGAAAAAGAGAGAAAGCACTCACAGACAGACCACACTACTTGCTGAAGTGAGACGGCTTGAGCAACTTCATAAGGCCAACCAAGCCGTGACTCTATTCCAATCCCTCACTGAAAAGAGGGAGGAATTGAAGTCATTGCTACACCTGGAACATAAGCAGCGCATGCATGTGATCTCCCAGCAGTTTTATGAATGGGGTGACAGACCAAGTAAACTCCTTGCTCGCTCACTTCGGCAACGTAAAGCTGCTTCATTCATACCAAAGATCCGGAACCCCTCTGCAGATCTGGTGTATGACACGCCGGGGATTGCTAAGGAGTTCAGGGAATTTTACCAACACCTCTACCATGTCCAGCACTCCATGACTAATAAACAGGAAAAAACGCAGCGTATCAGGGACTACCTGAACAATGCTAACTTACCTTGCCTCCCCCCTGAGACCTTAGCGACACTTGAGGGCGACCTCACATCAGATGAACTGCACCAGGCCCTGAAGGCCATGGCAAACGGCAAAGCCCCGGGACCTGACGGGTTCTCGGTGGCCTATTACCGAGCATATGCAGACACCTTAATCCCCCGTCTAACAAACTATGCTAACGTGACCGTAGACGGTAGTTCACTTCGCCCCGAGACCATACACACCCACATCACGGTCATCCCCAAAAGTGGAAAGGACCCAACTAGCTGTGGGAGCTACCGCCCAATCTCGCTCTTAAACATCGACGCCAAGATCTACGCTAAGGCCATAGCAAACCGCCTGCTCCCCTTGATCCCTAAATGGGTATCACGGGACCAGACGGGTTTCATACCAGGGAGGGAGGCTCGGGATAATTCCCTGCGTACCCTTTCCCTCATAGCCCATGCCTGTAGGGACTCCCAGCCCACCCTCTTACTATCAACTGACGCCGAGAAAGTGTTTGATAGGGTGGACTGGGAGTTCCTCATGGCAACGCTTACACATCTGGGCTTCAACACTCCCCTGCTACACCAAATCGAGGCCCTTTACAACTACCCAACGGCTCAACTACGCATTAACGGTACACTTAGCGACCCATTCACCTTGCACAACGGCACGCGCCAGGGATGCCCCCTGTCGCCTATCCTATTCGCACTCTCACTAGAACCTTTCCTGTCCAAGATAAGACTGAACCCAAGCATACATGGGATAGTGGTAGGTCAGACGGAACATAAATATGCGGCGTACGCGGACGACATCCTATTCTACATCCGACAGCCCCTAATCACTATACCTAACCTCATGTCTGAGTTCGCTGCGTTCGGTGAGATCTCCAACTTCAAAATCAACATGACAAAGTCAGAGATTTTGAACCTAACTGTCCCCCCCCTTACTTCCACCTACCTCAGGCAATCTTTCCCCTTTACCTGGCAAGTAAAGCACATGAAGTACCTGGGGATACAGCTTACCCCCAATCCAGCAGCTCTATTCCGCACAAATTTCATACCATTACTCAATGCGCTACGCTCAGACTTACAGAAATGGACACAGCTTGCACACTCTTGGTTGGGTCGGGTGGGAGTCATAAAAATGAACTTGCTGCCCAGGGTGCTCTTTATGCTGCAAATGATCCCATACGGGATCCCGATTGGTTTTTTCTCACTGCTGAACTCCCTGACATCTAGATATGTATGGAATAGGAAGAAACCGAGGCTCCCCAGGTCTCTCCTTATTAGACCCAAAAGAGAGGGCGGTATAGCCCTACCGGACTATAATCTATACTACCGGGCGGTCATACTAAACAGGCTTTCCGATTGGAAATATCATAAAGAAACCAAACTGTGGGTAACACTGGAGTCAGATCTATGCGGGTCCACACTCTCAACACACATGTGGATACCGAAGAAATTCAGGTCCTTGGCCCCTACCACCTCCCCTCTCACCCTATCCTCACTTGCGATATGGGACTCTTTATGCAAATCAAGAGCATGGAGCTACAACTCCCCCCTTCTCCCTCTCCTGGGCCACAACTACTTCCCCCCGGGCAACTTGGCATCTAGCTCTCAACACTGGTACCTAGGGGCGAAAACCCTTTTACATCAAGTTACCTCCTCATCGGAGATACTCCCACTAACTGCCCTACTCGACACAACTCCCATCTCCTTCATGGACCAATGGAAACATCATCAACTCTCCGCTTTTGTTCACTCCCTCCCAAAACCCCTTAGATCAGTGGCAGACCTGACGCCTCTGGAACTGGCGTTCTCCGAACCTCAACCCGTTGAGAAACCCATCTCTTTCTTTTATCAAGCTCTACTTTCACTACAGCCTGGCGGCAACCCTGCCTTTATCCACAGCTGGGAACTGGACCTCCACAAGACTCTCTCACCAGAACAATAAAGGAACATACTAATAATGGCACACTCCTCCTCAGGAGCCTCCAAAATGGCAGAGGTTAATTACAAGCTTTTAACCAGATGGCACTACACCCCCGCCATATTACACAAGCTATTTCCAGAAACCTCACCCCTCTGCTGGAGGGAATGTGGAGAGAGGGCGAACCACGCTCACATTTGGTGGTTCTGCCCTAGACTACGCCCCTTCTGGTTAACGATCCTTTACTGGATCAAGGAAATTCAAGGTTGTGATGTACCCAATGACCCATGGTATGTCCTATTCCACTGTACAGGCAAACCAGTCGGCCCCTACAAGCGTTCAGCGACCCCCCACCTGCTTAATGCAGCTAAATCACTCATCCCCAAATTCTGGAAGACGAGGACTATACCGTCCCTACGTCAATGGCTAATGAAAGTTGATTATATACATCGAATGGAGGACATGACCCTCACACTTAGAGGGAAAGCCGACCTCGCGAAGCAGATTTGGGCCGGCTGGTTTGCCTTCAAATATTCCACCGCCTACGCTGAAATTATGTCCTAATCTTTTTCTGTTTGTAACTACCTTGCACTGAACGGTTAATACTTACCTAAACCAGTCCAGGCAGAGCCCCCCCCTCCCTACTTTCCTGATGCTCTACTCTCTACTCTCTCCTTCTACCTCTTCACCCTTCCCCCCCCCTCACCTCTCCCCCCTCTCATGCTTCCCCGATTTATGTTTATGTTTTTGTTAACCCTCCTGAAATGGGAAGGAAGATATACTCACTGTTTTCGTACATGTTGTACTATGTGCGTATACCATGCTTGTATGGTCTTCTTTCTTTCTAATAAAAATTGATTAAACAAAAAAAATGATCACATCATGTCCCCTTTTTTGTTATGGTGCTCATTCCCTATATATTTCTAATATATATATATATTTTAATATATTTCTTTAAAGGAATATAACATTTAGTAGTCTACAACTCCTGACTTTTATGAGAACCAATACATTTTGAAGATTTTAAAGAGCAAGCAAGGAGTTGCGGACTACCTATTTTCAGGATTGCCATTGCAGCTGTGCTACTGCCTTTCCACACCAGGCCACTCTGAAAACTCCCTCATCTTATTGGGTAGTAGCACCCTAGCTCTGCTTTATCTTAAAACATTTGGTATCAGTAATTTCTAGGGGAGCCATGTAGGAGCACTAATAACAAATATATATAAAAATATATATTTATAAAAATATAAATAATAAAAATGATCTCCAGCAGCCTCGTGTGACATGCCTCAAGTGTTTGCTTCCTTAACCACTTCAATACCAGGCACTTTCGTCGCTTCCCGCCCAGGACAATTTTCAGCTTTCAGCTCTGTTGCACTTTTGACAATTGCGCGGTCCTGCTACACTGTACCCAAACCAAATTTTTCTCATTTTGTTCCCAGAAATAGAGCTTTCTTTTGGTGGTATTAGATCACTTCTGCGGTTTTTAGTTTTTGCTAAAAAAACTAAAAAAGAATAAAATTTTAGAAAAAAAAAGTTTTTCTTTGTTTCGGTTATAAAATTTTGTTTTCTCCTTCACTGACGGGGACTGATGAGGCGGCACTGATGGGCACTGATGAGGCAGCACTGATGAGTTGGCACTGATAAGGTGGCACTGATGGGCACTGATGAGGATGCACTGATATGTAGAATTGATGGGCACTGATAGGTGGCAATGATATGCAACACTAATGGGCACCAATAGGCGGCACTGATATGCAGCACTGATGGGCACTGATAGGCGGCACTGATGGTCACTGATAGGTTGCACTGATGGGCACTGACTGGTGAGACTGATGGGCACTGACTGGCGGCTGTGATGGGCACTGACAGGCGGCTGTGATGGGCACTGACAGGTGGCACTGCTTGGCAGATAGGCAGTACTGATTGGCACCGACAGGTGGCACTGACACTAATGGGCAGCACTGATGTTGAGGAACTGACAGGTTTTACTGCTGGGCACTGAGGTGGGCACTGACTAGCACTGTGGTGGGCACTGATTAGCACTGATATGGGCACTTATTGGCACTTGATTGATGGGCACTGTGAGCTGTGTTTTTATGGGGCACTGACTGACAGCTTATGGGCACATTTTAAAAGGTGTTGTGGCACATCTGAGGGGGCTGTGCTGATAATCAATGTGATGATTATCAGCACAGATCCCCTCTGTCAGGCTGACTGGCCCCACTCGCGATCGCCCCCAGAGTACAGCCCCCCATCCAGAACAGAGCCCCCCTCCCAGTACACAGCCCCTCATACATTACACAGCCCCCCTCCCCAGTATACAGCCCCCCATCCAGTATACAGCCCCCCATCCATTATACACCCCCTCCCCAGGACACAGACCCCCCATCCAGTACACAGCCCCTCATTCAGTATACAGCCCCCTCCCTGCATTCCCAGGAGACCCCCAGTCTCCTGGGACAGCACTGCCAGCATACTCTACATTTAAGAAAAAAATTACTTCCACACTGCTCCTCCTGTGTCACTCCTATTGTAAAATGAAGATTCCATATACCTCAATAGCTCAGTTTTTTCCACTGACTAGGTCACATGACTGCTCTCCTCTGACGTTTCATAGATGGTCATGTGACCGCTCTCCTCCTTCATGCTAAAGCTACACTCAGAGGAGGAGGAGCGGGAGGAGGAGAGCAGCCAGAAAAAAACGGAGCTATTGAGATATTTACAAGCTTCGTTTTACAATGACACTGACACAGGAGGAGCAGTGTAGGAGAAGGGGCTGGGAAGTGATTTTTCTTCTCAACTTTAGACTATGCAGGCAGTGCTGACCAAAGGTCCAGGAGAAGCAGGACGACTGACCTGACACCCCCCAATGGGTGGCTCCTGGGGTGGACCGCCCGATACCCGCCCCCTGTTGGTAAAACATGATATCTGCATATAACACGCAGGCACTGTTTACTCTCTGTTTTCAGGGGAAAAAAAGTGCATGTTATACACCAATAAATACGGTATATATATATATATATATATATATATATATATATATATTTCTCAAAATCTATATTCAAGAACACATAGGGCTCATTTGATTAGTAGTCAGTGTTTTGCTTTCAAATGAGCGAAACCAGTCATTCAAGCATTAAATGGATCTAAATGACTTTGCGTACCCAAAAGGGGTAAAACAGTCCTGTGAAAGAAATTCTTTTCACTAGGAGAAAACAATAGTGAAACCTGAATCAAAAGGAACACATTTGTTATGTATCCCCTGCAAACAAAGGAACGTTTTACCGAAAAAGAGAGGCAATGAAGCAGGCTCTGTGAAACATTGGAGTAGGGCAAAATACAGAAACCCCAATGCAGAATGGTTTGAGAAAAGATATGGTTGGAAAGATTTAAAGAACAGAATTGCTTGCTATTTTACAAGTTCGTTTTATATGATTTTGCACTGTTATGGCTCTTGAATCCTTCAAGGGAGCAACATCGTCTGTTCTCTAGTTGAACATTGCTCATAGGTTTCATTATGATGGGAACATTCGTGTAGCTTTTGTTGCAGTTGTGAATAATGAATTCCAAAGCCCTGCAGTCAATGGACATTTTATATATATTCTCATAGTTGAGACAGGAATGGGTGAACAAAAAGAATACACTCAGAAGCAATTCACCTCTTGTGATTGTGTTTATGGGGTTCCTGGTGTTTCTTTCCATTGTCTGTTATTTGACTGTATTTTTTTACAAAGAAATAACATTAAAGTTATAAAGTAACAATAAAGTTGTGTCTGAATACAGACGCTGAATACACTGTATTTCCTTATCTCTACATAGCATGCATTGAAAACACCTTAAAGCAAACCTTTAATATGTTCTGTCTCCAGCAGCATAAATTTACATTTCCTTCTCTCCCTCCGCTGCTCTGTTCATTCCAGAAGCCACGGGAAGTGCCCAACACTTTTTTTTTTTTTCACAAGAAATGCCACAACACTTTTAGTGGCCCAAAAAATGTTTCTGTTCTTTTGCCATGTGGTGACACACATATTTTCCATACTTTTATTGCACACCTCTGATTGAAGCTTTTCTTACACATGGTTATTCGAGTGAGATAATGCATGTCAAGGTAAGTTTGCTTTGAATCTGGTATACATTACGTAAGAAAATAGTGCATGAATGGGCAGAGGCTGGCACTGTTGGTACGCTGGGCTTCAGGGAGCTAGATTAAGCCTTTTAGGATCCACAGTGCCTTAGTATAGAGTATACTCTATACTATACTATACTATACTATACTATACTATACTATACTATACTATACTATACTATACTATACTATAGAGTATATAGTATAGAGCCAAAGCCCTTATACAGCCTAAAGGGGACCGGTTTGTCCTCTATTGTCCACAATCTCACTGCTCCTTTAGATGTGGACCCTATAAGACCAGTTATATGAGTCAAATGTGTGACACCTCCAGTTGTATCCTTGAGTTTTTCACTCAATTTGGCATTTACAGTCAGTGGTGTCGCTGGGGGGGGTGTGGTCCACACCCAGACACCCGGGTACCACGTGCTACCCTCTACAGTGGTGACACCATCCCAAGGGTGACGGAATTCCTGGCTTTTTTTTTCTTCAGCTGGAACACACCTTCAGTGCCACGGCCGTGCCTGGCATGTGTTCTCCTCCTCCTCTCTGTCTCTAATTCCTGTGCTGATGCCCAAGCCTGTCGTGATCTGCTCTCCACCCAGGCGGCACGGCTGCACACTGTCCTCTCCAGCTGCTGCCCGGGTGTTCCGTGTACCTGAGCCACCCGAGCTGGTGTGGTAATGGGAGGGGGGTGTCGGATTTGCGATTGGGGGATGTCCTCTGTCGCCCTCTGCAAAGTGTTGTGAGGGGGGGCTTGATAAAGAGATTGTTTTTTGCTGCTGGACACAGCAATATTATATGTAGGGGTTGGTTTGTCCTGGAGGGTCTGTACTAATTGGGGGTGGTTTGTCCCGAGGGGGGGTCTGTACTATTGGAGCAGGGGTGTGGTTTGTCTTGAGAGGGGTCTGTACTATTGAAGGAGGGGGTGGTTTGTCCTGAGGGGGGTCTGTACTATTGGAGGAGGGGGTGGTTTCTCCTGAGGGGCAGTCTGTACTATTGGAGGAGGGCGCAATATTTCCTGAGGGGGTCTGTACTATTGGAGGAGGGGGTGGTTTGTCCTGAGGGGGGTCTGTACTGAGGAGGGGGAGATATATACTGGGGTAGGGTCTATACTGATAGATTTGAGTTCTGTCCTGGGGGTCTATACTGAGGGAGGTCTATGCTGATGGAGGGAGGTCTATACTAATGGAGGGGGTCTATACTGATGGAGGGAGGGTCTGTACTTTGAAAGGGGGGTCTGTACTGAGGGAGGACTATAATTGATGGAGGGAGGTCTATACTTAGTGGAGGGGGTTTGTACTGAGGGAGGGGGGTCTGTACTGAGGGGCGACTATAGTTGGTGGAGGGGGCTGACACCATGTTTTACCACACCGGGTGACACCAACCCTAGTGACGCCACTGTTTACTGTATACTATATGGCACTATTTTTGCAATTGTAATTGGGCTGAATAAAATTAATGTTTTTAGCCCAGTGGTTCCTGGTACACAGGTAGGTTCACCCCCATTCATGTTATTGCATAATTTGACATAGGACCATATAGTTTTTGTTCAACAATCAGTATCAGTAAGTGTACACCAGTCTGGTTAGTAATAAAGATGTGCATTATATTGTACTGAATTAAAGTACTGTAGGTGGCAATATGTACATATAAGAGCAGGTAAAATGTAAATCAATTCTCTAGACAGTGTTATCCAGTGACGTGTGATGAGATCAGTGGCTGGTGAGGCACTGGCTAGTATCAGAGCCAGATACACACAGGTTACATACTCCACAATCGTTAGAGTGAGAGCAATAATTCTAGCACTAGACCTCCTCTGTAACTCTAAACATGTAACCTGTAAAAAAATTTAAAGCGTCGCATATGGAGATTTTTAAGTACTGAAGTTTGGCACCATTCCACGAGTGTGCGCAATTTTAAAGCATGACATGTTAGGTATCTATTTACTCTGCGTAACATCATCTTTCACATTATACAAAAAAATCAGGCTAACGTTAGTATTTTTTTTTTTATAATTATGAAACAGTTTTTTCAACAAAAAAAAAAGTTTGAAAAATTGCTGCGCAAATACCGTGTAACCTAAAGAGTTGCAACAACCACCATTTTTTCCCAAGGGTGTCTGCTAAAACAATATATATATATTTTTTGGGTTCTTAGTCATTTTCTTTTAAAAAAAATATGATTTTTACAAGTAGTAGAGAAGTGTCAGAATTGGCCTGGGTGGCAAGGGGTTAATTACCATAAATAAGTAATATACAAATAATTATTATATATTGTTTTTAAGGTAATTTATTGTATTTTCAAAATCTGTATTCAAGCAGGTGGCTTAACGGACAAATTACTGAAGTTTGAAGTTATAACTTCAAATAGTAATTTCACAGTAAATAGATAATTAATTATATAGCATAATAATATATGATTTAGCTTGAATATAACAGTACCTTTTCAGCAGGCAGCAGATTCTCATTCTCCCTCTTAACTGCATGGGAAAAACATGGGATTGTGGGTAAATCTTATACCCATAAACCCATGTTTTTCCCTTTGTAGTTAACCACTTGCCGACCAAGGACGTCATATGACGTCCTTGACTTTGAGTGGTGATATCTGAATGATGCGTGCAGCTATTGGCATCATTCAGATATCATTTTTACCGGCCGGCGATTCTGTGCACCATAAGAACGATCATAGCGGCAGTTCCGCCGCCTGATTGTTCTTATAGGCAGCGGGAGGGGACGTCCCCCCCTCCCGCCGACATCCGGTGCTTCTCCGGGCTCTCCCGTGCCATCGGGGGCCCGGAGAAAGAATCACTTGCGCGCCGGATGACGAGCATAGAGATTTTCGGTGACCAGATGGTCACCAGTCATCTCTATGACCGTCGGAGGCCTGGGCGCGACGTTATGACGTCACGCCCGGTACCCGGAAGTAAACAAAGCCGCGATCGCGGCTGTCAGCATGAGATCGGTAAAAAATTTTTTACCGATCTCATGCTTTCCAGCCTCGAGGAGAGATGTGGGGTCTTATTGACCCCACATCTCTCCATAAAGAGGACCTGTCACATACATTCCTATTACAAGGGATGTTTACATTCCTTGTAATAGGAATAAAAGTGATCCAAAATTTTTTTTTTTAAAAAGTGTAAAAATAAAAAAAATTAAGTAAAATAAAAATAAATAAATAAAAAAAAAAAAAAATTAAAACGCCCCTGTCCCCTGTAGCTCGCGATCAGAAGCTCAAACGCACACGCAAGTCCCGCCCGCATATGTAAACGCCGCTCAAACCACACATGTGAGGTATCGCCGCGTGCGTTAGAGCGCGTGCAACAATTCTAGCACTAGACCTCCTCCGTAAACTGGTAACCAGTAAAAAATATTAAAGCGTCGCCTATGGAGATTATTAAGTACCGAAGTTTGGCGCCATTCCACGGTTGTGCGCAATTTTAAAGCGTGACATGTTTGGTATCTATTTACTCGGCGTAACATCATCTTTCATATTATATAAAAAAAATTGGGCTAACTTTACTGTTTTCTTATTTTTTAATTCATGAAACCGTTTTTTTTCCCAAAAAAAGGCGTTTGAAAAATTATTGCGCAAATACCGTGTGAGATAAAAAGTTGCAATGACCGCCATTTTATTCCCTAGGGTGTCTGATAAAAAAAACGTACTCAATGTTTGGGGGTTCTGAGTAATTTTCTAGCAAAAAAATGATGATGTTTACATGAAGGAAAATAGGCCAAAATAGGCCCGGTAAGCAAGTGGTTAAGAGGGCTGGGCTGGAAGGGAGCATTTGTCTTTTAGACACATGCCCCCTTCTATGACACTGCAGTGAGAGGACAGTCTCCAAAGGAGAATTTTTATTGCACAGCTTGTTTCAATGGTGCTTTACTATTGGTCCAAGGCTGGTATTCAGCACAGCAAAGACAGTATCATGGCAGTGGCTCAGTCCCTCTGCACACAGGTCACATCTTCTGTACTCTCCAGTAATCAGCACAGCAAGGCTTCCTAGTGGCTCAGCCCCTCTGTACACTAATCCCCTGGTGTAAGCACAGGGCATTACAGCGGGTCCTTATACTCTCTCGCCCCACACTGATCTCTCCCAGACCTCCTGTAAATTGCCAGGGAAAAATCCTGAGTGGGCCTCTTCTCTCAGGCAGGGCTTGGTGGGGGCTGTAGTTCAAGCCCCATTATTGCACTAAGCAGTGTTTCTGAGAGAACTACGTGATCCCCCTCCAGCCTCCCCTGATTGGTCCAATCTTTCCAGGATGGAGGGGGAGCGGGAGGGAGCTGGGGATCACACAGCCCACTCGGACAGAATGCAGAGGAGGTTGGGGGAAAGGAAAGCCAGCGCTGCAGCTATGCATCACAGCTGTGGGGGGTGAAAGAGGAGAAGAGAGTGGCACAGGAGCACACTGCCCAGCATTCCCCCAGCCGCTACCGATTAAATTGCACAGTGGGTGCAAAGGATATAAATTCACTTTGTACCAAATGTCTTTCCAAATCCTGATTTTACCTTTATAAAGCAGTGATGCCATTACAATGATGCACAAGAGCAGAGATGTGGACCCCCTTCAGTTTTTTTGTGCTGCTGTGTCCCATTGAGGAAATTTCCCATCACTTCCTGTCCCATAGCTTAAGCAGGAAGTGAGAATAAATCCCTCCAAGGTGAAGAATCTCTAGTAGTCACCAGAACTAGTGATCCCATTGGATGATTTCCCCAAGGGATTTCTTTCACTTTTGGTGATAACAGTAAACAGGAAAAATAGAGGATGAAAGCTGGGGGGGGGGGGGACAGACAGCAATAAAAACACGACAGGTGTTCTAATCCTGCTCCACTCTGTCTAAAATAAAATTAACGTTTTACATTTAGTAACACCGATCAGCCATAACATTACGACCACGCACCATAACCTGTCAAGGCAGAGACTCCACTAGGCCTGATGGTATGCTGTGGATTCTGGCACCAAGCTGTCAGTAGAAGATCCTTTAAGTCATATAGGTGGCAATGGGGCCTCCATGGATCGGACTTGTTTTTTCAGCATATCCTACAAATGCTAGGTTGGATTGGGATCTGGAAAATGTGGAAGCAACACCTCAAACTTGGTATTGTCTTTCTCAAACCATTCTTGAATTCACCAGGCCAGTCCACCTTCTTCCACTTATTGTAGGTGCTTTTGGCTGTGGACAGAGGTCAACATGGTCACCCTGACCAGTCTGTAGATAAGCAGCCCCATACTTTATATCAGAAGCATCATTAACATTTTCAGCAATTTGAGCTACAGTAGCACTGCTAATTGATCAGACTACATTGTCTTCACTTCGCTTCCCATGTGCATCAAAGAGTCTTGGCCACCCATGACTCTATCGTCAGTTCACCAGTTTTCCTTCCTTGGACCACTTTAGGTAAATCCTGACCACTGCCAACCGGGAACATCCCACAAGGTCTGCAGTTTCTGAGTTGCTCTGACCCAGTCGTCTAGCTATTACAATTTAGCCCTTCTCAGAGTTACTCCTTACACTTGTCCATTTTTTCTGCTTTCAACACATCAGCTTCAGGGGCAACATGTTCACTTGTTGCCTAATATATCCCACCCCCTTTTAGGGGCTATTGTAATGAGATAATCATGCTCTTCATTTTACCTGTCGGTGGTCATAAAATTATGACTGATCAGTGTATATGCTGGCTATAAATTAGTAGAATTTTGAGTGAACATTTGTGTCGGCTTTCTAATCATTTGTGGGCTCAAATCGACATTAGTTTTGGACTTCAATAATATGGTTCTCTAAAGCCCATTTACTTCAAAATTGAATGTTAAAAGCAAAAAATTTTCAAGTTCTTTAGAACAACACTTGTCATATAATTTAATGTACCGTATATACTCGAGTATAAGCCGAGATTTTCAGCCCTTTTTTTAGTGCTGAAGGTCCCCTCCTCGGCTTATACTCGAGTCAGCGCCATCTGTCTGCATGAACAGCGTGTCATGCAGACAGACGGCAGTGTTCAAAAGCCGCGCCATCTCCTCCCCCCCTGTCCGTGATAGGCGGACACTGATTTTCCCAGAAGTAAGTCAGTGTGCAGTGTTCCGCCTATCACGGACGTCCTGTCATTCTCATCTCATGGATGAGGATGAGAGGACGTCCGTGATAGGCGGAACACTGCTCACTGACTGCTGGGAAAACCGAGTGTTCCTCCTATCACGGACGAGGAGGAGGAGGAGGCGCGGCTTTTGAATGATTAATGGCACCTTACACGCTGATCGCCCGGATCAGCATGGGGGACACAGAACAAGCGATCGGAAGAGGAGGCACACAGGAGGCACACAGGAGGCACAAGGAACAAGGAGGCAAGAAGGCAGATCGGCACGGGTAGGCTGCAATTGGGACGGGGGGGGGGTTTGTACAGGACACAGGGGACATGCAGCTGCAGATGGGCATTTGCTGACCCTCTTTTCCACTAACAGTAGCTGCTGCACATTTCACCCTCGGCTTATTTTCGGGTCAATAAGTTTTGCCAGTTTTTTTGTGGTAAATTAGGGGCCTCGGCTTATATTCGGGTCGGCCTATACTCGAGTATATACGGTATTTTAGTACGAATGTTCATTTGAAAATCTACTAGTTTATGGCCAGCTTTAGGTTACATAGTTACATAGTAGTTGAGGTTGAAAAAAGACACAAGTCCATCAAGTCCAACCTATGTGTGTGATTATATATCAGTATTACATTGTATATCCCTGTATGTTGCGGTTGTTCAGGTGCTTATCTAATAAGTTCTTGAAACTATCAATGCCCCCCGCTGAGACCACCACCTGTGGAAGGGTATTCCACATCCTTGCCACTCTTACCGTAAAGAACTCTCTACGTAGTTTAAGGTTAAACCTAATTTCTTCTAATTTTAATGAGTGGCCATGAGTCCTGCTAAACTCGCTTCTGCAAAAAAGTTTTATCCCTATTGTGGGGTCACCTGTATGGTATTTGTATATTGAAATCATATCCCCTCTCAAGCGTCTCCTCTCCAGAGAGAATAAGTTCAGTGCTCGCGACCTTTCCTCATAACTAATATCCTCCAGACCCTTTATTAGCTTTGTTGCCCTTCTTTGTACTCGCTCCATTTCCAATACATCCTTCCTGAGGGCTGGTGCCCAGAACTGGACAGCATACTCCAGGTGCGGCCGGACCAGAGTCTTGTAGAGCGGGAGAATTATCGTTTTATTTCTGGAGTTGTTCCCCTTTTTAATGCACGCCAATATTCTGTTTGCTTTGTTAGCAGCAGCTTGGCATTACATGCCATTATCCTTTCATTCAGGTGGAATCCTTATATGCAGAAACATGGGCATCTACTAGGAGTACATTTCGTACTTTACTAACGTGAATCATCCAATGATGTACAGAGAAATGTATATGATCTTTTTTCAAATTGCGCATTATTAGGCATTCAAAGGAACACAGGTTCACAAGGCTAATAAAATGTACCCCTTTATTATTATTTTTTTCCCCATTTTTTTTTTTCACAGCTGCAGGTAAAAGGTAAAAATAGAGAAAAACCAGATGAAGATATTAAATGATGGAACAGCACAGGGTAAAGGAAGATCATGAAGATCATGACAGTATGTACGATGCTATATTATAACACTTTATGTAAGCAGAATTTCTTTTTTGTCACTTCACTTGCTCTGTCATAAAGGTAATATTGTTTCTTTCCTCTGAACAAAGTTCTATTTTAGAAAGAATTTATAGAAGCAGCATGATAATTGCGCTGAATTCTTTAGACTGGGCAGTGCTTTGAATTATTTTCTTTACTTGTGGAACCTTTTGATGGTAACTAAGGAAGTTGGCTTCCCTCCCTTACCCAAAGCATTACTATTTGACTCACATAACACAACCATTCCCTAGCCAAGTGCTTGAGATGAAATGAAGCAGCAGTACATCATCATCAAAAACACAAAATTGCTTCACACAACAGTTAAGAAAATACATTAGAATCATTAATATGTGCTTAGAGATTTGCACTCAGTGTAGGAAAATAATACATGTTATATAAATATACGCAATGGTTGTTCCATTAAAACTGCTCTTCTAACAAATATTTTAGATTGGTGGTAAGATCTGACACTGCCAATGTTCTTTCTGAGACATGACATTCCAAACATCGGCGTTTCCGATATTCAACTTAAAAACCACTAAGAAGGCAATCAGTGTCGTACTTCATGCTCTGTTACATGCCAATAAAGTCAGCAGCTTCTGAGCTTCACATTGTGTTTTGGTGCTCTTTCTAAATTTAAATATAAAATGGACAGGTTAGGGAAATATGTTTTATTCTTTTTATCTTTCTAAAAACACTAGAGGGCGTATTTATAAGATAATTGCATAGCTGTCCATCCATTGAAATAGCAGGTAAGTTGTTCTGTGCAAATGTGGTAAAAATCAAATGTACTCATGTTATATTCACTGCAGATTGAATGATTTTCATTGAAATAATAAAATGTGATTGGGGAAAATATTTCTTTATGGCCACTAGATGGCTCTGAGTGTTATGGGAAATAAGTATGTTCCTCAGAATCATCTAGTGGCCATAATGCAGTATTTTTTGTGAATAACATTTGAACCTCAAAGAACATAGCCTGAGAACATTTGATTTTGCCCCATTTGCGCATAATAAATTTACTTGCTTACTTTACTTTACTTGCATTTTACTTGAATTTACTTGCAGTTTTGTTAATTGGGAGGGTGTAGAAGTGGCGCTATTCCTCTTTTGGTTGAGATTGATGAAAATAGAAAATGGAAAACAAATATTTATAAAAAGTTATTGGAAACCTGCACTAACTGCAGAGTCCCATGTAGAAATACATATTAGATTAAAAGGAAAAAATGATGATTTACATAGAATAGTGAGTGCTGATGTGCTGCACCCTCTGCCTCATGCAGAGTAAAGATAAAAGAAGGGTGTGCTAAAAAAATTATATACAGTATATATCTCTATATATATGTATTTATATATCATATGTGTATATATATATATATATATATATATATATATAGATAGATAGATAGATAGATAGATAGATAGATAGAGATATATACAGTGGTGTGAAAAAGTGTTTGCCCCCTTCCTCATTTCCTGTTCCTTTGCATGTTTGTCACACTTAAGTGTTTCGGAACATCAAACCAATTTAAACAATAGTCAAGGACAACACAAGTAAACACAAAATGCAATTTGTAAATGAAGGTGTTTATTATTAAAGGTGAAAAAAAATCCAAACCATCATGGCCCTGTGTGAAAAAGTGATTGCCCCCTAAACCTAATAACTGGTTGGGCCACCCTTAGCAGTAACAACTGCAACCAAGCGTTTGCGATAACGTGCAATGAGGCTTTTACAGCGTCCTGGAGGAATTTTGGCCCACTCATCTTTGCAGAATTGTCCTAATTCAGTTACATTAGAGGGTTTTCGAGCATGAACGGCCTTTTTAAGGTCATACCACAACATCTCAATAGGATTCAGGTCAGGACTTTGGCTAGGCCACTCCAAAGTCTTCATTTTGTTTTTCTTCAGCCATTCGGTGGTGGACTTGCTGGTGTGTTTAGGATCATTGTCCTGCTGCAGAACCCAAGTTCGTTTCAGCTTGAGTACACGAACAGATGGTCGGACATTCTCCTTCAGGATCTCTTGGTAGACAGCAGAATTCATAGTTCCTTTTATCATGGCAAGTCTTCCAGGTCCTGAAGCAGCAAAACAGCCCCAGACCATCACACTACCACCACCATATTTTACTGTTGGTATAATGTTCTTTTTCTGAAATGCAGTGTTCCTTCTACGCCAGATATACTTGGACACACACCTTCCAAAGAGTTCCACTTTTGTCTCATCGGTCCACAGAATGTTGTCCCAAAAGTCTTGGGGATCATCAAGATGTGTTGTGGAGAAATTGAGACGAGCTTTGATGTTCTTTTTGCTCAGCAGTGGTTTTCTCCTTGGAACTCTGCCATGCAGGTCATTTTTGCCCAGTCTTTTCCTGATGGATGGAGTTATTACTTACTGTATATGTGGTTTTCATTTTACCATATTTAACATGTTACTTCCAGTAATAAAATGTATATTTTTTTCAAATTCAATTTGCCTCCACAAAGTCATCCTTCTCATTTAAAGTCCTACCTTTCCTTTCTTTTTTCAAACATTTTGTAGGGATGGAGGCACATGGCATATGTGCCTCATTTAAAGTCCCAACCCCAACCCCCCCTTCCACCAAATGATACATAATAAGGATGGAGATGTGATGACTGGCGTGGCAGTGTTCCCCTGCCACCCAATTGTGAGGCATGCGGATCCCGGGTGGTAATGTCCCCATACCCGTGTCTCTGCACATTCAGGGTACACTACACTGTACCATTGAAATTTCACAGCACCACCGCGCTGATCCATTGGGGGCATGCTGTGGCCACAGTGATTTGGGGTTCCTTCCTTGGTTTGCACTCGGGAGTTGTGAGGCTGTCTATGTGCCCCCTCGTTCTCCCCCTCTCCCTCCCGCCCAGTACGGGCGGACGGATGCACGGGTTGGTGGGCGGGCGCCTACAGAGCCTCGGTGCCACGCACCCTGCCTGCGGGTGACGTCAGGTCTGACGCCAACGCGCAGTGCATGTGACTTCCATCTTTGCAGCAGCGATGGGGAAAATAGACTCCCGCGGAGGGCGGGGATCACCGCCACCGCCGGAGTCTCTTCCATCCACGCTGCGTCTGCGTGACGCTGGTGGCAACCAGCGTGCGCATGTGCGGGGCCTATTTAGACAGCCTCCCCTGACACAATTGCTGCCACACACCCTAGACATTACACGGCTGCACAGCACCTTGCATCCGTCCCAACGTCATCCTCACACAAGTAAGTCTCTCATTAGGTTCACACATTTATACCATGCTTTTTCTATACGTTTCTCACTGACACTGCTCTTTCACTGATTCATCTTTACTTTCTATCTTTACACACATAGTCCTTTTGTTTGCTTTGTTGTTTTGTTGTTTGTTTGTTTTTTCACTCACCACTCAACCCTTTTTCACCCTTCACATATTGTTATAGTTATGGTCATTTAGCTCACACACTGATTCAATTCAACATGCACACACGCACGCACGCACACACACACGCACACACACCACTCCCCTAGCATACACATTTGTCACATTCCTTTTTTTAATTTTCACTCTCATCTCTATTTTTTACACATTATCATTCATTACATTTTTTCAGATTGCCACTTTGGGCCACCTTGCTCCCCTCACATCCGCACTGGCAATTTGTGTCATGGGTCATCGGGAGGCTTGTTTGATGTGCCCCGTTTGCGCGCGACTGCAGTCACCTCAGCTCCCGGGGAAGACTACTTGGGGACCTCAGTTGCATGGTCACAGCATTTTACCCCATTGGATCCCTTTTTGTGAGTATCTTGGACGGGCTAAATTGCCTCTCCTCCATATGACCATCCAAAACTAGACTAATGCCATATCTTATATTTTTTATACTCTGCAGACATACTTAAGAATCTGCCCCTGAAGAGTGTCTCTACACGAAACGCGGCGGACACAAGCAATGCTGACCTGTGCCTGTAATGGACACATTGATTTTTATCTGCAGTAGTTTATCAATTTCGATATTTATGTATTTATCTATTACGGTCCTACTATTTATTATCTTTACTCCCGCTGCTAGTGCTGTGTATATGACACTTGTGTATACATATGGATTTATCTAATACAAGACTACAATCAATTACTTTAGAAATATTATATGTATGTCAACTCCCTTACCTATCCCACACCTGTATGTTACGTGTGGATGGAGTTATTACTTACTGTATATGTGGTTTTCATTTTACCATATTTAACATGTTACTTCCAGTAATAAAATGTATATTTTTTTCAAATTCAATTTGCCTCCACAAAGTCATCCTTCTCATTTAAAGTCCTACCTTTCCTTTCTTTTTTCAAACATTTTGTAGGGATGGAGGCACATGGCATATGTGCCTCATTTAAAGTCCCAACCCCAACCCCCCCTTCCACCAAATGATACATAATAAGGATGGAGATGTGATGACTGGCGTGGCAGTGTTCCCCTGCCACCCAAGTGTGAGGCATGCGGATCCCGGGTGGTAATGTCCCCATACCTGTGTCTCTGCACATTCAGGGTACACTACACTGTACCATTGAAATTTCACAGCACCACCGCGCTGATCCATTGGGGGCATGCTGTGGCCACAGTGATTTGGGGTTCCTTCCTTGGTTTGCACTCGGGAGTTGCGAGGCTGTCTATGTGCCCCCTCGTTCTCCCCCTCTCCCTCCTGCCCAGTACGGGCGGACGGATGCACGGGTTGGTGGGCGGGCGCCTACAGAGCCTTGGCGCCACGCACCCTGCCTGCGGGTGACGTCAGGTCTGACGCCAACGCGCAGTGCATGTGACTTCCATCTTTGCAGCGGCGATGGGGAAAATAGACTCCCGCGGAGGGCGGGGATCACCGCCACCGCCGGAGTCTCTTCCATCCATGCTGCGTCTGCGTGACGCTGGTGGCAACCAGCGTGCGCATGTGCGGGGCCTATTTAGACAGCCTCCCCTGACACAATTGCTGCCATACACCCTAGACATTACACGGCTGCACAGCACCTTGCATCCGTCCCAACGTCATCCTCACACAAGTAAGTCTCTCATTAGGTTCACACATTTATACCATGCTTTTTCTATACGTCTCTCGCTGACACTGCTCTTTCACTGATTCATCTTTACTTTCTATCTTTACACACATAGTCCTTTTGTTTGCTTTGTTGTTCTGTTGTTTGTTTGTTTTTTCACTCACCACTCAACCCTTTTTCACCCTTCACATATTGTTATAGTTATGGTCATTTAGCTCACACACTGATTCAATTCAACATGCACACACGCACGCACGCACACACACACGCACACACACCACTCCCCTAGCATACACATTTGTCACATTCCTTTTTTAAATTTTCACTCTCATCTCTATTTTTTACACATTATCATTCATTACATTTTTTCAGATTGCCACTTTGGGCCACCTTGCTCCCCTCACATCCGCACTGGCAATTTGTGTCATGGGTCATCGGGAGGCTTGTTTGATGTGCCCCGTTTGCGCGCGACTGCAGTCACCTCAGCTCCCGGGGAAGACTACTTGGGGACCTCAGTTGCATGGTCACAGCATTTTACCCCATTGGATCCCTTTTTGTGAGTATCTTGGACGGGCTAAATTGCCTTTCCTCCATATGACCATCCAAAACTAGACTAATGCCATATCTTATATTTTTTATACTCTGCAGACATACTTAAGCATCTTCCCCTGAAGAGTGTCTCTACACGAAACGCGTCGGGCACAAGCGATGCTGACCTGTGCCTGTAATGGACACATTGATTTTTATCTGCAGTAGTTTATCAATTTCGATATTTATGTATTTATCTATTACGGTCCTACTATTTATTATCTTTACTCCCGCTGCTAGTGCTGTGTATATGACACTTGTGTATATATATGAATTTATCTAATACAAGACTACAATCAATTACTTTAGAAATATTATATGTATGTCAACTCCCTTACCTATCCCACACCTGTATGTTACGTGTGGATGGAGTTATTACTTACTGTATATGTGGTTTTCATTTTACCATATTTAACATGTTACTTCCAGTAATAGAATGTATATTTTTTTCAAATTCAATTTGCCTCCACAAAGTCATCCTTCTCATTTAAAGTCCTACCTTTCCTTTCTTTTTTCAAACATTTTGTAGGGATGGAGGCACATGGCATATGTGCCTCATTTAAAGTCCCAACCCCCCCTTCCACCAAATGAGGCATTAACGCTGACCTTAACTGAGGCAAGTGAGGCCTGCAGTTCCTTGGACGTTGTTCTGGGGTCTTTTGTGACCTCTTGGATGAGTCGTCGCTGCGCTCTTGGGGTAATTTTGGGCGGCCGGCCACTCCTGGGAAGGTTCACCACTGTTCCATGTCTTCGCCATTTGTGGATAATGGCTCTCACTGTGGTTCGCTGGATTCCCAAAGCTTTGGAAATGGCTTTATAACCCTTTCCAGACTGATAGATCTCAATTACTTTCTTTCTCAATTGTTCCTGAATTTCTTTGGGTCTCGGCATGATGTGTAGCTTTTAAGGATCTTCTGGTGGACCTTACTGTGTCAAGCAGCTCCTATTTAAGTGATGCCTTGATTGTGAACAGGTGTGGCAATAATTAGGCCTGGGTGTGGCTAGAGAAATTGAACTCAGGTGTGGACAACCACAGTTATAGTATGTTTTAACAAGGGGGGCAATCACTTTTTCACACAGGGCCATGATGGTTTGGATTTTTTTTTCACCTTTAATAATAAACACCTTCATTTACAAATTGCATTTTGTGTTTACTTGTGTTGTCCTTGACTATTGTTTAAATTGGTTTGATGTTCCGAAACACTTAAGTGTGACAAACATGCAAAGGAACAGGAAATGAGGAAGGGGGCAAACACTTTTTCACACCACTGTATATATATATATATATATATATATATATATATATATATATATATATATATATATATATATATATATATATATATTATCTATATAACATATTTATATATATATATATATATATATATATATATAACCTGATGTATTTTGAATACTTAATTTGAAAGTGCTGGTACACCCTCTGTAGTGTGCAGGGTGTCAAAAAATATATTAATAAGTGCTGGTGTGTTGCACCCTTTGCCTCATGCAGAGTTGAAATGAACAAGGGTGTACTAAAAATGTTATGTGTTCTGCGTAATGTATTAGGCCTTCATTTAGAAGGTAAAAAACGGATGAAATTAGTAACGTGCTAGTCACACCCTTTGTGGTATGTAGGGTGTTTAGAAAATGTGGGAAAAAATGTGAATAGTTTAGTGCTGGTGATGTATGGGGATGTGAGTCCTCTGTTACCATACAGTGCTATGTTATTCCTTGTGTATGCAAAATAGCATGTGTGTTTGACCCTCTGTTGCAGTGTTCAGTGCATAAGCATAAACATACGATCATAAACAGAGATATGACAAAGCAAAATATAAAAATATATAATATATATATATATCTGTATCCCACCATGTGAAACAGAAGTGGGTATACAAAACAAGTTCAAACAATATGCTTTATTAGTCCATTAATCCAATAGTGACTTGAACAGAATAATGCTGTTTATCCTTTAAAGTGACATTGGTGCTGGTGATCTTATCCGTGCTGGTATATTAAATGCACTCACCAGATAGCCTTACCCTCTCCCAGGGGTACTAGATGTTCACAGTGTAAGCCACTGTGTAGCTCCCTGGAGCCTGCTGGGCAATCTGTGAATCACTTGCTGGCTTTCCACCAAATGATCACATAAAGCCCATAGCTTAATATTGAGTAAATTATTTATTTTGGATAAGGTATGGAAATATACTCACAATTTACTAAAGTTTACATGCACAAATGAAAAATGGAGCTGGCGCCGTGTAAAACAATCAATAGCGGCCCTGACCGGAAGTGAAGCAAAGACGTATTGTAACTCTTACCTACGCGTTTTGTCATTCAAGACGTCTTCTGGAGCCAATAACTTCCAATAGCTTTTTATAAATATTTGTTTTTCATTTTCTATTTTCATCAATCTCAATCAAAAGAGGAATAGCACCCCTTCTACACCCTCCCAATTAATTTTCTTTGCTACGCCTAGGTGGTAGTAATATGTAGAGGCAGAAATTCCTCCTTTTAATCACTAAAATATATATTTTTTTCACATATTTTTTTCACCTATTTCTCCTCAGTCTCTTGTTTTGTATACCCCATGGCACAGTATCATATACCATTTCTCATTACTTGAAGTTTTGATTACTGCAATTTTTTTATGAATACACTCCATGTAACTGTTTAAAGCACTTTATTTGCATGTTTAGCATAAGGATAGCCAGTAAACATGGAGTTGTTTGTCCTTTTCTGCTCATTAGCTCCTTGTTTTTGCAGCTCCATCAAGGTCCAGTATGGTAAAGTTCCTCTGTTAACCTGTTTCTCGTGCTACAGGCAAACTCGGTGGGTCCCTTGGTGACAGCAGCAGAACACAAATGGGGAGGGGTGGATTCTGAAAGTACTTTGCAGCTCTAGAAAAAATCTGAGTGCTATTGAGTTCAATAGGTAATTTGTTGACAGCAGCAATGTGCACAGAGCAGAGAAGAGACACTTGGAAGGATTGAAAATAGTTAAATAGATGTTTTGTTTTATGGGCAATATGGTGACAGCAGAAGCATGCACAGAGTGCACAGAGAAGGAAAATGATACCTGGAAGACATTGGCAATACAAGGAGTAGTCTAAGTACTATTGTGTTCAGCAATCTGGTTACAGTAGCATTGCTCACAGATAAGGGAAGTACTACTGCAGGGGTCTCAAACTGGCGGCCCTCCAGCTGTTGCAAAACTACAAGTCCCAAGAGGTATTGCAAGGCTGACAGTTACAAGCATGACTCCTACAGGCAGAGGCATGATGGGACTTGTAGTTTTGCAACAGCTGGAGGGCCGCCAGTTTGAGACCCCTGTACTACTGAGTACAATGGTTAATCTGTTGTCAGCAGCAATGTGCACAGAGAGTGGAAGAGACACTTGGAACAACGTAACAGTTTTGGAAAGCGTCTAAGCGCGGTTCGCAATAATGGGAAAAATGGTAACAGCAGCATTGTGCACAGAGAGGGGAAGTGATACCTGCAAGAAATTTGCAGTAGTAGGAAAAGTCTAGGTACTATTGTGTTCAGTAATCTGGTCACCGCAGCATTACTAACAGATGTGTGTAGATGAACTTTGTAGTATTTAGTAGTCAGACTGAAATAAGTAGCATAAAGTAAAAATTTGCTTATGTACTTTTGCTCATGTACTTTTTGTACCCTTAAAATAACAAATAATACCTAGCTACTCCTTCTCCTCAGCATTCCATACGAGTGTATGTCTAAACTAGCAAAAAAAAATTATTTTTTAATGAAAAGGGAAACTTTGCTTATTCAGATCCGGCATTGGGAATGTTGTTAGCAATCAAAGGGTGACTTGAGTCTGACAGATTGTGAGGCTATTTACAGGGCCGGATTAACATAGGGGCTATTGGAGCTGCAGCTCTAGGCCCTTAACCTTAAGATAGGCCCATTTGCCCCAAATTTGGGGGGTAGGTAGCCAAAGACCTACCCCACCACTTGTCAAAAATTTGGGGCGGCTCCTAGGACCTATGGTTCCGGAGATACAGGGTTCCTTGTGCAGCCTGTCAGAAGCTACATACAGAGCGGCCAGTTTAAAAGCTGTCACTCTCTGGAGCAGACTGAGAGGATGAGCTCACAGTGCCTCTCACTTCTTGTCAGAGGCACTGAGCTCAATGGACAGCTTGGAGCCTTGGACCAATGGTAAGGCACATTGGCCCCAGCTGTCCAATACAAATGCTGCAGTGGAGGCTGTTCTCTCACTGCAGTGTCATAAGTTCCGGAGATAGGGGGCTCCTTGTTCAGCCTGTCAGAAGCTACATACAGAGTGGCCAGTTTAAAATCTGTCACTCTCTGTTTGCAGCAGACTGAGAGGGGGAGCTCACAGTGCCTCTCACTTCTTGTCAGAGGCACTAAGCTCAATGGACAGCTTGAAGCCTTGGACCAATGGTAAGTATACCACTGGTAAAACAAGTGTCCCTAAAAAAAATATTTTTGAAATGTTGGCAACTATGCACTTGGGCACTGCCCAAGGGCCACCGGGTCAGTAGAGGGGCCCATGAGAGGCTCCTGGGATCCTGTGATATTAAAGCGGTAGTAAACTTTGCTAACATTACTACTTTTTAGAGGACCTGAGCTAGGTTATGCCATAATGTACAAGTATGCACAGCATATTAGCACATTAGGGTACCCTTACTTGTCAGACTGAGCCCTCCAGAGCTGCACTGTGATCAATCCGGCAGGTTCCGGGTGCTTCCATCTTCACCTGGTCTTCCTTCTGGGTTCTGTGCCTTCGGTCACTTGCCTTGGCGGGGCTGCGCTGATGTCACTCCCATGCATGCTCAGGTGCATCCTCTCTCTCATCCCCCCTCTCTCTCTCATCCTCCCTCCCTTACCCCTCACTCCTCTCTTATCCCCTTTCTCTCTCTCTCATCCTCCCTCTCTCTGTTTAATTTAATTTGTTATAGCAAAAAACAAAAGACCAGCTTGTATCCTCTTCTATTCCCTGCAATCAGCCAGGTGCCAAGGCCCTGGAGTCCATGCTTTCTCCACTGAGATCTACAATCTAATTAACAGACTGCACGTTGAACAGCTATTTGTGTCCCATTATTTGGATGGCAGATCATAGTTTTGTATGTTTGGTGAATTTCTTTACAACCAAAAAAGGCAAACTCTGGGTAGATATAGAAGAGGCTTCGTATTCTTGGACCATTTTTTCTATGGATTAAAACCTCCATCAAGGTCAATATTAGCATTCTACTACTATTAGTTTAAATTTCAACTCTTCCTCTTTGTTCATGATCATAACTTTTATATAACCAAGCTTACATTCTCTACCCTCGTCTCCTCACTTTCTACCACTTACTAGTGTTTGAATGTCTGTGCTCCAAGGAAAAGCTAGATAGTTCTATAATTTCCTGATTGATGAGGTGCTTTTGAAATGAAGCCTGAAAATGTCACCACGGAGCAATGAGACCCATCAGTTACCAGTTACATTCAAGGCATGTTGTCAATGATAACTGTTGCTTGTGCTCTCAAACAGTCAATACTCGCCTCATACCCGATGTCATGTGCAGCACCATGGCAACTGCTGATCATACAGAGGCTAAAATGACACCTTCAATAGCCGCAAAAGATTGGAGGGTTTACTTCCACTTTAAAGAAATAATTAAAAGTTTGTATCTCATTGCTCAGCTCAACCTCACCAAAAGTGTACTTACATTTGTGAGGTTAGTTGGAGATGCATAAATAACAGAAGTAAACATCTTTATGTTTGATAGGACATTCTCCATCAACATATTTTTGAAGAAAGGAGCTGATTATATAAGCAACTCCAACTAGTTGCTATGTTATTTTTCATAGTTCCAGGATACATTTCTAAATTCAGAAAGGATATTAGCAGGCAACTGTTTGGCTGTGTCTAGCTCTGTCGTGGGTTTTCATTTTTTATTTTTTGTGAAATGGGCCAGTGCTATAAACTCCTATACATATGAAAGAGCTCATGGCCCATTTTAAAGACAGACTCAGATAATTCGGACAGGTCTTGAGTACAGATTGATGTCTGACCTGCCATCAAAGATAAAACCCAATGAGCTTTAAATGAGATTTCCAGGTTTTCTGCAATCTTTAGGGACTTTCTGATATTGGTAGTTATATTATTTCCCCTCAGGTATATGGAAAATAAATACTCTAATCTTAAGGTATTGCATTTAGGTTTTCCACTATGAGATTATGCACAGTTTGGCTAATATTGCCAATTTGCACATCAGCAGTGAGTATTCCCAGCATTGACCTCTGATTACTTTCACTTACCTTACATTCCAGTTATTTTTTTAACCCTGAAGGTTGTGTTGAAAGCTTTGCAAATTTTTAAGTATTGTATCTCTCATGCAAGTTTTTGTAAATGCTTTAATACAATGGTTAAATGTTGTAACCCACGTGCCAGCTTCCATTTTTATAATGTAAGTGTGTTTATTTGTATAATGAAATAGATTTAATTATAAATTATATTCACTGATTACTATTACATTGAGCATGTGTTCTAAATAGTGAGAGTTGATTGTACACACACTTGCTTATCGTCTTATAGCTATATACTTACAAAACAAATTTGACAAATCAATTTATTCCTGCCAAGAGGTTAGTTCTTTCAGGGCAATGCGGGACTGAGATCCACAACTCATGGTGCAGTGACTTGCGAAGAAAGATAAAAGATTATAGTATTATTTTTGTGAATCATCCAAAAGACACAATACCTAATGATAATAACACAGCACAATTACTGTTGATCTATAAATATTAATGTAGGGAGAGTTCCTGCTAAACAACATACACTAATGCAAATAGGACATTAGAAGGAACTGCAAGCATAATGTATTTAAAGGAGACTTCAAAATTGGATTAAAGGCATTCTTTTAATTTTCTATAAAAAGGGACAGATCAATCAGGTTTGATCCATGATCTCATGAAATACAGTAATAAAAATAATAGTAGCTTATCAGACTTTCAAAAAAAGGTTTATTTGCCATGTTAAATTAATACTCTTTATTTAAAGCAGGGCTCGAGAGAAGCTGGTAGATTAAGATTTAACTGGGCATACTTTTCCCTGAGATATATAACCCATTTATGAAATGCTACAAGACGATTAAAATATAATAAGACTCAAGTCCAGTCATCAGAGATATTACCTCAAAATTCTGCTGGTAAATATATACATTTAGAAATAAAACAGTATCTGTAATCCATTTTTCCGATTATACTGGGTGAACCAAGTATGTAAACAATGTAATCTCAATTGGGTGTTTCTGAGAAGCAAGTGGAAGACAAGATCCTCCACAAACTCTTAGACAAAACAACTAACCAAATGGAAAACTGTTCATGCTGAGTACCAGTCAGCAGAGACTTAAAAAGAAACATGGAAGGCAAGGGCAATATTGTTGCAGTAAGACAATCCAAAAAGTCATTCAAGCTAAACAGTAACTTGTCAGTCTCTTCTTAAAATAGTTGATGTCATTGTGGTGTTACAATGGACCCAATGCATGCACATTACTCCTCCAAATAGGAAATTTCATGGGGGCTGTTATTCTGTCGGAAGAGGAGGGAAGGGGGTAGTGTCAACACATACAGAGAGTTCACCCATATTTTTTCACAGCACCATCACAACAGAAAAGTGAATCCCGGGGGGTGGAATTGCATACTGCATATACAGGGAAGGAGGACATCAGTAGCATATAAGCCCACTGAGCCCACCGAGCCCACCATTCTCAGATACCTGTCTTGGGTCCGCTATTGGACAATCTAACCCTGTCATGTTGGTGACGAGTCCAGGTACACAGTACAATCAAAACCGCCAGAGGAGGCAATATCACCAGGAAAAAAACAAAACTGAAATTTTAATCAGATAATTTAATTTATACTGAAAGTACATTAAGATAATACAATAGATGGCACGATTACTTTTTAGACCAACATGTGTGATGTACCCACATAAAACTACATAACATGCATTGTGCAATTATCTACATGTAGCACAAGTAGTAAAATTTTCCACGGACAAATGTCTGTTGTTGGATTTTCCGAGCGTGTGTACACAAGTCCGTCGGACAAAATTACAAACACGCATGCTCGGAAGCAAGGATGAGCCGGAAGCGGTCGGTCTTGTAAACTAGCATTCGTAATGGAGAATTAACATTTGTGATGTGGCAAATTATGAAATCTCGAAATGCAGTGCACATTCTCTTCTTCTTCTTTAATGGGAAAATAATGAAGCTGCTTTGCTGGTGATACTGATGGAGTTATTGCAAACAAATTTTCAAAGGCTTTTTTTTTTTTGTGATATCAAGAATAATATTATTATGCTTGTTTTTTTTTTTTTTTGGTGCCACAACACCATTATCTCGTAGTTTTTAAGATCAAAGTTAAAACTATGTTGGTGTCCCTTGTTAATTCTACATTGTATTTTTTTAAATCTTTGATGGACTACAGCTCACCCTAAACTCAGATTGGATTCATTGTTTATCAAGATCTCCATGTACAAGTTCATCAGCAGCACTGGTCCACAGGGCAAAGAGATTGTGTGTGTACCTGTACCACACAAGAATGAACACAGGTTCATAGACCAAAAGGAAGCAAAAAAGATAATGTAATTGTTAGATTTAGATATATATTTAAGTCAGGATACAGTCTTTATGCAAGCTACATGAAACTATATGCAGGTATTTGTAGGTGTCTGTTTTTGTTCTTCTAAGGCCGCATACACACGACCAGACTTTCTGTCAGAATAAACTCCGACGGTCTTCTGAAGGAGTTCCGAACGAACGGACTTGCCCACACACGACCAAAGTCTGTTTGTTTTGAACGCAATGACGTACGGCGGGACTAGAAAAGGAAGTTCAATAGCCAGTAGCCAATAGCTGCCCTTGCGTCGTATTTGGTCCGTCGGACCAGCATATAGACAAACCGTTTTCCCGATAGAAATTGATTCCGTCTGAAAGATTTGAAGCATGTTCTATTTCTAGGTCCGTTTGAAGAAAAACTATCGTATTATCCCACACATGATCGTAATATCCAACGGAATGATTCAGTCTGACCTTTTCTGCCAGAAAGTCCGGTCGTGTGTAAGAGATAAATATGAATTTTCTATTTATTTGTACTTTTATTTATTAATAAATTATAAATTTTAGCAGTGAATATTCAATATTTTTTACTTGAAGCCTGCAGGTAAAGAGTATAAGGTATCAGAGGCAACTAAACATGCATTTTTTTCCTTCTATACTGTGTATAGCATGAATAGCAGAATATCATACCCACCTGCCTTACTAGTAAACGAAAATGTGCTTCTCAGATTGATCTATTTGTAGGAGCAGTCAACAAGTAAGAACACACAGTACCGTACTTTAAAATGGAGCTCCACCCAAAAGGGTAAGCTCCGCTTGTTCGCACCCTCCACCTCTCCACTGCCACAGTTTATACTTTTTTGGGTGGAGAGGATACCTGCCAAACCAGGTACCCACTTCTGGGTAAGATCGCCGCACAACGTTCATGGCGTTGTACAACATTTCCAGCCCCTCCTCCTTCCCCCCTGCTTCCCCCCCCCCCAGGCTTCACTTCCTGTTTCCCATAATGAAGATGCCGGTGCCTGCACCCACAGCTGATGAATGAATCGGCTAGGGGTGCCAACATTGCAGGATACCTGGACAGGTAAGTGCCCTCATCGTTTATTTATTTTTTTTACAGGCTGGAAATCCGCTTAAAAGAGGCCTTTTTCAACCTGGGTGCCCAGACACCCTGCAGGGCATTAAGGTGCCTTTAGGGGTGTCTTGGCAAAATGCCTATAAATTGCCCAAACATTCTATACAAGTCAGTGGGTGGATCAAGCCTGCCTTTTAGTTACAAAAAGCCAGGTTTTCATTGTACACCATTACAAAATTCTAGCCAATGGCATCTTAACACCCAGTGACGTCATCAGTTGATAAGCAGGACGTTGGGCGCCTCCACAGCATCTTTGTGTGCCCCTTCCCTGCCCATCTCCATCAGTACTGAGGTCATATTAGCTGAGTGAGGGAGAGAAACTGAGAAGGAAGATAAATATTGTAATATTAGTCAGCACCAGTGTGCAAAGGTGTATTTGCTTTGGAAGATTAATCATCACCTCTAACTTTGGGTGTCCTACGCTTGTGAATTTTGCTGCATTATGTAAAACTATGAGTTATTTTTTTTTACACTTTAAAATAGGGCTCCCTAAAGTTGTGCAGAATTTTAAAGGGTGCTTTGACCAAAGAAAGGTTGAGAAACACTGCTTAATATTAATATTGTAGCAAGTGTTGCTAGAAGAGCATGGTGTCCACATGGTGAAATTAAAATTTCTGCTCCAAACACAGCTTTGACATATTTCTTACATGAAATGTATTGATGTGCACACTAGGTATGGGATATGTTACCAAGGTGTCAATCTGGGATCATGTCAATTATGTTGACTTGGTTGGTGCCAGTGGCGTCACTATGGGGATGCGGGCGGATGGACCGCACCCGGGTGACACCTTTCAGAGGGGTGACACCAACAAGGAAGCAGATGTAGCAGGTACATCTATAAGTAAAGAGGTGACAGTTAGCGGCTGCTCAGCTGAAGAGCACTTGTAGCAGTGTCGCTGTGACGGGGAGAGCCGAGCTGCGGGGCGGGCTGTCAGAATGTTTCCCCCATTTGCCCCCCTTTCTTCTGTCAGCAGCATTGGAGAAGAGAGAGCTTCCTGCCTGCTCTTCTTCCCTCCCTATTGGCCACAGTGGAGGACCAATCAGAAGAAACTAGGGGAGCAGCATGGGACATGTAGTTCTGGAAGATTGGCAGCCCGATTGTTCACCACAGGGAGCAGGCTTCAGCCCCCAGCATGCACTCTGCTGGGGGAAGAGAGAGAACCAAGCTGAGGGAGTGAGTGCTACATTGTAGCAGCTACAGGAGACAGGGAAAACGAAGAGAGGACTGTACTGGGCGGAAGCCAAAGAGAGAGCCACACTGCCCAGCACCACCAGAGAGAGCCACACTGCCCAACACAACCAGAGAGAGCCTCACTGCCCAGTGCCACAAGAGAGAGAGCCACACTTCCCAGCGCTGCCAGAGAGAGCACCACACTGCCCAGCACCACCAGAGAGAGCAACACTGCCCAGCGCAACCAGAGAGAGCCACACTGCCAAGCACCACCAGAGAGAGCGCCACACTGCCCAGCACCACCAGAGAGAGTGCCACACTGCCCAGCACCACCAGTGAGAGCCAAACTGCCCAGCACCACCAGGGAGAGAAAGACTGAGCCACTGTCAAGGTACATATGTGCTTCACTACTGACCAGAGTTGCCCCGGGCAGGCAACCCAGAGTGAGCGAATGTCCAGCCAGAGGGATCATTGCTGCTGTTTTACTGGGTCTGGTAGGAGGGCCTATCGGCTATTATCCATTACTGATCCATTAGGATTGGCCTAACCTGCTATCCTCTAGGCTTAATACTGCCTGCAGGCCTTATTGACTGCTGCAACGCACATCAACGAGCTGCATCACTGGGCTGACAGCCCGAAAATAGGGGAGGGTGGGGGTGACACCATGTTTTACAGCACCAGGTGACACCAACCGTGGTGACGCCACTTGTTGGTGCACAAGCACAATGTGCTCAGCAATAAAAAGGAAATAAAGACAACCCTCTGATAGACTTGCAGTTCTTGCAAATATGTGTGATAATGAAAGTCTGTAATTATGGAGAACACATCAATAATAACCTTATACATAAGTGCAAAGCATATGAAGTACACATGGGGCTTCAAAAACATGCAGATAGAGAAGAAGCACACCAAGTGGACACACCAGGATGAGTATACCTATTTTCAATAAAGTGGTCATTTCTTTCAGATGAGTCCAATGAAATAAAAAAAAAAAAATACAGTCACATGACTGAAAATACAGAGCCTTAGGCTGGTGTTAAAGCTTTGTCGAGTGAACCTTATGTTGCCATATTCATACAGCCAACCTATGCAACATGCTAATATCACCATAATACTGGAGCTTATATGTTGCAGTCTAGATGGTCAAGCTAACATATTATCCGTTTGTGAGAAAACATCTTAAATGCTTTTGGCTTCTATTTGTCAACACAGAGTACAGATGCGTGACTTTGGCGCAACCACCATGTTAAACAGTCACCACCACAGTTACTGAAGTCTTATTAAAACATTGTTTATCCCAAACTATTTTAAAACACCGCCTAAGCCACATAGCTAATCACACAATTAACCACTTGCCGACTGGCGCACGCAGATATACGTCGACAGAATGGCACGTACAGGCAGGAGGGCGTATATATACGTCCCTCCTTTAGCCTGTCCGTGCCATCGGGAGCGCGCCGGGAGCGGCGCGCTCCCATGCCGGTCGGGACCCCCGTAAGTCCGATCGCGGTCCCCGCGGACTCGATCGCCGCGGGGACCCCGCGATCGTCTCACGGGGCGGCTGAACGGGGAGATGCCGAGATAAACAGCATCTCCCCGTTCTGCCTAGCAACTAGTGACGCCGATCTCTGCTCCCTGTGATTGGAGCAGAGATCACATTCACTAGCTGACAGCCACGCCCCCCACAGTAAAAAACACACCCCTAGGCATACTTAACCATTACACTGCCCCCTTGTGGTTAACCCCTTCACTGCCAGTGTCATTTATACAGAAATCAATGCATTTAAATGCATTAATTGCTGTAAAAATGACAATGGTCCCAAAAATGTGTCAAAAATGTCCGATGTGTCCGCCATAATGTCGCAGTCACAAAAAAAAAACGCAGATCTCTGCCATTAATAATAAAAAATTTATTAATAAAAATGCTATAAAACTATCCCCTATCTTGTAAACGCTATAACTTCTGCGCAAACCGATCAATAATCGCTTATTGCGATTTTTTTTACCAAAAATATGTAGAAGAATACGTATCGGCCTAAACTGAGGAAAAAAAATGTTTTTTTTATATATTTTTTGGGGATATTTATTATAGCAAAAAATAAAAAATAATGCATTTTTTTCAAAATTGTCGCTCTATTTTTGTTTATAGCGCAAAAAATAAAAACCGCAGGGGCGATCAAATACCACCAAAAGAAAGCTCTATTTGTGGGAAAAAAAGGACATCAATTTTGTTTGGGAGCCACGTCGCACGACCGCGCAATTGTCAGTTAAAGCGACGCAGTGCCGAATCGCAAAAAGGGGCCTGGTCCTTTGGCTGCAAATTGGTCCGGTCTGAAAGTGGTTAAACAAATATATACCATTTTGAATTAGCCATTTGAAGAATATGCACATCTTGATAGAAAATATTAAAAGAAGCACCTTTATATAACTTCAATACGGTTATTGTTACATGACACAAATAACCGTATTAAAGCAGCCACATTTGTGTTGGGAAAGGTTATGTTTGGCTTTCTCACAAGGCGCCACCTTTCAATAAAATATAATAATTATGTGCATAAAAACCACAAACATAGATGGCCTCACAGATTATTAATGTCATTAAATGCAATTCCAGAAATGATGATAAGGTGCAGAAGGGTTATAGAATTATTATAATTAACCAAACCTAACAGGATGTCAATTAGACTGAACTCTCCCATAACCTAAAATATTAAAAATACAAAAAAATAGTACTATATTCATTTCATTGAAATAACATAGCATGGAAAAAAATCATCTGCTTATTAACACAAATCACAAATGTTTGTGTAATTTTGTTATTAGCTGAGAGATTAAAACCAACAAAAACTCACAATATAATTATAAAATAGCTTCATAAATCACAGAACACTGTGTAAAGCAGGTCAAGACTGTAAAATCAACTATATTATAGCATAACTGAAGGTCACAATATAATGTACAATATCTAACACGCATCTTCTTCTTTCTTAAAGCAAACCTTTGTAATGGGTAATGCAGTACAGGTATTTTAATATAGGCTCCTTTCGGGGTCTGCATGCACATGTCTTTTATTTAAAGAATAACTGTACTGTCATTAAATATCCAAGCCGATTTTAAGCTTGAAAATACATGCAAAGATTGCTCTCCTTCAGCCCAAGGTAGGAATGAAAGAAATCTAATAGATTCTTTTTTGCATGGATGAAGGAAACTCTTCTGTGGACTATTGTATTCAGCATCTGGCAGGACCCCCGGCTGCTAAATACCCAAATCTAATTGGATGCACTCTCTGCTCAGTTGACAATTTTACACCTGGCTTTTTCTTCAAACGTTGAACCAAGTGGTGTCGACAAGGTGACCCACAGCTGGAATGTTGGCAGATTCCGCAAGAATCATATGAATTTTGAACAGTGTATGGCCAGCTTTATGCTCCCCTTATTATGATACTGGCAGATCTACGCTGTGTGGCATCTGAAAACAGCCAGCTACCTTTGGAAACTATCTCAGCTGCTTAATGAAGTTTCTCCATGTGTGTGTGGAGAAATCCTATTTATGTCTGCAGAGTAGAAATGTGCGATTAGTTTTGTACAAATTTCCGTAAATTTGTACATTCGAGAGGATCCGAAATACGAATTGCTATGCTTCCGAATTTTGTACGAAATACGAAATTTCGTTTACGAAAATTTCGGATCCAAATTCCGTTACAACAGAAATGTGACTGGTGTTTTGTTGACCAATCAGAGGTTTTCTTCTGCTACTTAGTGAGGGTTGGGAAAATTACCTTTTTTAATATGGGAGAGACTGGTACTGGTAGTCGATGGGAGATTCAGAATCGGACAAAATAAGAATGTTCGTTAATTACGATTATTCGTTATGATGAAGTTAAAAACCCAGGAAGTCAGCACAGCACAGGGATGGTGGGAGCCCCTTATAATGATAAATTCATCATAACGAACGTTGGTAATTGTTACGAAAAGTTAACGAACCTAACGAAAATTTATATTTCGTACGAATCCAAATTGAATCTCGAATTAACAGCTAATACGAAACGGAACGGAACAAAACAAATTTATTGATGGCGCACACTGCAGAGAGGCTGCCTATTGTAGAATCCTAGAATAGACTCCATAGAAATGAATAGCAGAGCGGTTTGACATGGAATCTTACCTGAAAATCAGTGGGAGCAAGAACAGTGTGAGTACAACAGCACACCCAGAGACATTCATGGGAAGAGACTACCTAAAAGGACAGCGCTGTGCTTAACACTTTTTTCACCTTGCCCTGTGAGAGCTTCAAATCAGCCAGGAGGGCTGGTAGTGCCTGCAAGCAGTGTAGCTGGGAGAAGATTTACACAAGGAGAGGATAAACTTCTGCATGCTGTTTGCCTCAAATGTTTGTGCTATTTCCAAGAGGGGCTGAGAGCTCCATGTCTGTAATGTACTGTTGCTACTAAATCCACTGTGTGTATATACAGGAAGGAAAGCAGTCCAGGATCTTTTGTACAGAGGAAGGAAGTTGTCCCCTGTTATTGTTCTTGATTCAAGTTGGGCATCCCATGAATCCCTTCACCTATCCAAGTCGTTACCCCCTAATACAACAAAAACAAAGCCAAGGGACTGACTTCTTGTATTTGGATGCAAGCAGAGGATGCGTGTTGTCTGGCTGTGCAGGAGTAGGACAGCCAGTTGCCAGCCGCTCCTGCGGGGGGTAGTGCTCCACTTACATCAATGCTGGACACAATAGACATAGAAGTTGGCCTGAGGAACCAAAACAGTTGGCAAAGTAACCAGATGTCTGCTGAAGTCCAGTAACAGTTACAAGGATTGTCACGCCCCCCAGTCTGGGAGTGGACAGTGAAAGGAGAGGCAGGAGACTGACAAGCTCATTTGTCTGTCACACTCCTCTCCCCACCTATCAGCATGCTGGCAGCTTGCACTGCGGCACAACTGATTGGCTTCTTGTGCTGTTTGCTCACATCCAAGTTAAAGCTCTGGGACAGTAAAATGCTGATTCCAAGTCAAATTTTGGGTAATTACACTGGTTTTAAAATGTATTTATAAAATACATTTAAGAATGTATTAATGAATACCGAGCTGCAATAGTTTGTGCCTGTTATCTCTGCCTGGAGTTCAGCTTTAATATTTCAATGTACCAAAACAGATAAAGCTAAATTATTAGGGAAAATAAAAAGAAACATCCTCATCATCATAAAATGTACTTGATTTAGGGATTTTCTCTATAACATTTTCCACGGCAATTTTTTTAAATACATACCAGGGGATAAAAAGGCACAAAATAAAGCACTTGAGGTTGGCCATTGAAAATGTCTGCTCATTGAGTCTATTTAATGGCTGGCTCTTTGATCCTGAGAAAAAGCTCTGTCAGCAAAGAAAGAAGGATGATGTCACAAATTCAATAGGTCCCAATTACAAAGCTGCAGATAAAGAGCTAATTGAGCTGGGATGCATTAGCATACATTTCTTTCACTTTTTTGTCATTTATTGTGATCTATATATGTAAAGCTATTAATAACTTTCCTGCTTTTACTAATCAGTTGGTGGAAGTGTAATAAAGATTTATTAGGTATCTTTGGAAATCGGTAGATGTTAGATGGAATCCAGGGATTTAAATAACATTTTGGATATATTTCTACAATATAGAGAATGATGGCAGTAATTAAGAGCTTTTGCCTTTTATCGGTTTAGAGCAATCAAAACATTGAAAAACGATTGCTGATTGAATATTATGTGTTACTACACTTTGCTACTTGCGTTATTAAATATTGTACAGGATACTATGGAATATACTATGGTATATGGTCATATACTAAAGGCAAACTGTGTGGATATCGCTTTTTTTCAGTGTCAAAACAATATAAAAAATGCAAACTCAAGCAGGTTTAATTTAGTGTAAGCTGTCAATCTCAAGGACTTAGTTTATGTTCTATCTGTAAAAAGAAAAATGTATGTAAACGCTGAGCCTTATAACTCCCTTTTGGTCAGTTACATATAGGATTGAGGGTATGTTCACAACAGGTGCAGTGGGACTGCGTTGGGTGGCTATTGCAGCACAGTTCCATTGCAAGACAAGGCAAAATGCAAGGGTGCAGGGATTGGCAAATTTATTTTCAAAACATAGGATCACTTACACTGATAAAAACGGTGTATAGCCCACTGTGCAGAGAGGTAGATGTCAGCATGGCCAGAGAGGATCGCAGAAAGAACTCAGGGATCCATAAGCCACATAGCCAGGTAATGAACCCACCAAGAAGGATGACCGCTGGTGGCGTCCACGGCCACTCTCTTGGCACTACAACACAGACATAGCAATCACAGAGTGGATGGGCCTCCTGTTACTTGTTACTATCTTGCTAATCCCTGAACCCTTGCTGCTCTGTTTCTTATCTATATTGTTGACCGGATTACACCCTGATCTTACTGAAGAGCTGTGGTATTTCCTTCCCTTTGGTGTTTACCTCTGCATCAGAGACTTCTTTGCAGAGCATACCCCACTGTCCCAATAAAACATAAATTTGTCAGCCTGAGCACTAGGGACTCTTAAGATTATCACACGGTACAGAATAAGAAAAGGCTGGTAGGCATGTAACAAAAAAAATGGATAACAAGGGTAACAGTATATTAGGTCCCAGGTATGATAATGGACATGTGCCCACAAAACAGACCAATGACAGAGTGCTTAAGTGACTGCAAAAAAAACACCAACAGATTTAAATCCACAGTAAAACAACTGCGGTCAAGGGCACCTTTTCCCCCCTGGCTAGCGTTCATGTGTCCAGTGGATAATTGTTGGGCCTAGTGATCCCATGCAGACATACTGAGGAAGAAGGGTTGGAGATGCTGGTCTGTTTACTTTAGGTGATGTTGACACATTGAGGAGCATTATAATGTTCTCCAGGCAAGCTTTCACTATTTCTACATCACTGACTGAATAACTTTTGCTCTGATGGAATAATTGGAACTTTCATGTGCCAGCTTCTGCAAGAAGGCAATCACAGATGAGTGCAAATCTTCAACTGATTCCAGGAGGCCTCTATTGAGGACATTTTCCACAAAATGTGTTACAGTTCGCAGGGTCCTCAAGGTAGTGGTAGAGTTTGTAAATTTTCCTCGTCATGCCTGCCAAGAACTGTGGTAATGCCAGTGTTCATTCCCTGAAATCCTGCATAAGTTTTTCAGTTCGTTTTTGGGAAATTTTCTCCAGTGTCCTCTAAAACAGGCTATCAAAATGTCTCAGGAGGTGATGTGTTCGCTCCTCACCATGCATTTGTGGCAGTGAGCAGGTAATTATGGCTTCCAAAGATTCTTCAGAGTAATGCACCAAAGATTGTCCATGGATCCTGATCAAAGAGTCTGCAGATGCCACTCACATTCACATACTCACATATTCTACCACCATTTATCAACAAATTGGATTGCAGCAACATCCAAATGATGCATATTATGTACAGTATGTGCAATGACTAGTTAGTGGGAAGTATAAACTCCTCTAGGCGTATATTCATGAACAGCTGTGCTGACAAAAAGTGGCATTAAGAATATTAATGCGTGCGTCCCATTTAATATGTTCTATTATTTAAAGTGGCATTTGAAAAAAAATATGTTTTGTAGCATATTTTAAGGCAAAATAAATTTAGAATTAATTGGAGAGCAAATATTTGTAGATTTGAAAGGAGTGTGGAAAGGTTAGAACATGTCATTGCTTTACCAGACAGGAAGTGAGGGGAATTCTCCAACAACAAGACAGACATAATTCAAAATGTTTTTGTTTAGTAGAGGGGGGGGGTAGAACCCCATCGCCTTTATATTCTTGTTTGTGTCTTTGCTTCAGATTTTCCTTTCATTCTGTCTGGTTAAACCATTGTCAACAGGACAGGAAGTGAGGACAAATCTCCCCAGAGCCCGGATAGCAGTACAAACCCAACAAGTGTTCTGATCCTTCCTCACTCTCTCCAAAACTAGAAAAAATGTTTTTTGCTTGACATACATTTTTAATCCCAGCTGCAGCAAACAATCTAACACTCATGAAACATTGCTCTGTATCCCTCAATAGATCAATACCAATATTTAAATACCTTACTTTTTGAAACCCTATGACATCATTCCTTCCATGTGGCCACTGGTGAGAGGAGTCAACGGGGTGATGTGTTTTCCTGCTAACACAGGTGTATCCTGCCAGACTGCAATCTAATGCTTTTGGGAGTTCAAAAAAACTAAAATTAACAAACGATCTAATTAAAAAATATGTATATAAAAAACATGCATACATGATATAAAAATTTTAAATATACAAATTAAATTAATTTAAAGTTCATACAATGATTATTATCTACTGGTAATTAAAATAAAAATAAAAATAAAAATAAAAAAAAATAAAATAAAAAAAAATAAAATAAAATAAAATAAATCTAATTCAATATTTAACCCACGGGGACTCAAAGTACCCAACCTATGTATCCACTGTGTCTCATTTTGTGAAATTGATTTCTTGTGATTTTATTTTTATTTAATTTAATTTAATTTTTTTTTTATTTTTATTTTTATTACCAGTAGATATTACTCATTGTATGAGCTTTAAATGAATTTAATCTGTATTTTTAAAATTTTTATATCATGTATACATGTTTTTTTATAGACATTTTTTTTAATTAGATTGTTTGTTAATAAAGTTTTTGTCAAAAGACTTGAGACTGGGGTGGGGGTTCATCTTCCAGCACGACAATAACCCTAAACATACAGCCAGAGCTACAATGGAATGGTTTACATTAAAGCATAGTCATGTGTTAGAATGGCCCAGTCCAAGTCCAGACCTAAATCCAATTGAAAATCTGTGGCAAGACTTGAAAAAAATGATGATTCTCTAGATGTGCAAAGCTGGTAGAGACATCCCCAAAAAAGACTTGCAGCGAAAGATGAATCTACAAAGTATTGACTCAGGCGGGCTGAATACAAATGCACGCCATACTTTCGACATATTTATTAGTAAAAAAGTTTGAAAACCATTTATCATTTTTCTTCCACTTCACAATTATGTGCCAATTTGTGTTGGTCTATCACATAAAATCCCAATAAAATACATTTACGTTTTTGGTTGTAACATGACAAAATGTGGAAAACGTCAAGGGGTATGAATACTTTTTCAAGACACTGTAAAGTCTCTTGTGTAGAGCATACAAACTATAGAGGAAAAGGGAAAGCTGCAGTGTGATATTGAGGAAAGTTAACATCACACAGGAAATTATATGGCGAGGAAAGAGTTGAACTTTAAACCAGTGAAAACTTACAAAATAAAGAAAAATCAAGCAAACCTGTTGCATGAAATTTATTCTGCTGCCAGCCATAGAACGACAAGGTTTAAAATAATGAATACATTTTTTTTTTCATTTGCCCATTGAAAATTATACATGCTTTAAAAAGCACCACACACATATTATTCAAACCTACAGGTCCCTCTATTTCTATCTTGAAAAAAAAAAATTGTTATCCTTCTATTAATGAACTGGTAGATTAGTTTTACTTTTACACATTCCTTCATGACTTCATGATTATTCCAATTAATTCTTATTATTCTTTTATTTTAGATTTGAATGGCAATTTCCTTGTGGTTATTTTTTTATTCTGTACTCTGGAAAAAGATGTTTTATGGTTTCTATACATAATTTCCAAAACAGTATGTTCGTAGGACGGATGCCAATGGGTGGATAGTTATATAAATATAAGTCTAACATAAATTATCAGAAAATTTATATAAAATAGTACGCCTTACAGTTTTATACTTTACATAGTAAATCTATTCCATATTAAATCACATCCTATTCAAAAGGCTGCTAGACTTGAAGAATCATTATTTCTGTCTATACTTATTCTATAAGATCTATACAGGTGGCACTTAAACATTGAATAGATTATTCTTGATGGTCTATGTTCATAATATTTAAAAAAAAAAAACAATATCTTTCATCCTACTGTGATGAAAAGGCTTTGTAATATACTACACAGAGTTATAATATATACAGATGCACACACACACACACACTATCTACTCTATCTATCTATCTATCTATCTATCTATCTATCTATCTATCTATCTATCTATCTATCTATCTATCTATCTATCTATCTATCTATCTATCTATCTATCTATCTATATATCTATCTATCTAAATCTATCTATCTGTCTATCTATCTATCTATCTATATCTATCTATCTATCTATCTATCTATCTATCTATCTATCTATCTATCTAAATATCTATCTATCTATCTTATATACAAATTTGGGAAGCATTGATAACACTTTAGTAGAAATACAACTGTGGTACAGTGCAGGTCTTTGGTAAATGTATACTCTAAATATACACATATATTTTGCATTTAAACTGATTTTAGGAACATCACCTTATTAGCTCTAATTTTCATCCAGGGATTCGGCAGTGCACTTGCTTGCTGTACTAGCTAATTCAGTGTGAATGCTGCTATCCTTGCTTTTTGGATGACTTTGATTATAAACCTGAAAAAATGAAAACTACTGTGATACATGATTGCAGCACCATCCCAAACCCACCTCCATCGGTGCATGAGAGGGAGGCTGCACACCATATAATTATGTGACAAAACTGCTATCCTTCCTAGAAGAATATTATGAAGGAGCATCAAATGCATCAACTGACATGGATTCATGTAGATGCAGCATTTCCATGACTAGCTTAGTTTTTCACAGATGGTTTGTATTTGTTGCCCACAGTTAGCTTCTTTAATGCCCCTCTCCCGTGATATCAGGTTCCTATATTACTGGTTAGTCCAACAGAATGCAGGCCATGTGCCATTCCCAAATATAATACATCTGGAAGATAGTAAGAGTCATATTAAATGACTCATTTAGAAAGTGTTATATGATGGGTTTCACAGCAGGCAGTAAGGGTGTAACACACCTGGATAAAAGAACCAATGCATATATGAAACATTGTATGCTTTAAATAAAAATGCATTTATTATATTACTGTGACTAGTAAAAAAAGACATCAAATACAGCTTTATTTTTTTATATGGTAATAAAAAGGTTTCTATAATCACTAATATTCCTATAATTTGGTATAGGCAGCACACTATTATTAATATTATTATAATTATCGTTATAATATATGCATAGGAATGGACTGATAAAAGTAACAACCAATCTTAAATATTATATAATAAAGTGTCTTAAAAAAAAAACATTCAATAGCAACAAAACAGTTGCTTCCATAGCACACAGCATAAAAAGAAAGAGAGAATCTGACTGGCAGCTATGGTCATTCACTGGCACCTTTGCTGTTATGCATTTTGAGATCTAAAGTATTTCTACATTCTTCATTTCCTAAGTCATAGATGTCCCATTCTATACCATACTCAGGAGAAATGCCTATAGTCAGAACCTACAGAATTGTGCACTTAAAGCGCACATCTGGTTAAAAAAAAAAAAAAAATACACCCATCCAAACTGTGTATTTTTTTTGAAACCCAGAGAAAAAAAAACAAATCTGCTATTAGATGAGTAGAGGTGACCAGTGGTTTGAAAATCCTCTCTACTGCTCAGTGGACTGGTTTTGTGTCTGCTCCTAATCATGGTGCCACCATGAAGGACTTCAACACCCTGTGAGGACCTTATAGGAACCTTATAGGAACTGCAGTGATGGAATCTTTTGAAAGCCAATGTGAGCTTTACCAGGAAGCGATATGGATACTGCAGACCAGTATTAACAAATTGAGATAAGATTTCCCTTAACAATGGAGAGATTTGTGCCAACAAGGCAGGAAGTGAAGTCAAATTTCTCTAATGTTACACAGAGGGGAAAAAATAAAAACCTGGCAGAAGTTTTAATTTTTTTTGCAACGTAATAAATAAAAAAATTAAAAATTTTGGCTTTAGATATGCTTTATTTTACATTACATAAATTCAACAGCAATGTTATTCAACTATATAGTGTGAGTAATTAAAAAAGAATGTCTATAACACTCTTTAGAATTTAGCTTCCAGCCAAAAGATTCCTGTTATTACTAAAATATAGTCATTTCCATATATGGGTAATGAAATCCGCAAGTATCCCTAGCGCCTTTGTTTACATTCAACAATGGCTGGGAAACCTCCCAACTGGCAGCTGAGTGGGACTGGGGATGAGGGTTGCTAGGAAGATGGCAAGCACTGGCATCTTATCAACTACAAGCCCTGTACAGGAAGCTTTCACATTCATGACAGCATTCCGGCACAATATGCCCCACTCTAAAGCCCCATACACACGGTCGGACTTTTTCATGGATTCTGTCCGATCGGACAAGGTTGTTGAAAAATCAGACCGTGTGTATGCACCATCGGACAGTGTTCGTCGGTTTGGCCGACGGACAAAGTCTTATCTCCTGCTGGAAAGATTTGCCGTCAACCCGGTCCCATCACACCAAACCCGATCGTGTGTACGGTTGTCCGACCGGACAAAGTGCTACGCATGCTCAGATCCTGGTCCGCGGATTGTCCGACCGTGTGTATGGGGCTTTAGGTGTTTCTCTGTATGCCTTCTCAGAGTTGCTCTTATTTACCACCAGTTGTTTATCGGCAAAACTAATGGTGTTTCTTTTTGAATCTGTGACAACCATAGAAACAGATTCTTAAAAAGACAGAAAAAAGAACTACATGAATCTTTCAAATTCCTTGGATCTTCTACCGAACTATCACAATACTTTTCTGATTTAGGCGCATGCCATTTTAAAGGAACCATTTTTCCAGAAAAGTGTCGTAACTCCTTTATTGAATTTCTCCCAGTGTGTCTCATTGCAATATCACACGCTTGTGAAGGTACCCCAGTATTCTGAATTAATGTTACAGGGTGAGTCTACCCCCGTTTAAGGTCCCCTGGGGATACATTTACCACTGGTTCAAAAACTGTGAGCAGCCAGAGGGAACGGAATGCTAAATGCAGAACTCTTTTCTTATTCCATGTTTCATTTTGGCTGCCCTAACACTTTTATCTTTCATCTCTTCAAACTGAGGAGAAAATAAAAAAGTAGATAGCTCACTCCCTCTTTTGGTCTAGCTGCCAACATGTAAATAATTTCCAGGTACACTTTGTTGCTGCGCAGTGTAACTAAGTCTATTATTCTCAATGTTATCTGGAAGTCTGCATAGCACTATATATATAATTATGGCATGCTCATTAAATTGGACTAGAAATATTGTTAGCATTTTGGCTGCTGGTTGTCCATAAATATTAGCTTAAAAAGCCCATAAAAATTAGGTCTACAGTGCAGAAAAAAGATGTATTACATGGCAAAGTTGGTCAGCACTCCTGCATGTTGTGAAATGTAGTGTTTCTCCTGGGCCCCTTGTACTCTGTAAATCATTGATATGGCCAACCACTGAAAAGGGCTGAATAACACTCATACATCATTTATGATGAAATATGTTTTATCACTATAACATCGGCAAAACAAAAGTGTAACGTAAATATAGCACTACACAACACAGGTTTAAATAAACAGAGCACATTTATGATATAAGAAAATATAATATGTTCATACTTAGGAGGAGACTAACATTAATAGAACCAGTGGATATAAGATTACAAACCTGTTGAAAGTAAAATATTGTATAGTTTTCAAAATAGGGATATCTGGAAGGACGTTCAAGGATATTTAAAAACTTCAGTTTTTTTTAGATAGCGTGGGGAATAATTAAAACATATTCAGGTTATATATTGTGGTTTGTGAGATTTTCCTTCCTATCTTGGAAATGCAGCAGAAAATTCCTAAAGAGAGGGGTGGAGGTTAACAAGCACAGAAGGTGGCTACTTAGTCCAAGAGCTCCATGGCCATCCAGGAGACATTTTTCTCTAGAGCTGAGCTGCCTACAGCACAATAATGGGCAAGATTGGGAGACTGATTCACTCAAAAAGGACCCCTCATTCACAATTGGGTTGAAATCTGTCTGAGATATTTAGGATCCAGCAGCCTGACATGGCTGAAGAATCCTCTCAGCGACCTTCTACCTATTCGGCTATCACAGGAAAGAAGAGCAAAACCCACCTAGACTCTGACTCTGCCTTATTCAGCAGATGACCAAGATATCAGAGCTACAATCAGAGCTACAATCTATCTCTTCAGACATCAAACTCACTCTGTCTGAAGCAGTGACCGATCGAAAGATACTGTATCTCACAAAAGTGAGTACACCCCTCACATTTTTGTAAATATTTTATTATATCTTTTCATATAACAACACGGAAGAAATTACACTTTGCTACAATGTAAAGTAGTGAGTGTACAGCTTGTATAACAGTGTAAATTTGCCGTCCCCTCAAAATAACTCAACACACATATCAGGAGAGTACTTACCGAGGCCGAAGTGCCGAGAGTGGTTCACCCTTGCAACTGAGCGCAGTCCGCCCCCTGGAGGTGAGACAGGGGTGAATGGCACAAAGAGGCACAGGCTACCCAACCGGAAGATGAGGACTGAAGTAGGAGCCAGGTGCTGGGATCAGGAATCCGTAGAGAAGCTTCCAGGATACAGGTGCAGGTACAGGTCTGTAGACAGGTAAATCCGGGTCACTAGCAGAGGTTCAGGGCAGGAGACAGTAGACAAATCCGGGTCACAAGCAAGGTTCAAGAGGGCCAGAGGCAGCAAACGGGTAGTCCAGTAAACAGTCCAGGGGTCAAAGAGCAGGAGAAGGCAGCAAGGTCAAAAAGGCAGAACTGAGGTCAAACAGGCAGTCAATCAATCAGGATACAGGAAACAGGAACAGAGCTCAAGCAGGAAGCTGAAGACAAGCCAGCGCTGGACTGATCTGAACCACTTCCTTAAATAGGACCTGTAAGTGGTCATGTGATGCTGTCACGCACTGGAACGCTCAAGCGTGCGCTAGTGCGCATGCGCGTGCGTCGGAGCGCCGAGCCGCGAATGCGCATGCGCCGGAGCGCCGTCCCGTTGCGCGTGCGCACAGGCACCCGGCGCACCGTGTTAACCTGCCTGTTCTCCTGACAGTGCCCTCCCCCGAGGGGCGGCCTCCGGACGCCCAAACTAGCCATCAGCTCGGTGTGGAAGGCCCAAATTAAACGTGGAGCATGCAGATTTCCTGAGGGCTCCCATGAGTTTTCTTCCGTGGGGTAACCCTCCCACTTGACCAAGTACTGGAGTTGCCTCCCCCTCTTCCTGCAACTCAAGATCTTCTCCACCACGAATTCCGTCTCGCCATCCACCAGAACTGGTGGAGGTGGGGGTACAATCCTGCCCGGGAAAGGACTAGGAGTAACAGGTTTCAGGAGGGAAGCGTGGAAGACAGGGTGTATCCTGTACGAATCCGGCAGAGAAAGTTCAAAAGCCACAGGATTGATTTTCCGTTTTATTTTGAAAGGGCCGATGAATTTAGGTCCTAATTTCCGTGTGGGGACAGCTAACTTGAGGTTCACTGAGGATAACCATACTTCGTCTCCTATTTCAAAATCCGGGTTTTCCTTTCTTCCCCGATTAAAGTATCTTTCATACCCCTCCTGGGCTTTTTGCATGGCTTCTTGTATTTTTTGGAAGTTCTGTTGAAGGGACCGTACTCGGTCCTGGACAGCTGGAACGGCAATTTCAGGAAGGAACCCTGGTAGGAAGGAAGGATGGAATCCGTAGTTGGCCCAAAAGGGCGTTTGATTGGTGGCGGTATGGACCGCGTTGTTATAAGCAAATTCTGCAAATGGTAGAAGACTGGACCATTCGTCCTGGGAATCTGAGCAAAAGCAACGAAGATACTGCTCCAATGACTGATTTGTCCTCTCTGTTTGACCGTTACTTTGAGGATGATAGGCCGAAGAGAGGCATATTTTAATCTCCAGGGTCTTGCATAACTCTTGCCAGAACTTAGAAGTGAACTGGGGACCCCTATCCGAGGTAATAGTTGCAGGTAAACCGTGGAGTCGGACAATCTCTTTGAGAAAGATATCGGCTGTAGCAGAAGCAGACGGGGTGCCGGTAATTGGAAGAAAATGTGCCATTTTTGACAGTCGGTCTACTACGACCATTATTGTAGTGAATCCCTCTGAGGAGGGTAGTTCCACGATAAAGTCCATTGCTATCTCCGCCCATGGACGCTCAGGGATGGACAAGGGTCTCAGCAGGCCCCAGGCTTTAGAGTTGGTCCCCTTGTTCCGTTGACAAACTACACAAGATGACACATAATCCCGACAGTCTTGTCTCCACCCAGGCCACCAAAAGGAACGAGAAACTAGCTCCGTTGTTTTACGAACCCCAAAATGTCCTGCAAGTTTGAGATCATGCAGAGTCTTGAGTGTCAAGGGTCTTACTTCAGTAGGAACAAATACCTTTCCCTGGAACCAGTGTAATCCGTCATGCATCTCCATTGGAGGAGTTCCTTGATTTGAAGGTTGCCCAGATGCTGCCTTAATAGCGGGAATCAGATCAGGTTGCAAAATTAGAGAGAGAAAATTCTGTGATGGAAGAATGGTACTGGGTTCAGTTTCTTGGGGTGTTTCATGGAACATCCTGGAGAGAGCGTCTGCCTTCCCATTTTTCGAGCCGGGTCTGTACGAGATATGGAAATTAAACCTAGCAAAGAAAAGAGCCCATCGGGCCTGCCTAGGCTTTAGGCGTTTGGCTGTCCTGAGGTATTCCAAATTTCGGTGGTCGGTCCAAATCATAATTGGATGAGAAGCCCCTTCCAGGAGGTACCTCCACTCCTCCAAGGCAAACTTGATGGCCAGTAATTCTCTATCTCCCACATCGTAGTTCCTCTCTGGAGGACTTAACTTCCGGGATGCGAAAGCCACAGGATGTAGAAGAGCCTTGGGACCTAGTCTTTGGGACAGGATAGCTCCCGTCGCCGTCTCTGATGCATCCACCTCCAGCACAAAGGGTAAGGCTGGATTTGCATGCATCAGGATGGGAGCTGACGAAAACAACTTTTTTAATGTGTCGAAGGCCCCTTGAGCCTCCGGGGACCAATGGAATTGGGTGCCTTGATGAGTCAATTTGGTGATGGGTGCCACTATGGAAGAAAAGCCAACAATGAATCTTCGGTAGAAGTTTGCGAAACCGATGAATCGCTGTACCCCTTTCTTGTTTACCGGAGCGGGCCATTCTAGTATGGCTTTAACTTTTTGTGGGTCCATGGAGACCCCATTTGTAGAAATGATGAACCCCAGGAACTGCACTGTAGTTTTCTCGAATTCGCACTTCTCAGCTTTGAGGTACAAACTGTGACTCCGAAGAATGGAAAGAACTTGTTTCACGTGCACTTGGTGAAGTTCCGGGGTGTCTGAGAAGATAAGGATGTCGTCCAAATATACGACAAGAAAGTCATCGAGATGTTTGCGGAAAATATCATTGACCAGGTGCTGGAAAGTTGCTGGAGCGTTACAGAGCCCAAAGGGCATCACCAAGTATTCATAGTGCCCGAATCTGGATCTAAAAGCAGTTTTCCATTCGTCTCCTGCCCTAATTCGGATAAGATTATAGGCCCCACGAAGATCCAACTTGGAGAAGATTCGGGCAGATCTGAAACGCTGGAAAAGTTCTGGAATTAGTGGCAGGGGATACCGGTTTTTAATTGTGATTTTATTTAATTCCCTGTAATCGATGCAAGGCCTCAGGGAGCCATCCCTCTTTCCTACGAAAAAGATGCCAGCTCCAGCTGGCGATGAGGAAGGGCGAATGAACCCCTTTTCCAGATTCTCATCAATGTAGGCCTTGAGGACCTTTAATTCTACTTCGGACAGAGGAAAGATACGACCAAAAGGGATCGCTGATCCAGGGAGTAGGTCGATGGGACAATCATATGCCCGATGGGGCGGCAGACAGTTCGCTTGTTGTTTGTCGAACACATCCCGGAACTCTAGGTAAACTGGGGGTACATGAAGAAGGCTCTCGGGAACCGAAGAAATGGTGGAGCAGGAAACGGAGGCCTGAATGAAGCAATGCTGAGTGCAGTGAGGAGATGAGAAGGAGACTTCTTTCCTCCCCCAGTTGATCTGTGGTTCGTGGATTTGAAGCCATGGAAGTCCCAAGATGACGGGGAACATAGGAGATGGGATGATGTCGAACTGAATGAGTTCCTGATGGCCAGAGTCAGTGGTGACCCGGATGGGTTGGGTTTCATGGGTGATAAGTCCTGAACGGGGAAGAGAACCATCAGCCAAGTGTACTTGCAAGCTTTGTTTCTTCAGGACCAGAGGTAAGTGTAATTTGGACGCTAATGTGGCGTCAAGGAAGCAGCTGCAGGCACCGGAATCAACGATTGCTGATAGTCGGATCTCCTCTCCCGACAGCTGTAAGGAGACAAAGAGAGCGACATAAGTCTGGGAGAACCCAGAAGACTGATAGTTCATCAGACACTGACGGTAGGACTTACTCGGTCTTATAGGACAGGTACTGAGGAAATGTCCAGAAGCCCCACAATACAGGCAGAGATTCGCCCGTCGCCTACGGAGCCGTTCTTCAGCCGTGAGGGGGGCCCGGACCAACCCCAACTGCATAGGTTCCGTCTCCTGGTTGGCCACGGCTGAAGCCGCAGTGGCGGGTGGAGGCAAGGTAGGTCTGGTGAAAGTCCAGTTGGAGCGGGGGGACTGGAAGCGTTCGGAACGCCTCTCCCGCATGCGCCGGTCCAATTTGGTGGCAGCTTGAATCAGGTCCTCCAGCGTGTCGGGAGTTTCGGATCTTGCCAGTTCATCCTTTAAAACTTCGGATAACCCCTGGCGGTACTGGTATTTGAGGGCCGGTTCGTTCCAACCGGTGTCAGCTGACCACTTTCGAAACTCTACGGTGTAGTCCTCCACCGGTCTGCGACCCTGAAGTAGATTATGTAAAGTAGCTTCAGCTGTGGCCCCACGTTGCGGATCATCATAAAGTTGTGCCATACTTTCGAAAAAAGTCTCTACCGCATTCAATGCGGGGTTCCTCTGCTCCATCAAACTATGGGCCCATGCCTGGGGTTCCTCGGCCAGGAGCGAAATGATGAAGCCCACCTTTACAACTTCTGACGAAAAAGTCCTAGGTTGAAGAGCCAAGTAGAGGGAGCAAGCATTCTTGAAGGCCCGGAACTTCTTACGGTCACCCGTAAAGCGTTCAGGGGTAGGGACCCTGGGTTCGGGTGAGGCCATGATTATAGTAGGATTAGCTGATCCAGGAGGAGCGGAGATTCCGCTGGAAGCTGAGGGGGCTGCCAAAGTAGGTGCAGCTAACCCAGAAAGATGCTGCAGGCGACTGTCCACTTGAGTGTACCCTTCTTGCAATTTTTGTACGGCTTCAGTTAAAGCTGAGACTTGTTGGCACAAAGCCTCAAGGGGTGAACGCACTCTGTCGGCCTCAGACATGGCTGGCTTGTACTATCAGGAGAGTACTTACCGAGGCCGAAGTGCCGAGAGTGGTTCACCCTTGCAACTGAGCGCAGTCCGCCCCCTGGAGGTGAGACAGGGGGTGAATGGCACAAAGAGGCACAGGCTACCCAACCGGAAGATGAGGACTGAAGTAGGAGCCAGGTGCTGGGATCAGGAATCCGTAGAGAAGCTTCCAGGATACAGGTGCAGGTACAGGTCTGTAGACAGGTAAATCCGGGTCACTAGCAGAGGTTCAGGGCAGGAGACAGTAGACAAATCCGGGTCACAAGCAAGGTTCAAGAGGGCCAGAGGCAGCAAACGGGTAGTCCAGTAAACAGTCCAGGGGTCAAAGAGCAGGAGAAGGCAGCAAGGTCAAAAAGGCAGATCCGAGGTCAAACAGGCAGTCAATCAATCAGGATACAGGAAACAGGAACAGAGCTCAAGCAGGAAGCTGAAGACAAGCCAGCGCTGGACTGATCTGAACCACTTCCTTAAATAGGACCTGTAAGTGGTCATGTGACGCTGTCACGCACTGGAACGCTCAAGCGTGCGCTAGTGCGCATGCGCGTGCGTCGGAGCGCCGAGCCGCGAATGCGCATGTGCCGGAGCGCCGTCCCGTTGCGCGTGCGCACAGGCACCCGGCGCACCGTGTTAACCTGCCTGTTCTCCTGACAACACAGCCATTGTTGTCTAAACTGCTGGCAACAAAAGTGAGTACACCTTTAAGTGAAAATGTCCAAATTGGACCAAATTAGCCGTTTTTCCTCCCGGGTGTCATGTGACTCGTTAGTGTTACAAGGTCTCAGGTGTGAATGGGGAGCAGGTGTGTTAAATTTGGTGTTATCACTCTCACTCTCTCATACTGCTCACTGGAAGTTCAACATGGCACCTCATGGCAAAGAACTCTCTGGGGATCTGAAAAAAAGAATTGTTGCTTTACATAAAGATGGCCTAGGCTATAAGAAGATTGCCAGGACCCTGAAACAGAGCTGCAGCATGGTGGCCAAGACCATACAGCGGTTTAACAGGACAGGTTCCACTCAGAACAGGCCTCGCCATGGTCGACCAAAGAAGTTGAGTGTACGTGCTCAGCGTCATATCCAGAGGTTGTCTTTGTAAATAGACGTATGAGTGCTGCCAGAATTGCTGCAGAAGTTGAAGGGGTGGGGGGTCAGGCTGTCAGTGGGGAGTAGCTGACCAACTAGCAGATGTTGAGCAGATGGCGGCCTGCAATGATACAGAAATCCTCAGTCTACATGAGGCTGCATTCCATCACTCGCATCACCTATTTAAAATGCAGCATAGACTAGATCTCGATTACTAGGGTAGGCACCAAAATCTAACGATCTGTGGGATTCTAGAATCTGTGGAACACGATAAGCTGCCTATGGTTCTCAAAACCCTTTTCAACAGCCTGCTTAAATGCCTGCAGGAGACTCTGATAGAGCTTGAATGGGCTCACAGAGCACTAAAACCATGGGGCTGGGAAGCAGATCCCCCTAGGAATATTGTATGCTGTTTTCTAGACTTTCAGCTGACAAAAAGAGATCATGCAGCTGGTGAGGGAGCTGAGGGCTTTTACACTTAATGGATCAGACGTTAAGGTCTTCCAAGACCCATCTTCAAATATATAACAGAAGCGTAGAGCACTGCATCCCATTCTGGTTGCACTGAGGGATAGGAACATTACCTACCACTGTTGCTACCCTTAACCTTTGGCTTAACAGACACATATCGGGTTCGCTCTGTGAGTTTGCAGACCTTGGATGACCTGCGTTGGTTTTTTGATACACTGCAAATCCCTCCATGTCCGGTACCGGACTTGTACCAAGAGTTCTCATCCACAGATCAGCGAGTTATGGCTCCCTCTGTTCCTCCATAACTCTGCTCATCCAGACAGGGAGACCACTCTCATCAACCATACTAAAGGCATCAGAACTCAGAGAAACCCTTTGAAGATGTCTGAATGTGCTTCTCCTGTGGCTTTACGTGCTGCTTTTCATCCGAACAGTTGAGTTTCATCCTTAATACACAATACTGTTCCAGCTTTCTTCCACCTTTCTGTTGGCTTTTTTCTGTCATACCCGGTCCTGTAAGTGATATATCACACAATATAGATGTTCCTGATATGCTGTTCACAGTCCAGGCGGATATAGCCATGGTATATAAAAAAGTAAAAACTTGCGCTCGGTGAGTCCCGTGTGAAAAAATATGAAAATAAGTGAAAAAATATGTGAAAAGAAAAATATATGTGAACAACAGCAGAACTCACAATATTGTACACAGCAATAAACCAAAATTAAAATAAAAATAAAAATGTGTTGCGCTGTTATATCCTTATGCATAAGTCACTATGAATGACTTATTAAAGAGGAACTGCAGTCTGCTCACATAATTTGTAATAAAAACATCTTTGTCATTCTGAAGCTTCCCTCCAACCACTTTGCATATTATTTTAAATATACTGTGATTTTGTACTTGCCAAAAATGCTGCAGAGATCTCCCACAACTCAGTCTGGCTGCAACCATTTTAACTGTGGGCAGCTGAAGCTGCTGCCTGTTCACTTCCTGGATTTACACAGACACACACCTCCAGCTCTGCAGCCCTGCAGTTCTCATTGGTCCTCTTATGACTCATCCCCCCTCCCTTCCTCGTGAACTCTCACGAGAGTGAGAAAGAGAGCTGTGCATGATGTCATAAGCCTAGGTTTTTTTACCAGACAAGAAATAGGAAGTGGGCTGTATAAGGCATTTACTGGCAGAAAAAAAATCCAAAGTGAAAACAACAAGGGCAGAAGATTTAATAGATGGAAAGTTGAAAAAATGACTGAAGTTCCACTTTAAGTGACAACATCAGTAATGAAATACAAATGAATAAAATAAATTATTAGTAAGTGTCCATAGAGTCCATAGAAGGTGATTTACAATCAAGTGAAGATGTCCTCTAGTTCTTAATTGATGCAGCACCCAGTGCTCCCCTATATGAAATAAGGGCAAATATATCCTCTTACCAGATTCTGAGACCTCTCAAGGTCTGTACTCACATCAGTGAGCTTATAACCTCTCACTTCAGGTTTCTCAGTCGCCTTGTTGACATCACTGATGGAAATCACCATAGCTATAAATCCTCAGACCAGCCATATGATATATAAATGAGAAGAGAAAAAAATTATCCAAAGTATTAAAAAAGGAGGTTTAATAAAAACTACTTACAAGAGCAATGTTAAAACAGGCATTAGGAAAGCTCAACATCCGTCTTACACCCTCCACAGATGCCACAACATCACCGTTAATCTGTGAGGCAATAGCCATAGTCTTTACTTTAGGTTCACGTGCCTTGCACTGATTGCCTACTTTGACGACTTTGATACCAGAGCAGTGTACCAACCTTAGCTGTTATTGATTCTCTATTCCTTCCTACCTCTCCTACCCCTTCTGACTCCTCCTACCCCTCCCACAGTTTGATAAAGTGTGCGCTCCTGCCTGCCCTGCCTCTCCGCTTCCTTTCATCATCACCCAGCTGAGAGTGGTGCTGTTTGGAGCCACAGCCACCTTGCTACTTCTGAAAACTGCTGTTGCTTATGTTCCAGCCTGAAGCCTGACAGCTTTACTTCCATCAAGAACTCAGCTTCAGCTAGCCACATGCCTGCAGAGCCATGCAGCCCCATGGTGATCCTACTGAGGTCTATTTGGTTTATGACAAGACTTGATCCACTTTTAACTAGGTTCACTGGAGTTTTCTGGACCCTGTGAGGTCTCCTCTGAAGGACAGCCAATGGGAGGTATCCACTGGACCAAGAAGCAATGTGAGCACCTGAAGAGAGACCCTTCTACTCAGTAGTTCAGAAGAAAGAAGGCTCAAAACATGACTCATCACAAGACCATAGATTCAGGGCCAGAACTGAAGCCACCATTTGGATAACGTGGAAACCTGGCGGATCTTTCACTAATATGAGGATTGTGATATGTTCATATATAATGTATTTTTGGTGATTGTATATATAGTGGTGGAGATATAACACCAGTTGATCTTCATGTGCTGAATTTTCAAGATTCCTTACAGAATTTACGCATTTTACTACTTAGATTTGATTAACTCAGATGGGTGGTGGATAAAAAAAGGCACCCTTTTTCACATATTGGACTTTTTTTGATTTTCAGAGGATTATTAGTGATCATAATGATATGTTTTATAGTTTGTAGTTTCATATATTAGTCTTGCATAATAATTTCTTTAGATTACCTTGGGGAAATATACCTGCCGTCCAGGACCCATCCTTTAAAGCACATCTACGGACAAAATGAAAAAAAAAAAAATGACCTGTAAAGCTTTTTAAAGCATCACCTATGGATGATTTTGGGTACCATAGTTTTACAGCAATTTTATAGCTTGACATGTATTAAAAATGTGTTCAACACACCCTCTTTTTTTATATTTTATATTTGTGTGCATGTAAATTAAATTTAGTGTATTTTTTACAGAAAATATTGGTTGGATAAGTGTGACATAAAAAAATGCAAACCGCCTTTATTTTCCTGGGTCTCTCTTTTAAGAAAATAAATAAATCTTTCATCAGGTAAGACAAGAAATATATAAGGTTGGGGGTTTAAACTAATCTTTAAGTCTAATATGTGCACTTTAAAATGTGTACAAACAATGAAGGAATAACACAATTTAAAAAATGGCTACAGCTCTGAAAGGATTAAAGGGGGCACTATATTCTAGTGCAAAGTTGACTTTAAACTGCCTGTGGTCTTGAATATTTTTTGGTTTTCCCAAGGCATTTTGGGCTTTTAGCAAAAACTATTTTTGCTACGTAATGACAGTTTCTAAAAGTAAATTCAGGACATGTAATGGTGCAACAATGTAAATGTAATTTTTATATATGTGTTTTTTTTTTTCATACCGATCTTTGTTATGTTTTATAGTGTTCTGATATAACCACATATCTGTTGTTTAGTTGTCTTTACCATGAAATTAATAATTTACAGATTGTTTCTCCTGACAGGATTAAAAGAATACATTTGCTTCATTTGTTTATATTATGCAACATGAGCATTTATCTTTAACGATTAATCTGCACATCTGACCCTGGACATATAACTTCTGTATTTGAGATCCTGGGTTCGAAGCATTATGCAACATTAATTATTTTTCTACCAGCTGATTTCTGTCTAGACATAATTACTTAAGCAGAATGAGAAACCTGTCAGCAAATGTGATCTCTAGCTAAGAGACTCATAAGAAAATAATCTATCACTTAATATACCTAAAATAATCCCTGTAGGCTAGAATACTGTCAAACAGTATAAAGTGGCTGGGATGCTTATTTCTTTTAATTTAGACTTTAGGCATCTTGGAGCCCTTTAGTGTACAGACTCCGTTTTTCCACTGCAATATCCAGTAAGAATTTTGGAGTGGAATCTTCAGTTTAAAATGCAACTATGTAGCAGAAAATTTCATAATTATTCAATATTTTGGTTTCCAGGCTTGCTGGGCCTTATCAATCATGGCATGTTATGAATGAAATACTGTTATAAGTATACATGTAAAGAAGGACTCCAATTTAAGGAAACCAGTGCAGGCTTATGTACGTGTATATGCTTCTGCCTATGGCTCTATGCATAGGGTAACTACAGGACATGCATTAGCGAGTAGATACATGCATGCGTGTAAAAATTTGTACTTACGCTCAGTACTGGTATTTACATCCAGCACCTATACAGTATAAACTATAGCACTGCAGAAAGAAGTTTCTGAATAGTTTTTAGCTTGCTCCTAGTTACCTGCCTCCTGACCTGCTTATTCTGCCTTTTAAAGTGGTTGTAAACCCTTACAATCCACTTTTTACTATAGGTAAGCTTCTAATAATACTTAACTGTTGCTACCCCGGATATCTCCTAAACATGCACGGTTTAGGAGATATCCCCTGTATCAGCATGAGCTGACGTCATCGGCACATGCTCACTGAAGCAATTGCTTGTCCGTGCCATTGCTTCAGTCAGTGTGCCTGTAACGGGAGTGACATAATCGCGGCTCCAACCATTCACAGCGCCAGAGCCTGCGATACCCGGAAGTAACTCCGGGAGCAATGTCACCGGCCAGAGCTGTGTACTGGGACTGCTGCGGGGGCTTCGATCTAAGGTGAGTATTTCAGAATGAGCTAGTATGCTATGCATACTAGCTCATTATGCCTTTGTCTTGCAGGGTTTTTTTTTTTGCGGGTTTACAACCACTTTAATGTATGACCAGGTTTGCCAACTGACCTGCTCCTGGACTTTTGCTTCTTTTTGCATGAGCTCGGCCTGCCTTCTGGACTCTGCTTACTGCCTTTTGCCTTGTACTTTGTTTGCCTAGCTGTTGATGATTTTGGCTTCCTTCCTGGACTTTGTTCTCACTTCCTGACCTGTTACTATGCTTCTTAGCTCAGTTTTCTGACCATAGTTTGTGCCACAAATCTGCTTCTGTCTCCTAATCTCATTTCACTCTTCACTGAGGACACACACAGCTGTGGAGATTGCCTGCTGTGTCTCTTTACTTTTATACTTAGGATATTCACCATACTTAGCCTATACTTTTTATGGACTAACGAGATCTCTAGGGATACATCACTACACCTATGCCATGCCCGCTCTCCGTTTGGCCCCTGGTGGAGTCCTATCTGACTCCGCCCCCTCAGCTCCCTGGGGAGGCACCTACTGCCGCCGTCTTGGAGTTGCACACCTGTAGCCATGGTCAAGCTCAGTGGTACATTGTTACACACATCCACCCATGAAAAGCAAACTGGATCTCGTGAAACTAGTCGGGTAGTATAATGCCCGTGTACTATGACTGCTACTACATTTATGTACCAATATTCCTTGTTTATGTATCTTTGTTAATTGGCAACTTTCGGTGTCATCTATGCATGTAAACAATTGTACTTGAACAACCACTATATTTACTACTGTTATTTTTACTGGCAGAAACAGTACCCACTTCATTTAAAGTCCCAGGTCGAATCCTTAATTTTTATATGTTACAGGGATGGACGTGTGTCACTGGGGACACCAGACCTTTTTCTTTTCTCTGTCTCCTAATCTGGAACACTGCTTGGCCTTGTCTTAGCATAGTTCCTGTCACCGGCTTTTGTACCTCATTGTTTCTGCACTTGGTTCCTGCTCTGTGATCCTCTGCCTCTGCGTCTCCCATCTGGCAGCAACACAGATAGGGGTACTAGCACTGAAGCCTCTCTGTGTCCTCTCACTCTTTGCCACCCCCTTCAGGAGTGTTGGGCAGGAGGTGCAAGAGGAGCCCCCTCATCTACTCTGTCTTTACTGGGTACTTAAAAATACAGGGCTGAGAAAAAGGCCTTAACAGCACTTTCCTAAATTAATATGTACTAAATGCAAACAAAAAAAATCAAGAGGACCTTTGTGGTGCAATGAGTTTAAACAAAATAGCGTGTACAATTTAAAAATAATATTTTATTAATAAAATGTAAAAGCTTGATATAAGCAGATTTCAATGATTGCAAAAACACATAGACATATATTCATGTACCACCCATACATGCCCAATAAGATAAGTGTCCAGTATTGCCCACTGTTTAACTCAATTTTGATATTTCCAAGTTCCCAAAAATAGGTTCTTCAAAAAATTCAGTCAGCTACATCACACAATGGGGCAGAGTCACTTGTTTAAAGCATTTTACAGAGATCTGCTGCCTCACTCATGTATTAGAAAAAAATGTCCAGAGAAAATTGAGTACTGTCCATGATACTTTTTTATTTGCACTAACATACAATTTTTCAGGACAAGCTTTCGGGGTATGTCCCCTTTTTCAAGGTCCAAGCAGAACTGATTCACAAAAGTTTTAGCAGGATGTTAAAATGTTGAAATAGATTGAACTCAGTTCTCAAGGCACATGTTGGTTGCCATCATCCCCAAAACGAATATGAAAAAGAAACCTCAAAAAGTGGGACTATACCGGCAACAAGGTAAACCATATAGGCTACATATAGTAATTTTATAAATTTATTTTCAAGATACTCTACCCTATATTGGTTTGGGGTGGGGAATCCTTTCTCTTTTTATATAATTGACATGTCTTGATATTCTGTAGATGGTGACTATAATTCCCTGAGGAAGATAGGCATATTTTCAGCCATTTGGAAACGCGTCGGAATTCTACACCCTCACCTACTTCAGATATGCATATCATTTTGTATCACTTGTCATATTGTTTTTAAAGGATTTTTTCAATGTTTATATGTTTTTGTATCTTGAAAATAAATTTATAAAATTACTATATGTAGCCTATATGGTTTACCTTGTTGCCGGTATAGTCCCACTTTTTGAGGTTTCTTTTTCATGGATGTTAAAATGTTAAAAAAGAAAAAAAAAAACACAATCTCTGAGGGAAAGGAAAAAAAAAACAAACACATACAAATCAATGTATATGGCAATGCTAATAAAGCTAGCAGCAGAGTTAGTGAGATAAGACAGAGAGCTATAGACTGGGTGGTGACAGTCACAGAGGGGGTCGTAAAACTGTAGTATAATGGGTAAGGAAACCAATATCTAAATGTAGGCCCTTATTTTATTTCATTATATTATTTTATCATTCTTAGTTTTCCTTTGCTGGATAGTTATAAAAGTCCCTTTAGGAACTAAATCATTGAGGTCTTTCATAGTGTGGTCCAGTTGTGAGAAGTGATGTCCCACAGGTGTGCAGAACTCATCTTCTTTATGTTCCTTGATGGTATGTGCAAATTCATCCTCGCTTGCAACTTCTGTCCTGTTTCACCAACATAAGATCCTTTGCTACACCATTTGCATTTGGATGAGGTACAAAACATTACTGGAAGTACAGCTGTATGATCCCATGATATTGAAGCTCCCATTTGTGTGTAAAAAAATGTTGAGAAAGGAGAGTGTACATCTCAGTAGATGAGATGTGGGACAGCAATAATTCCATTGATTTTCAGATGTGACTCTTTCCTGTAATAACTGTCCACAAAGGAATGTGAACATCCTGACAGATGAAATATGCAACAGAATTATTGTGTTAACGATTGGGTGTAAAAATATCACTAATGTATTAGAGGTTAATGTCAAAATCAAAATGTCCACCTCAAAGTTAAAATGACATTGAATTTGCTAAAGCACTGTGTAACATAGACAATTGCCATGTCCATTTTTATAAATTTTTTTAATAAAGTACTTTTCACCATTTTTTCATTCTTTGCTGCATTTCAGCTCTCCTGTTCTCCAGCGATGGCTGCATAGCATTTTTCAGGGTGATTTGACAACAGTGGACTATGCTAAATCCAGGGCTCCATAAGTAAATTGCAGTAGGAGTTTACAAACCCAATTCTGGCTCATTATGTTTCATGCTCACACCTTTTTAGTTCAGAATTACTGGTGATTATATACTGTCTGTAGAGAGTTATTGTGGAATATTACCAGTAACCTTCATAAAGGTGAATCTTGCCATTATACAGAATTTTAATAAATTATAATTTATCGATGTGCTTATTGCTATTTACAGCAGTGTGCACTTGCTTCACTTTAGCAACTCACCCACATCCTGCATTTTAAAAAGTCTAACAACATTTAGAATCATGATGTATTCACCTCCATATAATTCCTAAAGTATATGTAAACTCAGTCACTAAAATATAATATTTGCTTTAACATGTTAATAAAATTAAAAAATTGTTCAATAGTTTAAATATTTAACTTTCATTAAAATAATACCTAGTAACCTTACTAAAAATGTCCTTGTTTGGGTGATATTGCTGTCTTCTAATTATGCTCCCCATCACACAGGCTTTTGATGGAGACTACAAGTGGCCATTTCAACACACGTAATGTAGGCATAGTCCACGGTTGTCACCATAACGTAATCGGCCTTGGTAAATGCATGTAACATGGGCTGGAGTGCATGCATATAAACCAAAAAGGGCTACAAAAGATAAGGAGAACTAAGATGCAATAAGGACAGAAAAAATAAAATGGTGGAAAGATGTCAGGAAACTTAACAATTGTCTTTGATACCCACTTGTTCAATTAAGCTTTGACAATAAAACCTGGAAGCCGATTGGTTTCTATGCAGAGCTGCATCATATTTTTCACTCTCCAATTTTAGTAAATCAACCCCAATGTGCCTTATAGAACTAAATGGCATCCAGTTAATGTTTACATCTACTCAAAGTATAAATTGTAAAGGTATTGCATAACTGACAGTGAACAATGCAAAGTAAAAAAAAAAAAATTTAAATGGTGAACTAGCTACAAATGCGTGAATTTTAAGAAAGGCATTGTAGCCCATACAATATTGACTGCTTTCAGTGAGGTCTCATACTATAAAGCTAATTTTAGCAAGTCAATAATACTAGGTATGAATATAAATCCCTCTCTTAAATCCAAACTCCAAACTTTACTTCCTTATTCATGGGCTGACTCCACCATCTCCTACTTGGAACTCTCGCTGTCAGCGGACCCATCTAAACTGGATGCTTTCAACTACATACCCTTGATAAATAAAATACTCCAAGAAACCAAAGGCTTAGCCAGGGTGGAACTAACTTGGTCAGGTGGCACTGATTTTTAGACTTGTTCCTTACCTTGCCTATCCCACAAAAAAAAACACCACTTACAAGCACTATAAAATTTACTTAAACAATACCTATGGAAATCTAAATGCCCTCGAAGCTCCCGAGCTCTCCTTATGAAACATAGACTGGCAGGGGAGATGGGTGACATTGATTTTAGGGACTACTATCACGCATCTATTCTTACCCAACTCAAACACTAGTTCTCTCCTTCAGCTGACATTCTTTGGTCTCAAATAGAATCGACTCTAAGTCCTGAAGGAGAACTTTGTTCACTCTTATTAACAGATATTTGGGGGCCACATCCATCGCAACCACCCACAAGCCAAGCCTCTTTGATGGCCTGGAGGGCATTGAGGAACACCCAACCTTCTTCAACCCCCCGAACGACCACACCTATGCCTAGTTCCATCTTGAACAGCTTAATTCCAAATCTGGCCATCACTCATTGGCAACAGAAGGTTATTAAATCAATAACAGATCTTCTCTCAGGCAAAGAAATTAAAACATTTCAGGAATTCTCTACAAAGTTCGATCTCCACCCCATAGACCACTATGTATACCTCCAAATTTCTCACCTCTTGAGATCTCTAAAGTCTAATGAGATCTCTCTTCCTACTATGGTTTGGAAGTTCCTCAACGCCCCTTCCACCGCTCCCTAAGGGAATTTCTATTTTTTATAACTTGCTCCATGACAAACTCAGCTATATTAAATCAGCACCATACTTAAAGTGGGAAATAGACCTAGATAAATCATATACTGCGGGGCAATGGCAATCCGCACTTAAATCTGTGTATAAAGCCTCACACTCCATGAATTATTGGGAGTTGTTCCAAAAAAAAGCACTGAGATGGTATCTTACCCCCCTTTGAACCTCCAAATTTCTCCCAATCTCCTCACCCCTTTGTTGGAGAGGAAGTGGAGAAACAGGACATCTCATGCATATGTTCTGGACCTGCAAAAACCTCACAAGTTTCTGGAGGAATTTTTTTTGTTTCTTTTCAGATATCACTGGTATCCTTACTCCACCAGAACCAAGTCTGGCGATACTTAACTTGGGTATTGACAGATTTCCCCCCTCTTGCCACTACATAGTTACGCATATCCTCCTTGCTCATAGCAAGGGGGTGGAAATCAGATAAAGTCCCTAATCTCTCGAAAGTGGTGGAGATTGTATGTTTGCACTACAAATACAAAGCTATGCTTGCTACCAAACAAGGGACCATAAAGAGCTTTAACACTGGCAAGTTCAACTATGGATCAATAGATTTACAGCACATTATAGAGCTGTTATGTTCTTATGTTCATATGTTCTTTTCTGATAACTTCACAGTAAGTTTAAGAAGTGTATTCCCTTTTGTTATAATAGATCTTGGTATAAACTACAGCCTTATATTTGGGACCTAACCTGTATGTACTTTCTTTATGTAATCTCTTTATACAAGCTACATCTACTTTGTATTGTTTGTATAATTTTGTATTTCGTATTGAAATTAATAAAAATAATGGAAAAAAAAATAAAGGCATTGTAAAGAGCAAAACTGATTAAATATTTAGTAGACCATAGCATGTAGACCATGTTATTTCTCTTCACCATAGTCAAGTTTGTGAAAATTATGTCCGCATTCTACATATTATCACTGCATTAAATGTATCTGATTTTGTATGTACCTGGGAAGATTTCTAACTAAAATTTCCTCAAATTGCCTACTATTTTTTATAGAATATGTTATATAAAGTGGATATAAAAAAAAACAATTAACTCTCTGTTGGTATTTTAAACATGTGGTTATTCTAACAGTGTTTATATTTCATGGTGGCTATTTATTTGGTTATGCTTTGCCTATGAATTATTACACCGGAGACATAAAGGTCTCCAATAATAGTAATAATAATTTCCTTTAGACGATTGCTTATAAAAAATATCATAATTACGTCTGGACAGGCTCTTTGAGAAAATACCATTTAACAAGTAAATAAAGTATGCAGGTTCTCAGTGGCTTTTTCACGTACTGTGAATACCTACATTTCACCTATAGCGATAACAATAATTGCTTTTCCCATAAGCTGACCTATTTAGTAGGAAGTGGACGTGAGATGAACTTTCCTTTCCTTTACACTATGCAGCATTAAAAATTGATGGTCTAGTGATCTTTCACAACAGTTTCTATTCAAAATGAAACATGCTTTTGGCATCCGGTTTAGGCTTGTCATCTTTGATTTGAAAATGCCAAACTGTTTAGCCTGTTGTGTCAATACAGATTTCTTCCGGTTTATGAAGAACAGCTGAAAGGTGGACTCTGGAAAAGTCTGTGCTAGTACAATTGCTCTTGCATTGTAGAGGACGATGTAGCAAGTTTAAGAGAACAGGCAAATTATTTCTGGCAGGAAAGGATACATTCATATAAGCATGTCACTACACATTTTTCTATAAAGTCTAAGGTGTAAACTTAAGCTACTGGAAGCAAGCAGATCATTTTTGGTTATAATTATGTGTGATAAATGCATAGCACTGACCCTTATGGTCTTTAAGTGTTGTCTTGATGGTTAGTTAAACATGTTTACAGTCAAGTGGATGTGAATGTAGTTGTTAAGTGTTGACTCGTGTGATATATTATATAGATTGTGAGGTCAATAGAGAATTTGTGTAAAAATGTATACATACTTCCCATGTACCATGTCCCATGTACCAAATGGTTTCATTTTCATTATTTTAAAATAACTTCATACTTATTTCATTTTATTGCCTTATATGGTTTTGTATCTGCAATTTTAGTGTTTTTGATGTTACTAGCAAAAGTATGTCTATTGTCTTAATAGGGTAGAATTTGGAATTGGTGCAAAAAAAAAAGTCTGCCAATAATATGACAAAATTGTCATGATTAGCAGCAATGAGTATTAAACTTAAAATAACCCTTCATAGTTGAGTAGTGTGGGGTATGTAATGTACTGTACATTATACAGAATTAGGCTAGTCAGAGTATGTGACTACAGAATCAGAACAGAGTACAGAAAGAGCACATTATCATTCATCCCAGTAGATTGAGCCCACCCCACTATGCACCTCAATGCACTCAGCATAGATATCATATCACATATCAACTTGCCTCAGAGCTCCAATAAGATGGTCAACAGGCTGATACTTGTTAGACTGAAGGCAGACCTGTACATTCTTGGAGTTAATTTACTAAAGCGAAATAAGCTGTTCATTTTTGCTTTGCAAGGGAATTTGCCCCAGAGCTCAGTGAATGCAGCAACACAAAATCTGTGGTCTAGTGCCCCCTGTGGTGCACCTCCATCCCTATAGTATTCATCAATAAACTTTATTATATCTACAACTATGGGTGATGCACCTCATTTAAAGCCCCAGGGCATATTTGTATGTTTTGAGTGATTTTTTTATATATTACCTAATCACTTGCAAGGAAAAAAAATATATATATTTGCACATGATTGGATTTCACTAAGCAAAACTTCACCTCATTCTGTAATCTGTGCAGAAAATTCCCTTGCAAAGTGCAAATTCCCTTGCAAAAGTGATTAACCTATTTGACTTTAGTAAATCAACCCCTCTGACTAGTACGCTCTCATTTTCCCTAGTTTTCTCTACAATATGAACAACATATGCTTTCTGCACATTACTTCCCTGCGTCCCCAGATGCTAACCTGTTCACATTAAACTCTGTCATTTCTAAGGGCATAGGTGAGGCTACCTTTCACATTTACCTTCTGGGTTTTGTCTTTAATACAGTCAGGTCTATAAATATTGGGACATCGACACAATTCTGCAGCACAGTGGTGTAGTGGTTAGCACTTTCACCGAGCAGAAATAGGGTCGCTGGTTCAACTCCCGAACACGACACCTTCTGCCTGGAGTTTGCATGTTCTCCCTGTGCCTGCGTGAGTTTCCTCCGGTTTCTTCCCACACTCCAAAGACATGCTGGTAGGTTAATTAGATCCTATCGCTAAAAATTGGCCAAATATATGTATGTGTTTGTAAGCGTGGCGGGACCCCACAGGGCAAGGACCGCGCTATAGCACAGTGGCAAAAAGCACCCTGAGGCAATTCAGTTCGCATAGGTAGCGCTATACAAGTCATTCATTCAATTCTAATCTTTTTGGCTCTATACTCCACCACAATGGATTTGAGATGAAACTAAGATGTGCTTTAGCTGCAGACTTTCAGCTGTAATTTGAGGGTATTTACATCCAAATCAGGTGAACGGTGTAGGAATTACAACAGTTTGTATATGTGCCTCCCACGTTTTAAGTGACCAAAAGTAATGGGACAGATTAACAATCATCCATCAAACTTTCACTTTTTAATACTTTGCAAATCCTTTGCAGTCAATTACAGCCTGAACTCTGGAATGCATAGACATCACCAGATGCTGGGTTTCATCCCTGGTAATGCTCTGCTAGGCCTCTAATGCAACTGTCTTCAGTTCATGCTTGTTCTTGGGGAATTTTCCCTTCAGTTTTGTCTTCAGCAAGTGAAATGCATGCTCAATCGGATTTAGGTCAGGTGATTGACTTGGCCATTGCATAACATTCCTCTTATTTCCCTTAAAAAACTCTTTGGTTGCTTTCGCAGTATGCTTCGGGTCATTGTCCATCTGCACTGTGAAGCACTGTCCAATGAGTTCTGAAGCATTTTGCTGAATATGAGCAGATAATATTGCCCGAAACACTTCAGAATTCATCCTGCTGCTTTTGTCAGCAGTCACATCATCAATAAATACAAGAGAACCAGTTCCATTGGCAGCCATACATGCCCACGCCATGACACTACCACCACCATGCTTCACTGATGAGATGGTATGCTTTGGGTCATGAGCAGTTCCTTTCCTTCGCCATACTCTTCTCTTCCCATCACTCTGGTACAAGTTGATCTTGGTCTCATCACTTGCCAATCCAATAAGTGTACTTGATATAAATAATCTTGTTACGTCACCAGGATACAATAATAGTTCCATTCTGGGCAAAAATCTTAATTTCAATCACAGAATAGGAAACGTGTAATATTTCAGGGACCCTAACAAGACCCCTTATCAAGGCAACAATTATAATCCTTACATGTGGAATTAAGAATACACATCTGGGTTTGTGAGGAAGTGACTACATTTAATTATCATAATTTTGTTTTAGTGCTTTTTTTTTAACAGTATTTTGAAAAAAAAAAGCATGTTGGTTCCATTTGCCCACATTACCATATTAACAGTTCTCCTATACGTATCCCTATTATTCTGACAGAGGCACTGAAGTAAATAACAACACTGGATTATCTAATAACGTAATCCATCCAGGGTTCACTTATAATGGCGCAGGAAGAGGTTCTAAGTAAGGATATGGCTATTAAAGCAATTAAAATAGTTTACGCTTTCTTTCATTCATTTGAATTTTAGTCCATTGATTCAATTATAGGCCACACTTACACTGGCCTGGGATTTCCAATGAAGTTTCTAGTAAGTTTTAATAGCTTTATGCATATATATTTGATTCCAATGTGACATTTTTTGTGGTTATAGTTATTGTCATCTTATTAGAAGTAACATGACTTGGAAGGTATTAATTTTTATTAATATTTATTATTTTTATTGCTTTTCTTGATACAGGAGAAACAGGCTTTAAACAGTCTTTTTGTTGACTAGCTGACCACTCCAGCAGAGTGTTATGAGCATTCCCTCCCCCTTCCTTTATTGTAGCTTTCCAAAAAGTGAGTAAGTTTCCTTTTCATTTTCACAAAAGGGAGAAGAAGTCAATTCATAGCTTTTCATCACAATTGGCCATCCACTTCACTCAATATGAACTTTTCACTTCTTTGTATTGCATTGTGATTCCTTATCATGCATTAGTTAATTCATGAATGAATGCACTGAGTGCCTTGGTAGCAGCTATAGTGAACTTCACTAAAAATCAGGCAGCAACTGTCAGGGCTCACCCCTTCCATGAGAGTAAAGTTGAGAGCACATAGAGCTAAATGTTCATGCAAACCAGCACCTATGCTGTACCTATTGTCATTGTGGTTGATTTAGTAAAGAAAAAAAGGCAGACTGAAGTTGCACTTTGCAAGGAAATTTAAACCAGAGCTTAGTGAATGAAGTGAATTAGGCGAGGTTCTGCAACTTCCCTTGCAAAGTGAACAGATTATTTGCCTTTACTAAATCAACCCCACTTACTTGAGCAGTAAGGACTACAGTATCTGTGACTATAGATACTGTTCGGTTTAATCCAACTTTAAGGAAATGCTTCATTAAGTACTAGTAAGTATTGAACTATATAGATCAAACTAACCTCATGTGTTCAGTATAGGGATGAGCTTAACTGCCCTGGGTTTGGTTCAAGCAGAGTTCAGTGAACTTCAAAGAAGTTCTAAAGTTGAATCCAAACCCTCATTAAAATCAAGGAAACTTGAATCTGTCCAATTAAAAATGACCATTTTCTGGGCTAAAAGGCAAGGGGTTGTCAAACATATACAATAAAATTGAATTTCTTCATTGGCCCAAAATCTATTCTGCTAATTTGGCTTTGGTAAAAAAAAAATCCCAAAAAGTGCATGTTAATTGGTTTGTATGAACGTTACAGTGTCTACAAACTATGGTATATATATTTGAAAATTGATCAATTCTGATGTACTGAAAGCCTATCTCATTTCTAAAGGCCCTAAAATGCGAGGGCGGTACAAATTTCCCCCAAATAACCCCTTTTTGGAAAGTAGACAGTTTAAGGCCCCTAGCAAGAGGCATGGCTAGTTTTTTGAAGTTGCAACTTTTTTGTCCCTTTTTTTTTGAAAATGAAGAAATTGAAAAAAAAATGTTTTATTACATACTGTCACCAGTGCAGTACAGCATCAACATATGACTGATGTGGTGGTGATCAGGGACACTGACTGGTGACAGTATTTTAAAATAAATAAATATTTTTAAATTCCATTTTTTAAACACTTTTTCAAATTTTTTAAATTTTCTTTTAATTTTTTACTATTTTTTTTACATACTTTCATCCGAGTTGTTCAGTGTTACCATAGTTTGTGTGCAGGTTGCAGATTTTCTCCAACTTCCTGTCTGGTGAAACTGTTACTGAGACAAAAAGGTAGGGGTAATTTTTCTAACTGAGCCCGAATAGCAGTAAATACCCAACAGGCGTTCTAATCTTTTCCTGCTCTATTCAACACTTAAAAAAAGTTTTGGCTGGGCTTATACTTTACCCTGCCCCTAATGACTGTAAAAAAAAACTGTAAAGGGGTTGTTTAACAGTAAGCATTTTAACACTTCCTCCCTAATGGGCAGTGGGTCCAAAGTATGCTCTCTTCAAGCACTACAACCTCTGGCAGGACCTTCGGGATTCAACATCCTCTGAAAAATAAATGTTGGATGCTTGCATCGCCCACTGACCAGCTGTGATTCAATTTTCCAACCCTACATTACTACACGACACAATAGTGATGCTATGGTGCCAGGGGGGGAGGACTCATTCAGGGCAATGTGGTTTAGACATTCAGCACAACTGGGAGTGTCTATTGCTGAAGATTCTAGTTATAGTGCTTGAAGATGAAAATGTTCACAGAGGTAAGCATTTACTAGCTTCTTTTGCAGGCACCTTTTTTTTTTTTTTGATTTTTTTATTTAAGTGACAGAGTCGCTTTAAAGTGATTGTAAAGGCTCGTTTTTTTTTTCCTATAAAAATAACAAACATATTATACTTACCTGCCCTGTACAGTGGTTTTGCACAGAGCAGCTTGGATCCTCTTCTTCTCGGGTGCCTCTTCGCTGCTCCTGGTCACTCCCTCCTGTTCAGTGCCCCCTCAGCAAACAGCTTGCTATGGAGGCACCCGAGCTGAGTCACAGCTCCAGCTGTCCATTCAGACATGGAGCCCCAACCTGGCTCCATCCCCTTATCTCGGATGGCAGGGACATTCGTGGACATCGCTGGAAAGAAAGGGACCTCAGGTAAGTATTAGGGGGTACTGGGGCAGCTGCTGCACACAGAAGGCTTTTTATCTTAATGCATAGAATGCATTAAGATAAAAAACCTTCTGCCTTTACAACCCTTTAAGCTTCACAATGAATTTATGTCATTGTAATAAGCAGAAGTACATCCATTTTTAAAAATTGTCTTTAATGGTTTTTGTTATTTTGTATTCTGTGGAAAAATAACTGATGACAAGTAACCCAGAGCAATTAACAAAAATAACAAAGCTGCAGAAAAAGAGAAATAATGAATTACTATATAAACACACATATCCTGGCTTTATTTTTGTGTTAGTGCAGTTATACATTCAGGGAATAAATGGCCTCTGCGTATAAGCCTTTACTTGTTGTGATTACACACATGGGCCCATTTATCATAGTCACCATCCTAGCAACATTCCATGTGGAGCAAGCTGAGAATAAGGGTGGCAGGGTACATATTGTATCATGTCTAGGTGGACAGAAGATGGACACAAACAGCCAAAATAACCTCATGGATCACTGCTTCTGAATGCCTCTGAAAGTCTTATGTGGTCCATAAAACCCCTTTAATTTTCTAAAGTGACCTAAAAGACCTAAAATAGGGAAAATGATTATTGTTTATTCACTATGGGCACCTTTGCAATGTACTAAACACGAGATATATGGTTTATCAGGGCTATAAAGATCATTTGTTTTCAGCCACACAGGCACAAGCTTAATTGATTAATAATCAAGAATATAATATATTAATAGACAGTACTGTGCAAACGTTTAGGCGGGTATAAAAAATGCTGTAATCTAGGATTGCTTTCAGAAATCAAAGTGTTAATAGTTTATTTTTTATCAATTAACAAGATGGAAAGTAAATGAACAGAAGAGAAATCCAAATCAAATAAATATTTGGTGTGACCACCCTTTGCCTTTAAAACAAAATCAATTCTTCTGGGTACACAGTTTTTGAAGGAACTTAGCAGGTTGCTCCAAACTCCAAACATCTTGGAGAACTAACCACAGATCTTCTGTAGATATAGGCTGCCTAAAACCCTTCATGTAATCCCAGACAGACTCAATGATGTTGAGATCAGGGCTCTGTGAGGGTCAAACATCACTTCCAGGACTCCTTGTTCTTCTTTACACTAAAGATAGTTCCTAATGACATTGGCTGTATATTTAGGGTTGTTGTCCCAGTGCAGAATAATGTTGGGGCCAATTACACTCCTCTCTGATGGTATGGCATGATGGATAAATATCTGCCTGTATTTTTCAGCAATAAGGACCTGCCCTGGTGTCATTGGGAAATGCCCTGGCTTCATTAGCTGTGAAGACTGCCCTGTCATTAGTTGAGGACAAAAATGCTCTTGTGCCAGTGGGAGGGGAAACTCTCCTGATGTCAGTGGGAGAAGACAATGCTGTGACATCAGAGAGAGAGACGTCAGTCAGGAGAAAAGAGTCCTGGTGTTTGTGACCAATGTGTTAAAGAAGAAAAACCCCAATCACTGGTGGTTTACAGAGAGAGAAAACAAGTATTTATTAGTGGTGTATTTAACAGACAAAGCAGGAACAAATAGTTACCGTATAGCACGTATAACACGCACCCCAAGTTTAGGAGGGCATTTTAAGGAAAAAAGTTTTAGGAGGGAGGTTTAGGGAAAAAAAAAACTTACATTTAAGCGTTTGCAGCTTGCCCAGCGTCATTTGCAGCTTGCCCAGCGCATTTGCAGCTTGCCCAGCGTCATTTGTAGCTTGCCCAGTGTCATTTGCAGCTTGCCAGTGTCATTTGCAGCTTGCCCAGTGTCATTTGCAGCTTGCCCACGTTTAAATTTCCCACCAAAAAACACAGAGCGACGCCGAAAAAGACTGAGCGCCGACGAAAAAGACTCCACTCGCAGTCCCGCCTCCCTGCTGTTTCTGGAGCGAGCGCAGGGAGACGAGACTGCGAGCGGAGCCGAGCAGTCGGCTCAGTCTTTTTCGGCGGCGCTCGGTCTTTTTCGGCTGCGCTCTGTATTTTTTGACTGCGCTCGCTATTTTTCGTTTTTTTTTTCTCTATTTTTTTTGTAATTTTTTTGGGACGTATAACACGCACCCACGACTTTTCCCCTGGTTTTAAGGGGAAAAAAGTGCATGTTATACGCCGATAAATACAGTAATTGTTTGGATTTACATATATTTCAATTGCTTTCCACTGTTGTTGCTGATTTTGATTTGTTTTGCCTGCCTTTTGCCTTGAAAGGGGTAAAGCACATTATCAATACATCAATGCATACAGTATCTCACAAAAGTGAGTACACCCCTGACTACACCCCTCACATTTTTGTAAATATTTCATTATATCTTTACATGTGACAACACTGAAGAAATGACACTTTGCTACAATGTAAAATAGTGAGTGTACAGCTTGTATAACAGTGTAAATTTGCTGCCCCCTCAAAATAACTCAACACACAGCCATTAATGTCTAAACTGCTGGCAACAAAAGTGAGTACTGTTATACACGCTGTACACTCACTACTTTACATTGTAGCAATGTGTCATTTCTTCAGTGTTGTCACATGAAAAGGTATAATACAATATTTACAAAAATGTGTGGGATGTACTCACTTTTGTGAGATAGTGTATACCACATGCATTTATATAGTTACATGGTTGGTCAGGTTGAAAAAGTTCATCTAGTTCAACCAATAGAAAACATTGTGGAAAACCTCCATATACACAATCCTCTGCCCACAGAGGAAGGAAAAAAGAAACCCATTAACATATGATCAAATTTGGACTATGTGAACCACCTACTGTATGTATTTATACATGGCGATCCTATTCATTTCAGCTAAAGTTTTCTCATAGTTGAGCTCTGTGATGGGAGTCACTTTTGTCTGTGGAACCCAGCTTTCTTTAGAGAGGTCAGAAAACTATTTTTCAGCTCCCCAGGCCCCTCGTATGTGTGTCAGGGCTGGGCTCAGCTCTTCCTTCTCAGAGTAGGCTGCTCAGCTGTCGGTTAATTGCCAGCTCTAATCTTACCACAGTGACTCACCTGGTGATGATATCCTGCCCGTCAGTCTTGCTGGCTACTTAAGCTGTTCAGTCCAGATCATCTCTGTCTTTGCCTGGTCAACATATCAGAGATTCTCTCCTGTGTACCTGTGAAAGACTTGCTTGGCTGACGTCCCTTCTGGTCCTAAACCTGCTTGCTGTTCCACTACGCTGATTCTCCTGGCTTGTCCTAAAGTATGCTGATACCTGGCTCCCTGACGTCCTGGCTTGTCTGACTATCCATTCCAGTTACCAAACAGGCTATATTATGACTAAGTTTGCTCTGTTTACCTTTTACTATTATTAATAAACTAGTGTGACTTTTACTGCACTTCTGTCTCAATCTGAGTCATGGTTTCTGACAGTAGGCGAAGGCCATGAATTCAGAAGTTGCAGTCAATCCACTTGTTGGATCCTCTCTGCAACGTTTTCTTGGCTTTTCTAATTATTATCAGAATTTTATTTGTCACTTCTCGTCCCTGGTCAAACCCCTGACTGATTTGACCAGAAAGGACAGTAACCCACAGAGTTGGTCTTCGGACTCAAGGCTGCCTTTCTGCTCCTTTTTTGGCACATCCTGATCCTACATTACCTTTTATCCTTGAGGTTGATGCTTCTGAGACTGGAGTTGACATCCTTCTGTTTCAACGTCCTACCTCTGAGAGTGTTATTCATCCGTGTTGCTACTTTTCCAAGAAATTGTCACTGCAATTACGCGATTGGGGACAGAGAGTTGTTGGCGATCATTTTAGACCTTAAGGAATGGAGACATCTCCTCGAAGGTACCACTGTGCTGGTTCTCATTCTTACTGACCAAAAGAATCTCACATTCTTGTCTGAGGCTAAACGCCTCTCTGCCAGAAGGGCACGATGGGCTCTTTTCTTGTCAAGCTTCAATTACATAGTCTCATTCTTACCCGATACTAAGAATGTAAGGGCTGATGCTTTGCCCCAACAATTTTCCTCCACTTCCAAGTTGGAATCGGTTCCTGTTCCAGTGATTCCTCCTGATCGTAATTTGGCTTCGGTTCACACCAGTCTCACTTCTCCTTTGGGTGACAAGATTCTTTCCACTCAGATCTATGCTCCTCCTGAGAAACCCTGTGACCGCTGCTTTGTCCCTGAGAGTCTCCATACTGCCGTGCTCCAGACTTACCATTCTCCCAAGGCTGCTGGTCACCCAGGGAAGAATCAACTCTTTTGGGCCAATTCTCAACAATTCTGGTGGCCTAGTCTATGTGCTGATGTAGCCGCCTTCATAGCTGCTTGTTCCGTGTATGCTCAGAGTAAGACACCACAACATCTTCCAGTGGGTCTCCTACAACCCATAACCAATGGAGAGATGCCTTGGACCCACCTGTCCATGGATTTCATTGTGGAGTTACCCAATTCTCAGGGCAACACAGTTATCCTTATGGTGGTTGATCTGTTCTCGAAAATGTCTCATTGCATTTCACTTAAGAAGTTGCCCACATCTAAGGAACTGGCTTCCATTTTTGCTCGGGAGATCTTTCGCTTTCATGGGCTACCCAAGGTGATCGTCTCGGACAGGGGTAGTCAGTCTGTGTCCCGCTTCTGGCAAGCCTTTTGTGCACAGTTAAAAATTCAGCTTGCTTTCTCCTATGCGTATAACCCGCAGTCTAATGGGGCCGCAGAATGAGCCAACCAGTCCTTGGAGCAGTCTCTACATTGCTATATTCTGACCATCATAACAACTGGTCAGACCTCTTACCTTGGGTGGAGTTTTCTCACAATATTGCCTTGAATTCTGCTTCCTGATTGTCCCCATTTAAGGCGAACTATGGTTTCCAACCGACCATGCTGCCTGACTCATTTGAGCATCAGAGCATTCCTGCATTAGAAGAGTATCTCCGTGGTCATCGTTCCACTAGGGTACAAGTTCAGGAGTCCTTGCGACATGCCAATGATAGGTGTAGACACCATACTGACTGCAGACGCCTGCCTGCACCTTCCTACCAGGTAGGGGACAGGTCTAGCTGTTATCTGGTAACCTCTGACTCCGTTTTCCCTCACTGAATTTAGCACCTCAGTTTATTGGGCCTTTCCGTATTCTCCGCAGGATTGACCCAGTGGCTTACGCTTTAGACCTTCCTTTAAATATGTGTATCTCAAATGTATTTCATACCTCCTTATTAAAACCTTTGGTCTGCTTCACCACCTCAGAGCCACGTCCTCACCCAGTGCAGGTTGAGAACCATGAGGAGTATGAAGTACAGTCCATTGTTGACTGGTTCATTGGAAAGTGTACGGTCCGGAGGAATGCTCATGGGTCTCATTCTCGGACATACATGCCACTGTCCTCCTCCGTGCTTTCCATAGTCATTTCCCCCTCAAACCTGGTGGTCCTCCGAGGGGGAGGAGTCGTTGAGGAGGGGGTACTGTCTGGACTGGGCTCGGCCCTTCCTTCTCAGAGCAGGCCGCTCAGCTGTCAGTTAATTGCCAGCTCTAATCTTTCCACAGTGACTCACCTGGTGATGATATCCTGCTCGTCAGTCCTGCTGGCTACTTAAGCTGTTCAGACCAGATCCTCTCTACCTTTGCCTGGTCAACATATCAGAGACTCTCTCTTGTGTACCTGTGAAAGGTTTGCTGATTCTCCAGTTTCCTGGCTTGTCTTGAAGTACGCTGATCCCTGGCTCCCTGACGTCCTGGCTTGTCTGAGTATCCTTTCCGGTTACCGAACTCTGGCTATATTTTGACTACCTTTGCTCTGTTTACCTTTAACTATTATTATTAAACTAGTGTGATTTTTACTGCACTCGGTCTGATTCATGGTTACTGACAATGTGCAAGTTACCCTGTGTCTATTAGGGGCACAGGTCGACCGAGACGCCCAGTCTGGTCTGCCCTGCACTAACCAGACTCACAGTACAATCACATTAGACTCAGAATTTTGTTTTACCCCTGTTATCATGGGTCTTATATGTGTAGTTTGTGTTGAAAGTTGGAGAGGCTCCTTCACTTGGGACAGTAATATTTATCAACAATATTGTGACTGCACCATTCCCATTTAGCATCTGTCCCAACTCCCTTATCTTCACTGCAACCCCCCCCCCCCCCCCCCGAACCAGCCAGGTTGTCTATGTTTAGAACACTGACATTGGACATAACATTGCTGTCACTGGCCATACACATACAGCATTTTGTTGTTCAGATATAAAGTGTGACTGCTGTACCATGTTCCTAAGGTACCGGACAGCTACACTTCTTCCAGTCGGCCTATGGGATTAATGCCGGGCAATAATCACTGCACCCTCTGTACTGTTTGTATTATGCACGTTCCAAGCATGAAGACCAGAGGTATAGTAAGAATCTGAGAGGTTTCTTTAAGTGTCCTTCCCACTGACAAATGTGGGTGCGTGCCCAGTTTTTGTTTATAAGATTTGGGGAAATGTTTGAATGTACCTGTGCCTCATTTTATTGGATGTACAGTTTACCACGCCCTGTGTCTCTATGCAAACAAGGAAGGGGGGATTGTCCCCAGGGATATATATATACTTGTGTCTGTTCTTCAATAAAAGTCTTATGTTTCTTACCACCCTACAACGAGTTATGGCTAGTGACTGGGTGGGCTGGGAGCATATAATCACTGGGTTACAGGGTCTCTGAAGCAAGGCAGCAGTAACGATGGTTCTACCAAGCCTGCGTACTGGCATCCGTCACAAGCTCCTCCATGCCTCTTTTCAGTTTGGTTGCTCTTTTCTTCTCTGCTCTTTCTCCATTTCTCTGATAAGCTTTTGATGAACAAGTGCCTAAAACGGAACAAGTGAATGCAGTTCACTAAAATCAAGCAAGGAACTGTATGAATATTGCACGGGTTATTGCTCCTTAAATTACAACTAGTTTCTGGCAATAATTAAGAGGAATTATAATGCGTCTAATGTGGAAAATAGGAAATAGTAGATTAGTAGTAGTAATAGTAGCCTAAATACTAATTCATGGGAAATAGGGTCTTTTAGTGCCTAAATTAGAATTTCACATGTACCTATGTGATAGTTATATTTGGTAACTGGGCATTTTAATGAGAATACTATCACAAGATGAAATAATGAATGCTATTAAGTTAGTATGTTAGAGAATTTGCTTTGTACTATAGTTTCTGGCACCGTACGTTGTATAAACGTAATAAAGTACTGGTTGGCACAATACCCATAAGAAAACAAGTCTACTGGCATCACGATGTGTAATAGTATATCTAATGTGTATCTCTCTAACTTATTTTTATTTACAAGGGTACATTTATTCTCCAGGTCTAAAAAAATATACTGTTGACTGTAGCACAGAAATCAACATTTGAATTAATTGCATGGTTCATTTATGCTCCAAAGTACCTTAAAATTGTAATCGGCTCTGTGTAAGAAAATAGGTTACCGTACACAGGAAAGCGTCTACCAGAAGTTGAACTAATCCCAAAGGAAACAGGTAAACATGCCTTCTGCAGTCTGCTAAACCCAAAGCTCAAAGAATGGCTTGATTATAATCCATGTTGCTTAGGGGTTATAAAAAAAAATAATAATGATGAATTATACCTTGGCTGGCTGCAACAAATACATGTTTCCTTGATGTCAGCAAAAATTGTAACCAAAATGTTAATCTAAAGGAAATTTACAAACATATTTTTCATTTTTCTCTTTAGTTATTAGTATTTAAAATGAACATGGTAACATTAATATAATTTTTTCTCATGTATATACATTTTATGAACTTATTTTAAACTTTTATGCCTGGTCACCTAAAATACTAAATCTTCATAATGCTATGTCATCTGCTGAAATTTTATAAGACTGACAGTGGATTTTCCTTTACTAAATTTGCAGTGAAAATGTTACGATTTAAAAGTAAAACAAAATTTTCTAGCATGTTCTACAGATCCTAAGGCCCCTTTCACACTGGGGCGGTGAGCCGCGGTGACGGTAAAGCAGCGCTATATTTAGCGCTGCTTTACCGTCGTTTTTACCGCGGTTTTCGGCCGCTCGCGGTGCGGTTTTACCCCCCGCGAGCGGCCGAAAAAGGGTTAAACACCCCCCGCAGAGCGCCGCCATAGCGGCGCTTTGCGGCGGTATTGCCGCGGTTTTACCGCGGTCTCCCATTCTTTTCAATGGGAAGGAGCGGTATAGGAGCGGTGAACACACCGCTCCTATCCCGCTCCAAAGATGCTGCTAGCAGGACTTTTTTTTTCATCCTGCTAGCGCACCGCTCCAGTGTGAAAGCCCGCCGGCTTTCACACTGGAGTTAAAGGGGCAGGATTTTTTCATGCGGTGAACAGGCGCTATTTTTAGCGCTGCACCGAATGAAAAACGCCCCAGTGTGAAAGGGGCCTTACAGGGAGACGTGGTTTAGATATTTTCTGTTATACCTCCTATGGCTGGCAAGGAAATCTCTCCAAATCACTGTAATGTAATGTGTCACTATGGTGACACTGCACTGCTCAGGTGACAATATGTACTGTAGAAAAAAATTGTAAAAAAAAGTTAAAATTGTAAAACATTTGTTTTTTACATACTGTCACTACTCAGTGTCCCTAATCACTGCCGCACCAGTCATATTGTCTCTAATCACTGGAACACCAGTTACAGTGTCCATGGTCACCACTGCACCAGTCATATTGTCCCTGATCACCCCTGCACCAGTGAAATTGTCCATAATCACTGCCACACCAGTTACAATGTCCTAATCACCATCATACCAGCTACAGTGTCCCTGATTACCAACGCACCAGTCATAGTGCCACCATAAGTGCTTGTTCACATGTGCTATGCTCTCTGAAGAGCGAATTCAGATTGCTCTTCAGAGAGTATTTGACAGGCAGTGAGGAGGGTTTGCCTCCTCACCACCTGCTTCAACCCCTTGTACCCCACACAAGCAACCCCATTCAATTGAATGGGTCAAGATCAGTGGGTGCACAGAGGGTATAATGCCTGCAAAGCACCATAGCTGTAGCATCTGTACACCCCCAATCACTGCCTGCCTCTGCAGCTAATGGGGGTAGAGGTTGAGGGCTGGTAAAACTGCCACTCAACTGTAAGGTTTTAACACCCCCCAACCTCATGTGTGAAGAGACACTAATAGTGAGCCAGTCCCAACTGGTGTCCCTGTTTGTCTCCTGTACTAACCCTGGCCTGTTATTTGATCATATTTCTGCCTGTTGCTTGGACCGTCCTTTGCCTGTTTACTGACTACTTATCTGCTTGCTCCTGAATTTACCCATATGCATATCTAACTGACTATGTTCCTGCCAGACACCAATCTCAGCCATCCTTTGTAGACAACTGCACTCCTGGAACCACAGGAACTCGTTTGCTCTTCCATTCTTTAGCCAGGAGTACGTCCAGGCCATTCCTGGGGGAAGTCATGTATCAGTATGCTAGGCTTGCTTGATTTATAGGATCTGGCTTCCAAAATGGGGTGTTTCCAGTGTCCTGGTGCTCCAGAAATTTGATAGGTAGTCAGGAAGTTGCATGTGTAATTTATGCTCCTTGGAAGCCCAAAGTTGCCCCTGGGATTTTTGAAGACTATTCATTCAGGTTGTGACACACATGTGGTATCCCTCTACTTGGGAGGCATAGCAGAATGTGTTTTAATATGTAATTCTATGTATATAATGTATGTAAGAAATAGCTTGTTAAAATGGCCACTTTGTGAAACAAAAATTTCCCCCAAAATTTTTTTCCAAAAAAATTGTGACAAAAAAACACAAATTCAAAAGACTCACATTAAATATCTTGGCCTGTCTTTGTTCCAAAAAGGGATAATTTGGGGTATTTGTACTGTCCTGGCATTTTATGATATCAAGAAATGAAACAGGCAGTCTACCTCAGGGTTGATCAATTTTCAAATATATATACCATAGTTTGTATAACTTTCACACAAACTGAATAATACACACTGATTTTAGTTATTTTTACCAAAGAAATGTAGCAGAATACTTTTTGACCTAATTTTATGAAGAAAGATTTGCAAGTTTTGTTTTCAACATTTTTGGTATTTTTCAGTTATATAGCAAGAGATAAAAAAAACAGAGAGGATTAAATTCCACCAAAAGAAAGCTCTCTGTCTAAAAATGTCATCTAGGTACAGTGTTGCAAAATGTGACAGCAATGAGAGCTGCTAAAATTACCTGGACTGGAAGGGGGTGAAAATGACCAGACTTGAAGTGGTAATGGTTCACCTTTTCTAACATCTGGACTAATTTCTGTATGCCCACAACCCTATGGGCAACTGGCATTATTTCAACTGGTAATAGATTGACCCTGCATGAAAGTGTGTTACAAGTTTGGACTTGACTATACTGTGCTCAGGCCTGGAAAAGACCTCTGAGAAATGTTACTTCTGAAATCCATATTTGCTCTGTGTGGTGATAATGACTTTCTGATTGCCTTCAATTTCCCTTACAGGAATACAGGTCACAGATTACATTTGGAAGTTGCAGTATCTCACAAAAGTGAATACCTCCCTTACATTTTTGTAAATATTGTATTATATCTTTTTATGTGACAACACTGAAGAAATTACACTTTGCTACAATGTAAAGTAGTGAGTGTACAGCTGGTATAACAGTGTAAGTTTGTTACCTCCTCAAAATAACTCAACACGCAGACATTAATGTCTAAACCACTGGCAACAAAAGTGAGTACACCCCTAAGTGAAAATGTCCAAATTTGACCCAATTAGCCATTTCCCTCCCCAGAGTCATGTGACTTGTTAGTGTTAGAAGGTCTCAGGTGTGAATGGGGAGCAGGTGTGTTAAATTTTGTGTTATCGACCCCCTCACACTCTCATACTATAGTCTATAAAAACATGCATGAGCAAGTTTGGGGTGGAGGCACTTGACTGGCCTACACAGAGTCCGGAGACTGTGAGCCAGGCCTTTTCACCCACATCAGTGCCTGACCTCACAAATGCGCTTCTGGAAGAATGGTCAAACATTCCACAGACACACTCCTAAACCTTGTGGACAGCCTTCACAGAAGAGTTGAAGCTGTTATAGCTGCAAAGGATGGGCCAACTCAATATTAAACCCTACGGACTAAGACTAGGATGCCATTAAAGTTCATGTGCGTGTAAAGGCAGGTGTCCCAATACTTTTTGGTAATATAGTGTACATCAATTGGTTATGGTTCCTGATCATGTGATCCCTATGATATTATATTAATTGCATGGCATTGTTTACAAACAAGGTAGTTCTGGCTTTCCAAATTGTCAATGTGCCTTGAACAGAGAAAGACACTGAAACAGAATCTGCTGGCAGGCTCTGACTGTTAATCCCCATACATCAACTAATTAAAACAATGAAAAAGGATTATTGTAAACATTAAGGCTACTTTCACACTGGGGCATTGGGGGCGTTGGTGGTAAAGCGCCGCTATTTTTAGCTGCTCTTTACCATTGTTTTTGCAGCACTTTTCCGCCGCTAGTGGGGCGCTTTTAACCCCTAACAGCCTAAAAAGGGTTAAATGTGCCTGCAAAGCGCTGCTGCAGCAACGCTTTGCCGGCTCTTCGGCAGCATTGCCCATTAATTTCAATGGGCAGGGGCGCTGTAGGAGCAGTGTATACACCGCTCCTACAGCGCCTCAAAGATGCTGCTTGCAGGACTTTTTTGCCATCTTGCCAGCGCACCGCTCCAGTGTGAAAGCACTCAGGCTTTCACATTGGAGTGAGAGGAGAGGCTCTTTACTGGCGCATTGCATGTGCTATTTTTATCGCTATAAAGCGCCTCAGTGTGAAAGTAGCCTTATGCCGCATAGACACGATCGGAAATGCCGCCAGTGAAATTCTGATGAGAGCTTTTTGTCGGAAAATGTGACGACCGTGTGTATGCTCCATCAGTCTTTTGCTGGCGGAATTCCGGACAGAAAAAGATTGAGAGCAGGTTCTCTATTTTTTGGACGGGAAAGGTTTCTATGCGAAAATTTGATCGTCTGTATGCAATTCTGACGCGCAAAAAATCATGCATGCTCGGAAACAATTCGACGCATGCTCGGAAGCATTGAACTTCATTTTCTCGGCTCGTTGTAGTGTTGTAAGTCACCGCGTTCTTGACCGTCGAAAGTTCAGAGAACTTTTGTGTGAACGTGTGTATGCAAGACAAGCTTGAGCGGAATTCCGTCGGAAAAACCATCCAAGATTTTTCGGACGGAAATTCCGCTCATGTGTACGCGTATTAGAGGGGAAAATTAATTTCAGCTGTCAGCTTATAATAAAAAACAAAAAAGATATTTGTTTATAATAATCTCTGGAAAAAAATGTTTAGGTAGGAAAATGAAAGCAGTACCTTACCCTATGCATACTCAGTCTGCTATCTGTCATGAAAGGGATAAAAGATCTTGCACAATAGAAAATAAAATTATTACCCTGTGTGATGATTTTGTTATCATTTATGATATCTTAGTCCACTGAAAGATCGTTTTTGCACCTGACACATATGTACTCTATTGATGAAAAATGTTTGAAAAGTTTGCTGCTTTCCATTACAAAATATGCAGTGTATAAAAAAAAAAAAACACTTTGTAGTATAGTAAAAGTATTAGTACACTTCTGATATGTGAAAAATTACCCCTTACAGACTTACTGAATATGACACTGCAAAGAGCAATAATGATATGCACATTGTAGCAGTCAGATCAGTAATGGTGGTTGGTGATTGGACCATATAGGTTATTGCACTCTGCAAATTGACTTTTTCCTTATTAAACCTGTACAGTTTATGAGCATTCTGAAAGCAGTTTGTAAAAATGTCTTAGGAAAAACACTCCTAAACGGTTGAAGTACCTGGTCCTCTTCCAGCAGCAACTCATCGTCCCTTGTGGGGATGGCATGGTTTGCAACGGGGCCTTAAACTTACTTTTGCAGAGAACATTGTGGAGTGGCACTATACACAAATAAAGTACTTGTTTTCTGTTCTATTAGCCACCACTTAGTCACCATTGAAACCCATAAAGTTTGAAATATTGAGTGGTCACCATTGAAACCCATAAAGTTTGAAATATTGCAATTATTCACTTTTTACGACCTAGAAAACTCATACTGAAAAGAGAAACATAGTTCAGGCAGAAGTAAGAGGCATTCATCTAGAGCAGAAAGATCAACTTTACATGACTATGATGAGTTGATACTGACTAAAAGCCATATATTCCCTGTTTAATTATTGGAAAAATGCTACCAGCATCCTATTAGTGTTATTAGGTGCAAATATTTTATTAGGATTAGAAAAGTCTGCCAAGTGAACCGTAAATTCATAATGACCTGTCGCTGTCTTGATTCTCATGCTGAATCCACGCCATCCACAGCTATGTGGTGCTAGAAAATTGTGCCAAGTGAGGAAAACATAACACAAAAAGGTACTTAATTTGTTAAAAAAAAGGTTAACTGCTATTAGCTTAATAGTCATGGTTTCCAAATGCTGCAATGCTTCATCCACATTCACTATGCTTCACTGACTATCCAAGTTCCATAGACTTTAATGGCAGCACAGTGCTGAGCCTTTTTTTTCAACTGCAAACTTCAGGAATTTCCACAAACTCATCATATTTTCTTAGAAATAAATATACTAAATACAGAAAAGATTGCATTTCACCCTTTATTAATCCAATACATTATATGAAGCTTGTTAGCAATTGAACATAAAATATTTTTGTTGACTTAAAAATGTCCACAGAAGTCTCATGGTTTGGCATCCTCATATTACCTTGTATGTATGGAGTGGGAGAGACCATGGATGTGATCATCCAAGAAACACATACATGCACAAGGGACTGTATTTTCAATCATCGTTGTCTGATATCTGTCTACAATTACTTTCCTCTGTTTATCTGCTCTGCTTATCCCTACCCACCACCACCCATACTTTTGGTGGATCATTTTCGGGGTCTTATATGTCAGAAAGCCAATCAATGTAGTAATTTAAGGGCTTAGGATTCATAATGTTTTAGCAGCTTAATAGCATCTTATGTTTTATTGACAAATATGGATGATTGAACCTGAGAGTTTTCTTTTCTCCAAAACTTCATTAGAAATTGGGAGTTTTCGGCTAACTATATTGAGGTCAAATTAGGGCTTTGAATGGCTTCTCTAACGCCCTGTACACACAATAGGATTTTCCGAGGGAAAATGTGTGATAGGACCTTGTTGTCGGAAATTCTGACCGTGTGTAGGCTCCACCCCCCTTTTTTCATAAGAATTTCCGTCACACAAAATTTGAGATCTGGTTCTCAAATTTTCCGACAACAAAATCCGCTGTCGGAAATTTCGATCATGTGTACACAATTCCAACGCACAAAGTGCCACGCATGCTTGGAATCAAGCAGTAGAGCAGCACTGGCTATTGAACTTCATTTTTCTCGGCTCGTAGTACGTGTTGTACATCACCGCATTCTTGACGTTCGGAATTTCCGACCAACTTTGTGTGACCGTGTGTATGCAAGATGTTGCAAGAAGCTTGAGCCAACATCTGTCGGAAAAAAATCCCATGGATTTTGTTGTCGGAAAATCCTATCGTGTGTACAGGGCATAACACCTTTCAACTATCCTGGACCTGTTTTTGTGCAAAAAAAATCTTTTTTTTGCATTTGCTTTTACAGAAAGAAAAAAACAGACTGTGAAAAAAGTGACAATATATGTAATGATTAAATACATAAAAAAGGAAAAAGTGCAAAGAACAGTGTGGAATTAATGAAACTACCCTAAATATATCTAAAAAAAAAACCTCTATAAAAATAAAAAAGTATAGAAAATATACTTATACTTATCTTCTATGCAGCTTTCACCAATGACATCAAGGTATGGGTTACATCATGATTCTTTTGGGTAGATTGTGGGAATACTGACTATCCCAAATCTCATGAGAAGATGAGAAGATTATGCCCTGTATACACGGTCGGAAATTCCAACCACAAAATCCGTCTGATTTTTTCGGACGGATTTTGTCCGAAACTGGTGTTGGATACACATGGTCGGACAAAGTTGTCGGAAAATCCGATCGTTCGGAACGTGGTGATATTGGTTGCGTACAACAGAACTACGTAGAGGCTAGTATCCAATAGCTTTGGTCTCGTAATTTGATCTGAGCATGCGTGGCACTTTGTCTGTCGGAATTCTCTACAAATGATCGGAAAAAGTCTGATCGGATTTTTTTGTCTGAAAATTTTAGATCCTGCTCTCAAATTTTTTACGTCGGAATTTCCGACGGAAAAAGTCCGATAGAGCCCACACCCAAATGGATTTTCCAACAACATAATCCGATCGGACCTTTTCCGTCGGAATTTCCGACCGTGTGTATGGGGCATTAGACAGTAATGGTATATCTTCTTGAGAGTGAGATTTGCAACCCTCAGCAATCCTAGGATCTCAGTGGAAGGTTCATGATATTCTAGGTACAGCAACCAATCTGTAAGGTGTGTTTTCCAAACTTTTTCCCACCAGTTGTCATGTGGCAATTTGAGTTGGGGGGGGGGGGGGGGGTGTAATATAATTTAGCATTTCAGTGCAAGATCTGCATTCATTTTATGCTACCAAGTTATTCAAATGCAACTTGGAGTTCAGATAAAGGAATACAGAGAGAAGCATATATCATAATTCTGCAGCATAATGCCAGCTCAGAAAAGTCTCTTACTTGTTGAGATAGGGTTTAGACTTCTCCTGAAAGTTTTTCCAAGTCATTGTACCTTGCTACTGGATGTTTTACTTCTAATGTGTTCCTTTGTATTTTAGATATATGTGGTCTAAGGGGAACTTTGGACACCTGCAATGTTCTTCCCCTGCTTGCTTATGACCATGTTCCCTTTTGACTAGGTATGGTTTGTTCCAGGTGTCCTTTCTCCTTGTAAGCTATAACTGCTACAAATGCATTATGCACGAATGCTTATTAATCCTTTTCCATGTCTGTTGTATTGCCAAGATATAATACTAATAAAATAAAAGGTCTAACTCATGTTTATAGTGTTCTGTATTTGTGTTGGCAGTGAAAGTTTTATTAGAACAAGTTTTGTTACAGTAACTCAATAAATCTCCAACAAACTCCAAAATCATACGTAGGAATAGACATTAATCATTAGATTTACACGGTTACTGTTAATATGGTATGGATCCAGGCATTTGATCATAAGCAGTAGTTCAACTTTTGCCTCCAAATAAAATTATTATATTTTATCATCTGTGTTATTTCTATAGGGCCTTATTTACTAAAGTTGTAAGCTCACTTGCTTCCATCTTCAGTAATATGGCAGGTATGCTTTACTGTAATTTACTGTGAGCTTGATGGCCGGTTGCATGAAAAAACTTGAATGAAAATTGATTACAGAGGAGCATACATCCCCATAGAGGAAACTGTATATTTCCAAACAAATCTCTCCTCAAATCACACGACAAGAGAACAGTGATTACAAGGTAGAAAAAAAAATTAGAGCGCTTTAGTTAAATATTCATATTGGATAATTTCCTTTTAATTATTTGAATTGGCATAGAAATGTATAATTACAAATGACTTGATTGATCAAAACAAGAGAAGATGATCAGAAAAGTTGAGAGTTGCCAACATTACACCAGTGGTCTCATTTTCTTTTTCTTTTCATATCTTAAGGAATACGCCACAATCGGTTTGCTAATAGACAGTTCATTTTAATTTACACATTTAATCAGTGGATAACACAGTACTATACTCTGCTTCTACCCCAACATAAAATAGAAAGAAATATTACTTTTTTATTTCAATTAGCCTGTGTTCCTGTATTGAACATTTTTAGCAAAAGAAACAATTTACTATATAGGTAATCACATTTTTTTTTTATATGTAGTAGTTTATAACGCTGACATTCTTACATATATGTACATGTAAATGTTCAAAAACCGACAACTCTATTTTGCATTTTGAAACATGCACATATGATCACGGTTCATATACATGCAGTAGGTGATTACAGTATATTTGCAAGGGAGCAAAGGCAAGGTATGTATAACGAGCTGCTAAAATGGGCAATTAAAGCCCTAGACTTTTTCTTTCTATGACCCTCATCTAAACAGTGCAGGCAGCAAAGAGAAAAAGGATAACAAGTCAGTTATCTGCCACATTTAGTTGTACGTGTAAATTAAAATTTGAGCTATGAAGCTCTGCACTCAGCTGAGCAGCTTAGAATATAGACAGGTAAACACATGGAACTGAGCTAAGAGCTAAGAGCTATTGGTTGACATTGGTAATTTACAGTAGTTTATATTCACATGACTTCAGAAAAATTAAGAAACTACAGTGCCTTGCAAATGTATTCACCCCCCTTGGCATGTTTTGTTGTCTCACAACCTGGAATTAACATGGATTGTTTGAGGATTTGCATCATTTAATTTACAGAAAATGCCCACAACTTTGAAGATGTTTTTTTTTTATTATTGTGAAGCAAACAACAAATAAGACAAAATAACAGAAAAAGTAAATGTGCATAACTATTCACCCCCCTAAAGTCAATACTTTGTAGAGCCACCTTTTGCGGCTATCACAGCTTCAAGTCGCTTTGGATAAGTCTCTATGAGCTTGCCACATCTTACCACTGGGATTTTTGCCCATTCCTCCTGGCAAAACTGCTCCAGCTCCTTCAAGTTGGATAGCTTGCGCTTGTGAACAGCAATCTTTAAGTCTGACCACAGATTTTCTATTGGATTGACGTCTGGGCTTTGACTAGGCCATTCCAACACATTTACATGTTTCCCCTTTAACCACTCAAGTGTTTCTTTAGCAGTGTGCTTGGGGTCATTGTCCTGCTGGAAGGTGAACCTCCATCCTAGCCTCAGTTCATACACAAAGTGGTACAGGTTTTGCTAAAGAATATCCCTGTATTTAGCACCATCCATCTTTCTCTCAACTCCGACCAGTTTCCCAGCCCCGACTGCTGAAAAAAATCCCCACAGCATGATGCTGCCACCATCATGTTTCATTGTGGGGATGGTGTTCTTTGGGTGATGTGATATGTTGGGTTTGCACCAGACATAACATTTTCTTTGATGGATAAAAAGTTCAATTTTAGTCTCATCAGACCAGAGCACCTTCCTCCATACATTTTGGGAGTCTCCCACATGCCTTTTCGCAAACTCAAAACGTGCCATTTAGTTTTTTGCTCAAAGTAATGGTTTTCTTCTGGCCACTCTGCCATAAAGCCCAACTCTATGGAGCGTATGGCTTTTTTTCGTCCTATGTACTTTGCTGTGGAACTCTGCAGCTCCTCCAGGGTTACCTTAGGTCTCTGTGCTGCCTTTCAGATTAATGCCCTCCTTGCCGGTATTTAAGTTTTGGTGTGCGGCTGTCTCTTGGCAGGTTTTTCTGTTGTGCCATGTTCTTACCATTTGGTTATAATAGATTTTATGGTGCTCCTAGGGACCATCAAAGATTTGGATATTTTTTTATAACCTAACCCTGACTTGTACTTCTCAACAACATTGTCCCTTACTTGTTTGCAGAGTTCCTTGGTCTTCATGAAAGAAAGAAAATGTATGCACTCAATTTAATATATGATATCAGTAAGGATAGCAGTAAGTAAAAAAGCAGTTAAAGCTCCTCACTGCTGAAGGCTTGTTTATGATTACAATGGAACTTCACCAGAGTAAAGAAAAGTCACTGTCACGTACCTGGTGGTGAGAGCCCGAATTGCAGAGGAGGGCCTCCCTTGCGGCTCCCACTCCTGGCTCCCTGATAGGGTGACAGGAGACCCAGGAGTGAGGAGGAGCACAGGTGCCTGGCAGGATCAACAGACCGGTGGAGTGACCCGAGGTCAACTCAGCGAACAAGGTAAGTAGGTAGGCCGGATCAGTACAGTAGACTGGGTCAGGAGACAGGCTGGATCAGCGAAGGCAGACTGGATCAGCAAAGCAGGCTGGACAGCAGAGCAGGCTGGGTCAGCATGGACAGCTTGGATCAACAAAGCAGACTGGACAGCAGAGCAGGCCGTATCAACACAGGCAGACTGGATCAGCAAAGCAGACTGGACAGCAGAGCAGGCTGGATCAGCACAGGCAGACTAACTTTAACCTCTTCGAAACCGTCACGGATCTTCAACTCTTTGCGCGCCCCTCTTAGTTTAAGTTCTAGCATCGACACCTTTGTCAAACAGACCACTCGCGATATCTCCAAAATTCCACGCAAGCCTGCACGCAAAGACTGCGATCCCTGACGACACCACTGATTGGTCCACCTTCAGTATGAGGGAGTTCAAAGCACTACGTGACCTTACATTACTGTTCCAGGAGAACAATACTCTTGACCTCATAGATCAAATTGATCTAGATAGTCTACTGGATAGTGCTTACTCACCCACACCTAACCACAACGAAAAATTTAAAAAACCTTCTTCTAAGTTTCCCCCTCTTAGTTTAAGTTCTAGCATCGACACCTTTGTCAAACAGACCACTCGCGATATCTCCAAAATTCCACGCAAGAAAATACATCCCAACAATCTAACTATGGAGGAATCTAAAGCTATCGAGTCGTTGCGCCGAAACACCAATATCACTATAAAGTCTGCAGACAAGGGAGGCAATGTAGTTGTTATGAATAACACCGACTACGTAGGAATGTGTCAAAAGATCTTGGAAAACAGGGACTGGTACATACCAATCCCCATAAAACAAATACATACATATTACAGTAAATTTTATGACTTAGTGGATTCTGCATTTAATAGAGGAGCCATCACTCAGGATGTATATGACTTTATCAGGACCAAATACCCCACAGTTTTATCCTCAAAATCTATCTTAGTGGCCATCGACGTAGAGGCACTCTATAGTTCGATAGTTTGCCTATTAAAATTAAACACAAATTCCCACTTCCTCCAGGTGCAGGGCGTGGCCATGGGCACATGTTGCGCCCCCTGGGCGCCCTAGCCATATCACCACATGGCTAAGGTACATTGACGACGTCCTTGTCATTTGGGATGGACCAGAAGATTTACTACTAGAATTCTTTGCTCAGCTCAACCACAATGAGCACAATCTCAGTGTTTGGTTAGTGGTGCCTCTTGCTTAGGTGTTGCAGCCTCTGGGGCCTTTCAAAAAGGTGTGTATATGTAATGACAGATCATGTGACACTTAGATTGCACACAGGTGGACATCGTTTCACTAATTATGTGACTTCTGAAGGTAATTGATTGCGCCAGAGATTTTTATGGGCTTCATAACAAAGGGGGTGAATACATATGCACATGCCAATTAGCAGTTTTTAATTTCTGAAAAATAGTTTTATGTATATATTTTTTATAATTTTACTTCACCAACTTAGACTATTGTGTTCTGATCCATCACATATAATTCAGATTAAAAATGCATTGAACTAAATACTGTAATGTAACAAAATAGATAAAAAGCCAAGGGGAGGTGAATACTTTTGCAAGGCACTGTATTTATTTTATTTCTTGGTCCCAAGCAAAGAAAAGAAATGAAAGAAAGAAAATGTATGCACTCAATTTAATATATGATATCAGTAAGGATAGCAGTAAGTAAAAAAGCAGTTAAAGCTCCTCACTGCTGAAGGCTTGTTTATGATTACAATGGAACTTCACCCGAGTAAAGAAAAGTCACAGTTAAAAATATTATTAGATGTCAGTTGTAAAATACATACTTGTTTTTCCATGCATGACTACCTTATCTTGTATTCTGGTAAATGTTATGAGTCCCTTGTCCCCTCTGCACTGCCATCTTGTGAAATCTAGTCATGCCAATCCTGTGTCTGCGCACTCAGCACAATAGTTTGCATGGTGCCATAGTGGCTGTGACGTTTAACTCCCCCAGCCATTGCATTGCTATTACGATGGCAAATTGTGACAGAAAGTATTCCCCACTATAGCAGTGGGTGTGAATTTGTGATATTGATAGCATACTCAGCCCTATAGCAGGGACTCATTTATTTTACATGTTGTCATAGTGTTGGCAACACAAATGTTGCAGGATTGGCAGCACTTATGTTGCTAATTTTTGCCATGTATAAGCAAAAGGATGCTGCTGGAGTGCTGGGTGCACAAGTGCGGGGTGTAAGAATTGCAAACAATGTCCATGTGCCCATTATAGCCTAGGTTATTTTTGGCTACCCAATAAATCTGGAAGTAAGGGACTACAAGTTTAATAAGGTATTTATAAAAAAAGAAAGGATTCTGTCCAAATAGGGAGTTCAAAGGGAGTCCTAACATGAGAGTGAAGGCTTGCTTTAAATAAAGTGATTGATAGTGAATGAAACGTTAAATCAAACACAACAGAACTTGCTGGCTGTTTTTGAAATGTTTTTGCTTATCTAATTGGCTGCTTCAGTTAATTTTTATGGTAAAATATTTCCTGACATGTAAAGCCTTATGAGTAGTCCAGTCGCCATGCAATCCAATTACTACAATTGTACACCGATGTCATGTACATGGGGAATGTTTTAACTTGAAGCGATATTAAAGCCTTGTTTTTTTTAAATAACAAACATGTTATACTTACCTGCTCTGTGCAATGGTTTGGACAGAGCAGTCCAGATCCTCCTCTTCTTGGTTTCCACGCTGCCACTCCTGGCTCCTCCCTCCTGCCAGGTGCCCCAAAGCAAGCAGCTTGCTCTGGGGGCATCCAAGCAGGCGCGCTCTCGAGCTCTGGCTCTACGTGTTCTTTCTCCATCCTGCCCCCCTCCATTTCCTGATTGGCTCACTGGCTATGACAGAAGCCAATCAGAAGTGTGAGTCCCCAGAGAAGCAAGGCTCTTGTGTACATCGATGGATCGAGAAGGAGCTCAGGTATGTATTGGGGGGGCTGCTGCACACAGAAGGTTTTTTACCTTTGTGCATAGAATGCACGAAGGTAAAAAACCTTATGCCTTTACAACCACTTTAAAGTTGTAGTAAACCCTCATATCATTTTCAGTCAAGGGAGCTGCCATCTTGGCCTCTGTTTAATTTTCAACTGCCATGATGTTGCACAGTTATGACACCAGCCATTGGATGGTTTGACAGTTTGGTTGAGAGCACAACCAATGTGACAGTTATAATCCCAGCACGTGCCAGAAATTTAACTGTTTTTTGAAAATGTTAAATAAATGGGTTTACTTCTGCTTTAAGTGCATAATTGAAATTTTGATTGTTTTTAAACAGGCAAGTTAATGAGTTTAATGTTAGAGGGGACATTTTAGTAACTTTACTGGTCTGCATGAATACATTTCCGATATGTCACAATGTACAGTAACAGCACACATTTTTCAAAAGGGCTTAGGCTGGGTACACACGGGGTGAAAATCATCTGAAGACAGTTGGTTTGGTAGAAATCGGCGCACTTTCGGTGTGTGTACATGACCTTATGAGCAGCTTCTGTTGAACTGACATGCTGGAAAACCAACATCTGATCAGCGCTCGCAGCCAGTGGCTATGAGTGCTGATCAGTGTGTTCTGGTGGGGGGCAGTACCCCTGTCAGAATGCAAAGCTTAGCTGAAGAGATCACTGCACTAACATTGCTTGAGTTAGTACTGCTATCTGTAAGTTTATTTTTTTGTTCAGCCTGCTGGGTTAAAGGGAAAAAAGGTATACTTCAAACTTTGCCTAGGCTGAGACGACAATAACAATCTGCTGCAGACAGGAGGATGCTATTCCTCAGTTACCCTGTAATCAGACTGATCTGTGTCAGACATTGGTAAATGCAGCCAAGAACTATGCAGGCACCTAGGTTTAAAGCCTAATAGAGCCATTACAAATTCAATAGTTCAAATGGGAGGAGGCATGTTGCGCCGTGTCCGGGAGATCGCTCTTCTGACGTAGTCCCATGTGCAGGTACCTGCCCAGCTACCGACTTTTAAACAATTGTTGGAGATTGTTGAAAAAAAGTTGGATTTGCTCAATAAGTATTTTTTATCCCACTGAGCTGAACTATCACATTTCTATGGAAGGTTCAACTGGGATTTAAAGAATTGGGTTAGTTGTGAGCCAGAATCTCAGTCCAGGATGTTGGCCCTGAATAATGATTGAAAAAAGATGGCACCATCCTTCTGGAAATAAAGGCAAATAAAAGCATTATCAGGGAGTGCTCTGATCTTTTTTGTGAGGTAATAAATACTTGTAAGTGTTACACTTTCATATTATTTAAAATGCATGCACTCAAGGCTGAAAAATATATCTGATACCATGAATACTTCTCCTTCATTTACATGAAGGTATGTGTGGTCATGAATGCTCAGGAATCATCATTTTGGACCAGACATAGGAAGTCAGTTTTCACTTTGCATTTAGAATATTGAACTTCGTTTATTGCCTGTCATTTTGCTTTACATGTCATAGAAAATGAAAAAATGTTTTTGATGTGCATAGGCCAAAATAATAAATTGCCAAAGTCGTAAAAAAAAAAGATAGTCAAATCTTTGTATTCTATCCTTTATTTGATTACTATAGAAAGCATTATACATTTACTGAATTAAATAGTGCAAAGGGAAATTATCTCTTTGGTCCTAATGTATAATTTATTATCCAGCTAACCACAATAAATCCTATTAGTTCCTGTAAGGTATCATTTATACATCAACATTTTGCAGTCAGGTTATTGTTGAGTTTGCATCTTTTCCACATTTTCCACATAATTACTTTGTTACAAAGTATGCCTTATTATGACAAATAAATACTGTATCTCTGAGGGATAACACTGGAGAAAAAACAGGATGACTTCAGGTCAAAATGACCTGTCATTGGGCCAATGAAAATAATATAAGAGACCTAAATGTGGACATCAAGAAGTGTCAAGTTTGTAAATTTACTGTATATGTATTGTTTTTTTTTTTTTTTTTTAACCATCCTTGTTCTGATCCTTTACTTAAAAAACACCAATATATTATGCTACACTGTACATTTTATGAAATATAAATAAATAAATATAATCTGTAACATTAAACCATGCAATACACAGTTTTTGCTATTACACATTTGGAAAATTCTCAGACGACTGATTATATTTAGCACAGAAAATTGGAACAATAAAACCCAACATGCTTATTTTATATATTGAAAGAAAAGATTGTGCAATGTGTCTTTATTTATGTGTCCATTGCTATGTGTTTACAATGTACAGTACCTGGCAGCATACATTGTGGCAGGATACATAGCTTTACACTATGTCAATGTGAATGACACCACAAAGTTCTTTATTCTTGGGGCATATTTATAAAAATGTGAATGTGACTTTGTCTAGACATTCACTGGTGGTAAATCAATCACTGTCATTTAAAGTACATGCACCTGGCTGATTCACCTCTGTGAATTTTTGGTGAATGTCATATTAGCTTCTTTTTAAATATGCTCATTGAAGTACATGTCTGGGGTGAAGCCAAACTTCCAGATTGATTTAGAGCTCTGACACAGCACAGCATTCTTCATTGATCTGGCTGACTCCTAATGCCTATACTGCCTCATTTCCAGCTTCCTTTCCCTTCTACCTCTGCAGCTATGGTCAAAATTGTATTTTATACAGCACCCTACTATGGACACAGTTTCTGATGGACCAGAGGGCAAAAATCCTGAGGACTATTTAGTGACTTAAATATGTTATGGATACAGGCAGTTTCACTCATCTTTTTTTGCCATTCAAGTTACATGGGACTTCATTGAAAGGCCTTTCAAAACATATTACATTTTTAGAAACAAAGAGAAGATCCTTAAAGCATCCAGATCTATTAAAGATCTTAAACAAAACAATAAGAGGACTGGGATTCAGAGGATTGGCATAAATCCTTCTCCAGATCAGGGGAGGATCCAGAGTCTAATCTCGGAAGGGGCACTGCCAAAATTTTCGTGGGCAATTTGTCAGGGCAATGGCTGGTGTTGGCACTTCAATCATCATGGCACGGTGGTTGTATGGTGTCCGGGTGATTGAAGCGCATTATTACTATTATTACATTGTAATGTATAATGAAATAGTTCAACTCACCATAATGCAGAATCAGTGGGAGTCCTGAGCAGGTTACTTGGCACCAGATCCAGCTTTTCACTTGCCAGTGGCCAGTGACAGTGTCCCTGTTGTCCCAGAGTGAGGGCGGGCAGTGAGAGGTGATGTCATCTCTCTGCTGCCCGCGCCTGCACAGTAATGGCAGTCTTCTTGTAGATACAGAAATGAGGTGATGCCGGGGGGGGGGGGGGGCGGTGAGAGACAGTGGCGTCTCCAGCTTTCATATTTAGGGGGCACATGGGGGGACAGGGTCAAAAGTAGGGGGGATAGGGTGGATACAGCCAGGTGGAGGGGAGGACAGAGTGGGAGCAGTTAGGGGAGAACAGAGTGGGAGCAGTCAGGTGGAGGGGAGGACAGGGTGGGAGAAGCTAGGTGGAGAGAAGCACAGGGTGGGAGCAGCCAGGTGGAAGGGAGGACAGAGTGGGAGCAGCCAGGTGTAAAGGAGGACAGAATGGGAGCAGCCAGGTGGAAGGGAGGACAGAGTGGGAGCTGCCAGGTGGAGGGGAGGACAGTGTGGATGTAGCCAGGTGGAAGGGAGGACAGGGTGGGAGAAACCAGGTGGAGGGGAGGACAGGGTGGATGCAGCCAGGTGGAGAGGAGGAAAAGGTGTATGCAGTCAGGTGGAAGGGAGGACAGGGGGAGCAGCCAGGTGGAAGGAAGGACAGGGGGAGCAGCCAGGTGGAGGGGAGGACAGGGAGGGAGCAGCCAGGTGGAGGGGAGCACAAGGTGGGAGCAGCCAGGTGGAGGGGAGCATAGGATAGGAGCAGCCAGGTTGAAGGTAGCACAAGGTGGGAGAAACCAGGTGGAGGGGAGCACAGGGTGGGAGCAGCCAGGTGAAGGGAAGGACAGGGTGGATGCAGCCAGGTAGAGGGGAGCACAAGGTGGGAGCAGCCAGGTGGAGGGGAGGACATGGTGGATGCAGCCAGGTGGAGGGGAGGACAGGGTGGGAGCAGCCAGGTGGAGGGGAGGATAGGGTGGGAGCAGCCAGGTGGAGGGGAGGATAGGGTGGGAGCAGCCAGGTGGAGGGGAGCACAAGGTGGGAGCAGCCAGGTGGAGGGGAGGACAAGGTGGGAGCAGCCAGGTGGAGGGGAGGACAAGATGGAATAAACCAGGTGGAGGAGAGCACAAGGTGGGAGCAGCCAGGTGGAGGGAGCACAAGGTGGGAGCAGCCAGGGGGAGGGGAGCACAATATGGGAGCAGCCAGGTGGAGGACAGGACAAGATGGGAGCAGCCAGTTGGAGAGGAGCACAAGGTAGGAGCAGCCAGTTGGAGGGGAGGACAGGATGAGAGCAGCCAGGTGGAGGGAAGAACAAGGTGGGAGCAGCCAGTGATAAGATCCTGTATCTCTATGGAAGCCTGCATCCCCGCCCTCCTCATCCCCCCACCTGGAGGTAATTTCTTACCTTGGGGGATATATAATATAATGACTGTCACTTTCTCTCTGGCTCCCTCCACCTGACAGCCTTGTGGCCACTCTTCTCCTCTCACTGGCCTCTCTCCCCTCCTCCTCCTCTTCCCTCTCCCGCTCGGCATGTTGGGGGCTGCAGTGCACTCTCAGGAAATCGTCCTGGGGCCTGCTGGAATCCAGGACTACATGTCCCATAATCCTCTAGTTGTTGTTTCCCAGCCATTGGCCCTGAATGTCGCCAATAGGAGCTGCAATTGCCGGGTGAATGAGAGCTGCTCAGGTCAAGGAGGAGAAGGAGGGGTGGAAATCCCCCGCAGCTTCGGCTCTGCCTGTGTCCCTTCAAAGAGCCTGTCAGTTTCAGCGCTGCTGCCCTGTGTCGGTGGCACGTTAATTGGGGGGGCACAGCATAATGTTGCCACTGGTGAGAGATGAGAGCGCTCACTCACCCGCCGAGTCAACAGCCAGCCTGCTCACACACCTGCAGTGGCGACCTGCTCAGCAGCCTGCCCGCTAAGTCACCGAAAGCCTGCTCACTATTTTCTATGGGGGGGGGGGTTGTCCCTTGCCTCCCCCCCAATTCGCCCCTTCTCCAGATCCTACAAAGGAATTTTCAACTGCACCCTGATAAAAGCCAACCTCAAGGTACTCACAAGATGGTACCTATTCCCTACTAGACTGGCTACCATATATCCCTCCTCCTCCCCATTATGCTTCAGGGGATGTCACACACTTGGCATGATGATACATGCATGGTGGGAATGAAAATCAGAGGGTACTGGAACAAAATATTTCACCTTATCTGCAGAGTCACTGGCTATGCGATCCCGCAGACTCCCTCAGTAGCTCTACTTAATTCCCCCATCACAAAAACTCCCAAACATACCCAAAAATTAATCCTCTTTATGCTGCTGGGAACCAAATTATCCATAGCTAAAGCCTGGAAACAAACCAAGGACTCCATCTTATCAACTAAAAGAACGATCTTATGGATAATGACCCAAGGAAAGATAGTAAGCACTATTCTAGATGATTCTAAATAATTTGAAGCGATCTGGGAACCATGGGCCCAACATGTTGGTATCTCTATCCTACATGGATCCATCTGTACATAAGTGGACGAGGGGACCTCTTGGTGGCCGACAGGTATCTTCCTACTCTTCTCTACTCTACCTCTTCCTTTTATTTTTCTTCTTTTCTTCTTTCTTTACTTCACTATAAGATTACATAGACACATGACATTGTCTTTAAGTTCAGAGTTCCTTATCTTTAGCGGGGACCAGAAACTCAATGTTCACTTGTTTGTCCATCCAAAATGGTTTACATTGTGACTCCTTCTAGCCACTAATTTAATAAACTAATCAATCCAGTTACCCAGTAATGCTTGGAGGTACAAAGTATATCCCAGTTTAAGGTTGTAACATGAGCTCTAAGGTCTAGGGATGGGAGGCGGTAACTCCAGCTACCCCCCGACACAGCGTGTTCCCATAGGGGGTGTCGGAGGTGGGGGTGATCTCATCAACTCACTACTAGTACCCTCAAGCATCCGTTGTATGTACTATAATACTTATTGTACACATGTAATAATTCTGGTTCTACAAGTTTCTTCCACTGATTATTTTGCTTCTGATTTGCGAAATGTCATAATTACCTTTCTCTGTACTGATGTCTTATTGAAATTCATAAAAAATTTTGAAAGAAAAAAAAAACAATAATGCTATTGCCATCTACCAGGATCTTTTGGCTGCAAAAACAGAGTACAAGTTTTAGAAATGTAAAAAAAAATGCTCGGGAAGCAAAGTCTTATCTACTGTGTGTTATATTTTGTTAAGTTTTGTATGATTGACAAAGGCATACTTTATTTTTTCATCACCCCAGGAGAAGACAACTATTTGTTGGACACTAAACAGTACTCTGGCAACTGTTGGTCCTCTAATTGCATTTGAACCCAGACATCCACATGGTAGATCTTCTTTAATGGATTCTGATGACTAATATATACTTTATGAAAAATATCATCTGGTCCTGTAAGTACATGTTTACTACCTCTTGCAGCTGTTTGAAATTCTCAGTATTTTTTTCTTTCTCTGGAATATAACTAACACCTGTACCTGAACTTGCTGGTTCCTCTGTGCACCCACTAGGTGCCCGTTGACAAGTTGTGGATTCCCAGGGCAGTTGTCCCCTTCCACTGTGGTCTACACTTAGTCTAAATATATGACTGCTCTGGCTCCAACAGATACCTTTATGACTATTTGACCACAACTATAGCCTAGATAGATACTCAAATGAATTTAATGCTAAAACACTTATGATGACTACCTTTTATATTCTGGGAATTATCATCTGCTCCTGGCTGTAATTTTTGAGGTCTGGATCTGATATCGTCTGTGCCTCTCAGTCCCTTGCAGGATACATCATTGATCATTCTTGGACATACAGGTCACCTGTTTCACTTCATTGTAGTTATCAATACCCGATGTTCACCAACTCATCAAGTGAGTGAGTGAGCAGATGGAGACAGTCAGCAGAAAGAGAAGTGGGGTCTTTTGCCATTGCAATGAGCAGAGAGAGACAGCAGCGAGCAATAAGAAAAGTATGGGCATTTGTCACTGCAGTGAGGTGAGGGGGATAAAAGCAGTTAAGAGGAAAAGCAGAGGTGCTGCCTAGTACCGCAGCAAGACGATGGAGACAACAAAGGGAAATATGAAAATTAGGGACACTGTATCACAACATAGGGGAAACAACAGAGACAAAGGAAGAGGGTGTGCTGCCTGGCTCTGCAGCAAGCAGAGGAAGACAGAAGAGGGCAGGTAAAGGGGGACACTTCAGCAAGCAAAGGGATTTAGCAGGGGCAAGGAAATGAATTATGTTGTATATGGTACTGCAGCAAAAAAAAAAAAAATGTGAGGCAACATAGGGGAAGGGAAGATGAGGGGTGCTAACATGCAGAAAGAAGATAAGGAGACAGCAGAGGACAATAAAATAGAAAGGGAGGAGAGCTTATTGCACCGCTTTGATTTGAGGTATGGGATGGAGTTAAAGAGGAGGGTCCTGTATATTAAGAGAGAGGGAGAGCAGCGGGATAAAGATTGGGATAAAATCTTAGGAACAAAGAACACGGAGGAGAAATGGGTATGCTTTAAGAGCATATTAAATAAGGGCATTAGCCAGTGCATCCCAATGAGAAATACATTTAAAAGAGCTAATAAAAGTCCTGGGTGGCTTAACTCCAATGTAAAAATGCATATAAAAGCAAAGGAAAAGGCCTTCAAAAAATACAAGGCTGAGGGTTCATCATCAGCATTCCAACATACAAAGAATGCAACAAGAAATGTAAGGGTGCAATCAGGGCGGCTAAGATAGAATACGAAAGGCGGAGGAGAGTAAGAACAATCCCAAGAATTTCTTTAAGTACATTAATAGTAAAAAAGGGAGGTCAGATCATATTGGTCTCATAAAGAATGATGAAGGGAATCTGGTTACTAAGGATGGAGAGATGGCGAGCATATTGAATTTATTATTATCCTCAGTCTTCATAGGGGAATTTGGGGGCTTCAGTAACCAAAACTGCAATTTATCCTTGTGACACGTCACAGGAAGCACCCTCATGGCTAACAGAGGACAGAATTAGGAATAGACTTGAAACACTTAACAATAATAAGTCACCGGTACCAGATGGCTTGCACCCCGAGGGTCCTTTAGGAACTAAGCCAAGTAATTGCCAGACCATTTTTGCAAATTTTTACAAACAGTCTACTGAATGGAATGGTACCAGCTGATTGGAGAAAAGCCAATGTAGCACCAATATTTTAAAAAGGGCCAAGATATATCCCTGGGAAGTACAGACCAGTTAGCCTAACATCAATTGTATGCAGGCATTGGGAGGGATGATAAGGAATTATATACAAGATTTTAGTAATAACAACGATACCATTAGCAGTAATCAGTATGGATTCATGAAGAATCGTTTTTGCCAAACCAATCTATTAACCTTCTATGAGGAGGTGAACTGCCATCTAGAGAAAGGAAGGCCTGTAGACGTGGTGTATCTGGATTTTGCAAAAGCATTTGATAGAGTTCCTCATAAACGTTTACTGTACAAAGTAAGGTCAGTTGGCATGGACCATAGGGTGAGTACATGGATTGAAAACTGGCTACAGGGGCAAAATCAGAGGGAAGTGATAAGTGGGGAGTACTCGGAATGGGCAGGTGTGGAAAGTGGTGTCCCCCAGTGTTCTATCCTGGGACCAATCCTATTTAATTTATTCATAAACAACCTGGAGGATGAAATAAACAGTTACATTTCTGTATTTGCGGATGATACTAAGCTAAGCAGGGCAATAACGTTGTTTAATGTTGAAAATGTAAAATAATATATTTGGGTGGCAAAAATAGGTATGCAATCTACTCACTGGGGGGAGAACCTCTGGGGGAATCTAGGATGGAAAAGGACCTGGGGGTTCTAGTAGATGACAGGCTCAGCAATGCCATGCAATGCCAAGCTGCTGCAAGCAAAGCAAACAGAATATTGCATGCATGAAAAAGTGGATTATCTCCAGAGATTAAACAATAATTCTCTCACTCTACAATACTCTGGTCTGGCCGCACCTGGAGTATGCTGTCCAGTTCTGGGCACCAGTCCTTCAGGAAGCGTGCTGGAACTGGAGATAGTCCAGAGAAGGGCAACAAAATGAATAGAGGGTCTGGAGGATATTAGTTATGAGGAAAGGTTACGAGCACTGAACTTGTTCTCTCTGGAGAAGAGACGCTTGAGAGGGGATATGATTTCAATGTACAAATATCGTACTGGTGACCCCACTATAGGGATAAAACTTTTTCGCATAAGGGAATTTAATAAGACATGCGGCCATTCACTAAAATTAAAAGAAAAGCGGTTTAACCTTGAACTGCGTAGAGGGTTCTTTACTGTAAGAGCAGTAAGGATGTGGAAATCTCTTCCACAGGCAGTGGTTTCAGCAGGGAGCATCGATAATTTCAAAAAAACTATGATATAGGCACCTGAATGACCACAACACACAGGGATACACAATCTAATACAGACAGAAAATCACACACATAGGTTGGACTTGATGGACTTTTTTTTCAACCTTGCCTACTATGTAACTATGTAACTATGTTGCAGCGAGATGATGGAGGCACATAAACTGACCACGACATCATAGATCAGCAGCCATGATTATCGTGGTCAGCACACTAAGGGGGACACAGGAACAGGCAGGTTCAACCAGGTATATTTTAAGATATAGGAGTGCACGTCACTTACATGCCATTGTCACACCATCATAAAGCCTTAAATCTTTCCAGCAATGACTGACCTTGTTAACATTGCTTCTGGTGCAAAACACTGCATCTCCACTGCATGCATATGGGTTGAGTGTAGGACCTGGCGCTTTAAACCTCTAGTCATTACAAATGACAACTAGATCCCCAATGGATTGGAATAATAGATATTCCTTATATTTCTTTCCTTTGAATGGTCCCTTTCACATTTTCAGTAAAGCGTTACACCTGTAAGTCCATTTCCCATGAATGCTAATGTTTTTCTCTCTCAGAGCCCACTGTGTATCATTAACTGTTTGCATTGGATACACCATCCTAAAATCCCAGCTGCAGATGGGATTTGGTTACACCAACCGATACTTTTCACAAAACCGTACCCTAAAACTGCCACCCGTAACATTGCCCTGGGGTGTTTTTTCAGTTAGTGTACGTTAATTTCCATTAAACATTTGCATGATTTTCCTAACAGCTGGGATGAAAGCAATACGTTCAATATTTGACTGTGATCTGCCCATCTTTCCATTAAACAGCTGACCCTTGGGGATATTTACTGGTGGCTTAGGAGACGTGCCAGTCTGGTCTTCTATACAAAAATATAATCTTACTTTCAAAAGCTGGGTAGAGAAACCCAGAAGAGTTAGCATAATATTTACATTGCTGATTAATTTATCATATACTTTAAACACACGTAGCGCTAACTGGTTCTGACAAAGTTATAAATAGTAGAAAGGCTTAAGGACCACACAAGCAGATTTTTCCTTAAATGCACAATTAACTATTAAAACTGTCATAGATGCAGATTAATTAGACATGCAAAGACTCACATGGACTCACGTGTATGCATGAATGGAGTTAGAGTTCAAGGATAACTGATATTCATATTATTATTGGACGTCTTTAATAGCTTCCACTGTTCAGTGTTAAACAAAAGGCCATTATGGAAATGGCAATATACAATTATGAAAGGATGTGTAAGATGGTGTAAAAGTCCAGCTGCAATTAATATGTTTATGCACTTATTTGTTTCGTTATTTATATTTTTTTCTGCAAGGTCTGCAGTTTGTAGCGTGTAATATTCATTACGCTTATTTTACCTATGTAAGAAGATGCGTGACTGAAAAACTAAGATGTGTGCAAGTTCTATAAATGAGTCACAGAAATGCCACTGTTCACAGTAGATGAGTATATTCAGATAAGCACTACCTTAGATTAGAATCACTTTTACTTTGTTAAAGCCTAAGCTTAGTAAAAAGAGGTTTAAACAAATTAACTGTAGCACCCTCTACCATAGGTAGGTTCTAGCATAGGATTTTATGCTTGGGAAACTGTCAGCACAGGTAAATTTAGGCAGGCCTACGCTTTGAGCTAGGCCTGTCTGTTTTGATCTGGGGGCAGGGAGCGGTTAGTGTAGCAGCCGGTGTGACCACCTGTGCTTCAGTGCTGAAGCGCCTCACCTGCTTCATGGGAGAATGTTCTGGAAGAGGGACAGGGCCTAGAACTGGAGTGGCAGGCACCTCATGTGGGAACCCTGACCAATCCCCAACTGGAATTGGCAGGGGGGTGGGCCTCCTATATAAGCTGAGGTAACAGGCCACTGGGAGGGGTTGTCGGCCGGGAGAAGTGGAGAATGGAGTACTAGACAGCAGCAGGAGGGCACCCCCATATGGCGAGGGGTGCGCCGATCGCAGGAGGAGGCCCGGAGAGGCTTGTGAGGGAACTTCACCTTTACACGGTCATTGGTGAAGTCTTCATCATTACATGGTCATTGATGAGGAACTCCTGGAGCAGAGGGGCAGGTGAAGCTGTCAGAACGTAAGATCCAGTTAAGTTCTCCATCATAGACTCGGGGGAAAGAGAGGTCGGTGAGTGTACCACAGTGGAGGGCTGGATGTGGAGACATGCCAGGAAGTCTGTGAGGGAACTTCACCTTTACACGGTCATTGGTTAAGTCCTCATCATTACATGGTCATTGATGAGGAGTCCCAGATCAGAGGAGAGACTGTGGGGAATAGTGTCAAATCTATGTGGCCCGAGGGCACAGGATTTGCAAGCTGGGCTAGCTGGGAACAGTAGTCTACCATTCAGCACATGCTTTTAACCTACTAGGCCTCCGGGGAGAGGTACTGCAGGCCTCTGGCCTAGTAGCAGCAAGCAATCAGAGTCAGCATTAGAGACTATTCAGAGTGGGTTCTTTTGCATACAGAAGAAGATGTGACAAGAAATTAATGCGCTACAGTATAAGTTTGTGCAGGAGGAGAGGATTTCTGGTAACTTCACCCCTACACGGTCATGGGTGAAGTCCCCATCTTTACACTGTCATTTATGAGGAATTTCTGGAAGCAATAGTCTGCAGGAGCTACGCAGAGGAGGAGCAATAGTCTGCATGGTGATGCAGGGAAGCGACTGTAGTTGTTATGCATGCACATCATTCCTTCAGACTCAAACTAAGTTCTAATCTATAAAACCTATAAATATGATGGCAAAGTGATCTGATCTATGGGCATCCCATATACCCCTTTCCCCAACCAAGTTGTACCCCCCCAATAAACAAAAACAAAACAAAGAAAATGGCTGTTCATTGTCTTTGAAGTGATATATGGGAGTCTGGCAGCGGGGTGATATGGTGGATGTTTGTTACTAGTGGCAACTACACCGCTACATAACACTAGGTACATTGCTTACAGTCAATGTGATGTGTTCCATGTGCAGCTGTTTCCTGCTTTTGTTAAAATCTATTGTCCGCTGATCCCTCCACACCCCCCCCCCCCCCCCCATCATAATCTTCCAGTGCTGCAGGGTTTAACAAAGCTGAACCAGTCATATGCACTCCTCAAGAATGCCCATTATGCCCCTCCTTTCTGCCCCCTTCTGCATTTATAGAAGCTGTACTATAGCTTCCATAAATAAAAGGCAATCTAAGTGGATAATTGATAGGCCTACCCCTCCATTCATAGATCGTGTTTCATTCATAGAAGCTATAGTACAGCTTCTATGAATAGATGAGGGGAAAAGGGTGGGCATAGTTGTTACACTTGATGAGTGCATATGGTCCCTTGGCTCTGTTAACCACCATGGCATCAGAAGATTATGGTGGCGGGGGTAGGGGATTTCAACTATATCTGCAGTCAGCAGCAGAAGGGACACATCACACTGACTGTAAAGACATTTTCTAAAACCTTTTTTGACCAAGATTAAGCTTAAAGACCAGTTATGCTGGTAGAGATGAAGTTCTTAAAATTGCATTGACAGAATCATTTGATCTGCTTCTTGGATCTAGTTAGCAAATTTCAGTTCTGCTTATATTTAAAATACTCCTTATTTTCAAAAAAAAGTATTGTAAAATCATGTCTGCTCTTTTTAAACATTTGACATCTTTACCAATTCACAGAGAGGGAGTCGCATCTGATAGACCGTTGATCCGCCCCGTGAAGATCCGCTGCTCAGCGGGGATCGCACAGCTGATCCCCGCTGAGCCGGCTGATGACAGGGCAGTCCCTGCACTCTGTGCAGGGACCGCCCTGTCAGTTCTCCGCTCTCCTCTATGGGAGATCAAATGAACACGGACCGTCTGTCCGTGTTCATCCGATCCGCTCTGCAGACGGATGAAAAAATAGGGTTTTCCTCCGTCTGCAGAATCGGACAGTAGCGGAGGCGGACGATAGCGGGTGTCAGCGGATGCTCATCCGCTGACACCCGCTATCCCATAGACATGCATGTATGTCCGTTTTTCATCCAAAAACGGATGGATGAAAAACGGACATACGGTCCGCATGTGTGAAAGGGGACTAAGTGTCTCAAGAAATGAGATACACCTGATGTACTGAAGGCAGTGACGATCCTGACCTCCCTGGGGCCCTAAGCAAAATTCTGCTAAGGGGCCCTCTACTTGACCCGTGATGCCGTGAGCTATGTAAACTATTTGCTCCCAAAACAATCCTCCCTCCTTTAAACAAAACAGTCAAAGAATAAGTACAACAATATAGAACAGAATGAGGTCCCCAGAGAGCCCCCCTTACATCAGGGTCCTCAGAGATCCCCCCTTACATCAGGGTCCTCAGAGAGCCCCTCCTTACACCAAGGTCCCCAAAGAGCCCCCCTTACACAAGGGTCCCCAGACAGCCCCCCTTAAATCGGTGTCCTCAGAGAGTCTCCCCCTACATCAGGGTCCCCAGAGAGCCTCCCCCTACATTAGGGTCCCTAGAGATCCCCCCTTACATCAGGGTCCCCAGAGAGCCTCCCCCTACATTAGGGTCCCCAGAGAGCCCCCCTTACATCAGGGTCCCTAGAGAGCCTCCCCCTATATTAAGGTCCCCAGAGAGCCTCCCCCTACATTAGGGTCCCCAGAGAGCCTCCCCTTACATCAGAGTCCCCAGAGAGCCTCCCCTTACATCAGGGTCCCCAGAAAGCCCCTCTTACATCAGGGTCCCCAGAGATCCCCCTTTACATCAGTGTCCTCAGAGAGCCCCTCCTTACATCAGGGTCCCCAGTGAGCCTCCCTACTTACATCAGGGTCCCCAGGGGGTATCCCCCTACATCAGGGTCCCCAGAGAGCCTCCCCTTACATCAGGGTCCTCAGAAAACCCCTTCTTACATCAGGGTCCCCAGAGAGCCCCCCTTACACCAGGGTCCCCAGAGAGCCTCCCCTTACATTAGTGTCCCAAGAGAGCCTTCCCTCTTAAATGAGTATCCCCAGAGAGCCCCTCCTTACACAGGGTCCCCAGAGAGCCCCTCCTTACACAGGGTCCCCAGAGAGCCCCCCCTCTGACATTAGTGTCCCCAGAGGGCCCCGTCTTTACATCAGTGTCCCCAGAGGGCCCCGTCTTTACATCAGTGTCCCCAGAGGGCCGTCCTTACATCAGTGTTCCCAGAGGGCCCCGTCCTTACATCAGTGTTCCCAGAGGGCCCCGTCCCTACATCAGTGTTCCCAGAGGGCCCCGTCCTTACATTAGTGTCCCCAGAGAGCCCCCCTCTTACATTAGTGTCCCCAGAGGCCCCCTTCCTTACATTAGTGTCCCCAGAAAGCCCTCCCTCTTACATTTGGGCCCCCAAACAGCTGACTTCCCCCCTTGCAGAGGTTCCCCTGTACTTGGCTGGTGGAGGTGGGAGGCGGCGATCGGCAGCTATATGGTGTCCACAGGCAGGGGGATCTCCATGGGGCTAGTAGTTCTATCTCCGAATGTATACAGTGGAGAGGGGAGGGGCCTCTGACCTGGGTATCAGCAACAGTGTTCAAGCAGAGTGAAAGTGAAACTGATACCTGCCTGGGTCAGAGGCCCCTCCCTTCTCCTCTCCACTGTATACACTGAGAGTACTACAAACCCCAGGGAGATCCCGCCGCCCACTCAGGCACCATAGAGCTGCAGATCGCCACCTTCCACCTCCTCCCACCTCACCTTACTGCACTCTAAACGGCCAGCCAGAGGTGCAGGGGGGGGTGCTGGGTCTTGGGGGCCCCCCCACAGCGGCGGGGCCCTAAGCAGCTTGCATAGTGTGCCTATAGGGCCAATCGGCTCTGACTGAAGGCCTGATCAAATGTGATCAATTTTCAGTGATTGGCACCATAGTTTGTAGACTCTATAACTTTCACAAAGACCAAATAATATACACTAATTTGGGTTATTTTTACCAAAGATATGTAGCAGTATAAGATTTGGCCAAAATGTATGAAGAAAAATTAATAATTAGCAAAATATTATGACAGAAACAAAGAAAAAGGAATTTTTTTCACAAAATTTAAGATTTTTTTATTTATAGCACAAAAAATAAAAAAAACACTAGTGATTAAATACCATCAAAAGAAATCTCTATTTGTGTGACAAAAAGAACACAAGTTTCATATGGGTACAGTGTTGCATGACTGAGTAATTGTCATTCAAACTGCGAGAGCGCTGAAAGCTGAAAATTGGTCTGGACAGGAAGGGGGTGTAAGCGCACTGTATTGAGATGGTTAATATTAATGAACCAGCACTGATCTACTGAAACTTTTGGCCAAATCCACCAACACGTTTTTGTATACAATGTTTAATGTAAGTAAAAAATGTAAATATTAAAATTAGGTATTAAAATGTGTTAGGCATATAGTGAATTAGTAGGGGTAATATGAAGCTGGACAAAATAGTAATTTAAAATGATATTTTCAGCTGTACTAATAAATTCAGGTTTTTGTTTCATTTGGCAATGCAAAGAACATTCTAAAATACCAAATGCAGCAATTCATAGCAATCAATCAGAGGTCATATTTCACTAAAAAGCTGCAGCAAATGAAATCTGAATAATTTTTAGGGGTTACTGAACATTATCATTGTAGCTGTAGTGCCATATTCTTGGCTGAATTCTGAATGATTTCATGATCTTTTAGTATAGTACAATATACAGTACAGTATTTTGTTTAACTTTTTATCTATATTAGCTATATTTCTAAAATGATGCTTTCTCCAATCTGATATTTCATCCAATATATTGTCAATGGTACACCAATAACAGGCTACATTTTTTCTTACTACAGTATATACTCTGTCATTCTCTCAGTTTTGCCCCTTTTCATATCTATCTCTGTCTTTTTCCAGCCAGGGGGCTTTCAATAAACTAGATAGGATCAACAAGCCAGATGCAAGTCATCATATACTTAAAATGCTAATCATCATACATAGGTCTGTCTGATCCCTTGGTACATTGTAATTGTTATTAGGCTATGTAGGTATTTAAAACTAGTTACAGATCCACCATGACACTGTTTACCTTTTTTTTTCTTCAGGCAACATCTTGAACTGACCAAGTGAAATATTTTTTTAGGCAGAACTCTGTTACATGTAGTATATCTACATCTTCTACTGTTGTGTATTCTGCTAAAGCTGCACTGTTTTAATCAGTGCCATGTATTTAAAAATGTTAGTAGATACACTATTTGTGGAGGAACATGAGTGCATGTTACATATATATTTTATATTTTGATCTTTGTACTCCAGCTGTAACATGTCTTTATTATTTACCATTTAATGAAAATTGGTATTTTGTAAATTAAAGCATATTTCTACTTTTGCAGCCAAACTGGGATATACTTCATATTTGTTACATGATCCCATTAACGTAGCATAACTTAAAGAAATATTTAAAGTGGAACTTTAGCCAGTACTATATTCACATTCTTCATTATCAGCTATAAGCTGGATTTTTAACACTGTCAATCCTAACTAAAGATTTAAAATTTAGGGAAATTTCAAAGCCATGAGCCTGTGGTTTTCTGGAAAAATTTATATTTTTGGAAAATTTTAAATAAAATCAGTGTGGAGTAGTTTTACAAATTGAAATCATTTTGATTTTCAGCTGTCATTTTATCTATAAATATAAGTTTTGTGTAATTTTGGAAGGCAGTGGTTTGCAACACTTCCTTACTTGAAGATGCTGCTGGTGAAGAAACACTTTGTGATGATCCAGAAGCAGTAGAAAGAGTGTTTCTGGAATGGGAACTCTGGATGGAAAAGCTACTTGCACTTTCATAATGGTCATCATCATTTAATTACATAAAGTATTTTTTTAATGTATTTAGGGCACCTCTGGCATGCAAGAATGTGTTTTGCCATCCATGTAGCATTTGGAAAATAATATTTCTTCTCTTAATATTTGCAAATTGCAGCTTTCGTCTCTGTGGAAATGTTCCCAAACTCTAGATGTTGGCCTCACCATTTTATCGAGAGGATGAAAAGAAAAAACGATTTACTGACCAGACAATAGGTAAACATTATGCTGTGATGGTGGAGAACATTATTAGGAATCATTTAAAGGTTATAAAGATAAACAATTTTTCAGACAAATCTACCCTCTTACCTGTCAATTAAGGCCTGAGAGGGCAGAAACTTCATCATCAATCATCTGCTGTATCCCAACAATCACCCAACTGTAGGAGGTACAGGATGGAGCCCACAAGCAAACTAAACTGGAGCCTTTCCCCTGCAATGCCCTCTAGTGGCAAAAAATACAGTTTCTTTTTTTGGGAACTGTATTGAGAAGTGCAGTGTTACTTTAATTTCATTACAGTACTTTCTTGTCTTCAGAGAGAACTTGCAATAATTTTAGACTTTACATAACGTTTCAGAAATGTTTCATTAAATGTTATATGGTTTGATTACCATGTCATATATATATTATTTATTATTGTAAAATAACATATTCCACACTCCCTTTTTTTTTCAATTTTTCTGGAAAAAAATGGCAGTTTTTTTTTTCCAGGCCTTCCCATCTCTCATCCTAACAAAGAGTTAAACATGTAGAACCTGTCCTCCTTCATTGTATGTTAATGAGGCATGGGACACTCTGTACTGTATTGGGACAAAGACTGTCCAGAAATTATTAGAATCAGCCATGACACCTTTTCCGTAGAAAGGTAAGAAATATTTCCTTTTTTAGGTATGCGGTGGGAATAGGAACACATAACAAAACATATAGTGGGATTTTCTCAAATTTGCCTGCAAAAGTGGAAATACCCTTCAACCACTTGCCTACTAGACACTTTCAACCCCTTCCTGCCCAGGCTGTTGCACTTTGAATGAAAATTGCGTGGTCATGCAACACTGCAACCATATGGAATTTTTATAATTTTTTTCACGCAAATAGAGCTTTCTTTTGGTGGTATCTAATCACCACTGGGCTTTTTATTTTTTGCTAAACAAACAAAGAAAAGCTGAACATGTTGGGAATTTTTTTTTTCATAGTTTGTTATAAAATTTTGCAAACAGGTAATTTTTTTCCTTTACTGAGATGCGCTGATGAGGCTGCACTGATGGGCACTGATAGGTGGCACCAATGGGCACTGATGAGGCGGCACTGGTGGGCACTGATGAGGAGGCTAGACACAGCTGATAATGTGGTAAATGGCCACTGTGATTGGCCCTTTTACCCTGATCTGTGATCAGCTGAGTCTGGAGGACTCAGCGATTACAGAACACACAGCCAATGCGCCCCCTGCGGCAGCATGATTTACTGAGATGCGCTGATGAGGCTGCACTGATCAGTGTAGATGTCCCTTTAACACAAGCCCGTTATTGGCTCTCTTATCCCTTGTGTTTACATCGTGTTCAGCTGTCATTTTTAAACAGCTGATCATGTGGTAAAGGGCCATTGTGATTGACCCTCTAACCCTGATCTGTGATCAACTGAGCCTGAAAATAGAAATGATAGGCAAAACATAATATATATATATATATATATATATATATATATATATATATATATATATATATATATATAAATACCTTTTTTGATCACATATTCTGTGTTTTTAGCTGCATAAGGGGCTTAGAGAGGTGGGGGTGGATAAACAGCAGTACACTTCTTTTCCCAGTGAATGGCTGTGCAGGGGGGTTGTCAGCACAAATCTGATCATTGGAGGAAAGGCAGGCTGTTCTCCCAGCACAGCTAGAAAACTGACCATGCGGAGATATTCTCTCATACCTAGCATGGTCAGTTTGAAATAGGAAGGTAGGGCGACTGGCGGGATCACCAGGCATTTCACACAAAGGAAGACATGCAAAGAGAGGAGGATACTTTTTAAGACAAGGAAATGGTACAACAGATACATATCAGGAATATGAAATGTTGAGGTAACATGCTCTTTAACTGTTAATTTTGTCTAAGTTGGAGGAGAAGTGCTATTATTTACCTGATCCTTCTCTTTCCCAGCAGAGAGTGCTCCCCTTCACTCCAGCAGTGAGCTATCACCCTGCATTGGTCTTGATGCCAACAGGACCTTAGATTGCTGGTGTCTGGGGAAGAAGACACTGCAGGGCTACCCTGTTTCCCCGAAAATAAGACCTAGCGTGATTGTCGGTGATGGCTGCAATATAAGCCCTACACCCCAAATAAGCCCTACCATGTTTCCCCGAAAATAAGCCCTACCCTGAAAACAAGACCTACAAGGACTTTAAATAGGGCTTATTTGGGGGGTAGGGCTTATATTGCAGCCATCGCCGACAATCACGCTAGGTCTTATTTTCGGGGAAACAGGGTAGCAGTGCAGAGAAGTGGAGGATCAGCTAAGTAAAGCTTCTTTTTTGTGTCCCCAGACCTAAATTAGTAATTAACCTTTGCACTCCAAGTGCAGCCCCCCTGCATGGGTAATGTTAAAGTTTCCAGGAGTTGGGCTATAAGTTAACATAAGTTAAATAAGTTAAAGTTAACACAGGTCAGAAGGTTGTCTCTCTTCATTCCCTGACTGCTTTCTTTAGACAGGCCATACAGAGTTTCAACCAGAAATCTAAAGCTTAAGCTTTGTTTTGATTTTATGTTGGGGGAAAAAACTCCTTTCAGCTTGCTGCTTTACCATATGTATATTTATTATAACAGCAAAATTACATGGTAGGACCAGTAGGTCCATTGAACTGCATGTATTTCCTTATTATAGAATGTAAAGCCTTTCAAGTCTAAAGCAGAGGTGGTCAGGAAGAAGCTGCAGAAGACAAAATCTTACAGGTGTAAAGTGTTGCGCTGCATATCATCATTGGATGTACAGCCATCAGCTATTTTTTATACCCATATATATCGTAGGTTGCTACAGATTTCAACATTTGGTTGCTTCACTCTACCTTAGCAAAAAAATAAAATACTGTAAAAGTAGGAAATAAAATGGTGACAATGGTGACAAACTGTAGTAACCAATGTTGTCACACTTGCAGTGATAGGGAACTTTAACGTCTAATGCCGCGTACACACGAGAGGACTTTTCGACAGAAAAGGTCTGATGGAACGAATCCATCGGACAATTCGATCGTGTGTGGGCTCCATCGGACTTTTGCTGTCGAAAAATCCAACAGACTTTAGAAATAGAACATGTTTTAAATTTTCCCACCGGAACTCCACTGGACCCAGTTCCTATGGAAAAATCTGCTCGTCCTTTGTGCTAGTCCGACGGACAAACAACGACGCTAGGGCAGCTACTGGCTACTGACTACGAACTTCCTTATTCTAGTCTGGTCATACGTCATCACGTTCGAATCCATCAGAATTTAGTGTGATTGTGTGTGGCCAAGTCCGTTCATTCGAAAAGTTCGTCGGAACTTTGTCGAAAGTCCGTCCGAAAGACTGTCGGACCTAGTCCGTCGAAAATCCGCTCGTGTGTACGCGGCATAAGTGTCCTTTGAAACCCTTATTCCTTTACCTGTGAATAAATATGTCGTTCTACAAAATGAAAAAACTTTTGAATTTAAGTCTTTAGTCATGTAGACTTACCAGTTATTAGATAGAACTGACTGTTTTTTCTGTGCCAAATCTTAAGCCATTAGCAACCAATCTTTTATACTATGTATGTCCTATACTTGGTAATCCTCACATGTGGTGTGTTTTTAGTTTTTGCAAAAACGGTTTGCTTTGACTAATGGGATTTTTTTTAAGCGTGTGAAAAAATGTTCATTTAAAGAAGACAAACATCATCCCTGATTGATGTTGCTGACTTTGTTCTAATGAAGTCATTTGTAGTGATTTTGCAGGCTGTTGATTAATGAGGAAAGCAATGCACTGACAGTTCCATTGAGAACACTACTAAATAATGCAATGTTCTTATTATCACTTCATTAATGGTAACCAGAATGGACAGAATAATATCTTTCATTGAAACAAATGTGTTTAGATTTAAGGCATCTCTGATTTGTCTTGCCATGATGTAGAGGATAAATGTTAGAACTGTCGACCTGCCCTTCTTACCTGCACCTGCAGTGTAATGTCCAACTTTAGCCCAAACGTATGCATAGACTTGGAAAAGGTAAATGCTTCAATTTTTTTCTATTGCTGTCCATGAAGAAATTTCACCTCACTTACTGTCCCTCTGACAGCCTGTAACAGCAAAACAAGAATCAAAGGCAGCTGTCATCACTGGGACAGGAAGGAACAGACAGCAATAATTACATGACTGAGGTTATACCCTTCCCTGCTTACAAAAAAAAGAGAGATTTGTCGCACTCCTTCAAGGTAAGTAGTATGAGGGTTCTTCAAAACGTTTCTGCACTTTTTTAATTCTATTAAATATAAAAAAGTGTGGAAACTTTTTGAAGAACCCTCATATATTCCCATTGCACAAAATACTGGACTCAGTGTTATAACAACTTTCGACTGGTCACGGTGCATAGTATGGATAAGGTATGTCATCAGCACACCCACAAGCTTTTCATAATGTGCATATTTACTGAAATATTACATAGCTGTCCTTAGACATGCGTGATCCTGAAATGATTACATGCGTAATCCTAAAACGTGATCCTGAAATATTGCAAGTTTCTATGATCATTCAATTAAAGGAGCTTTGCACTTGATGACAAACTTGTAGGTGTAAAACCAATAAAGAAATGAGTGCTGTGAAATTGATTAGCAGTTGGTTGGCACACAAAAAGGTAAATATAAAGCCTCCAGAGAACAATGTTATAACAAATTATGTGCAGCGCTTCACTGTGATTAGTAAAACAAAAGTCCTGTTGTATACAATATATAAAGTCACAATATTTAAAGAAATCTGTGACGTGACTTAATTAAATATTCTATATAATCAGAAGTTGCTCCAATAATAGGTGTAATTTGCCAAACCACTCACCAAAAAACAGAAAAAATCCAGCATCAAGTAAACGCACTTCACCCAGTATGCTAGGAAATGGCCTTCCACAACTGTGCACCTCCACCAATCTAAACACTCACCAGATAGCAAGCAATGATAAGCCAACTGTTGCTATGAAGCAGATCCAGGCGGATCCCTTGAGAATGTGCATGTACACAAAACATGTTGGGAGGAGCCTACACACTGACGTCATAGCCGCCGTGTCTTTGTGGTAGGAGCGGTGGCCATCTCTGTAAGTTTTTCTGCCCAGTTTTGATTTTATGTTGAAGTACATGTACTTGCTTTTAATTCTAATAAAATACTACACTATATGAGTAGGGATGGGCAAACGGTTCGGGCTGAACTTTTTTTTGTTTGGATGTTCGGTGAACACTGAACAATATGCGGTCTTCGAAGTAAATTAGAAACCCGACTGAACACAGTTAAAGTCTATGGGACACGAACATGAAAAAAGTGCAAATTTTAAAGGCTTATATGCATATTATTATCATAAAAAGTGTTTGGGGACCTGGGTCCTGCCCCAGGGGACATGTATCAATGCAAAAAAAAGTTTTAAAAATGTCAGTTTTTTCAGAGAGCAGTGATTTTAATAATGATTAAAGTGAAACAATAAAAATGAAATATTCCTTTAAATATTGTGCCTGGGGATGTCTATAGTATGCCTGTAAAGTGGCACAGTTTTCCCGTGTTTAGAACAGTACCACAGCAAAATGACATTTCTGAAGGAAAAAAGTAATTTAAATCTGATTGCGGTTGTAATGAATTGTCGGGTCTCTGCAATATGGATAAAACTCATTGAAAAAAACGGCATGGGTTCCCCCCCAGTCCATTACCAGGTCCTTTGGGTCTGGTATGAATATTAAGTGGAACCCCGAACCAAAAATGTAAAAAAAAGAAAATTGCGTGGGGGTCCCCCCAAAATCCATACCAGTCCCTTCCAATCTGGTATTGAAATTAAGGGGAACCCTGCGCCAAATTAAAAAAAAATGGCGTAGCCCCCCCAAAAAGACCCTTCATGTCTGGTATGAATTTTAAGGGGAACCCTGCGCCAAAAAAAAATGGCGTAGGGGTCCCCCCATAATCCATATCAGACCCTTATCCGAGCACGCAACCTGGCAGGCCGCAGGAAAAAAAGGGGGACGAGAGAGTTTCCCCCTGAACCTTACCAGGCCACATGCCCTCATCATGAGGAGGGTGCTTTAAAGTAGCCCCCAAAGCACCTTGTCCCCATGTTGATGGGGACCAGAGCCTTATCCCCACAACCCTTGCCCGGTGGTTGTGGGGGTATGCAGGCAGGGGGCTTATCGGAATCGGGAAGCCCCCTTTAACAAGGGGACCCCCAGATCCCACCCCCCTATGTGAATTGATAAGAGGTACATTGTACCCCTACCATTTCACAAAAAAAGTGTCAAAAATAGTAAAGAAGCCAGGAGACACTTAGGGACAAGTCCTTTATTAAACAATAAAAAAATGAAAATGTCCCGCGTTGTCCATTCATCTTCTATCACGCTGCTGACGAGCCGAAAAAAGAGGCTCCCGAGTGACGCTTCTTCTTGGTGACAGCTCTTATATAGCTAAGGGCGGGACTACCCATTGACGCAAATGGGTGACCCCACCATCCTCTGACATCACGTGACGTCAATGCTGGGAGCCGCCCCGGAGGCGGGACTGTGTGTGACTGCGAGCCGACAGGAGATCCGGATCTGTGTAATCCGGCGGCGCTCGCCCCCTTCTTCACCTCCAAGGCAGCCAGGTATCGGCATATAACACGCACCCATGATTTGCCCCTATTTTCAGGGGGAAAAGGTGCGTGTTATATGCCGATAAATACGGTATCTTATTCTTGTTGTTGTCGTTGTCCCTACTGAAGAGATTTCCCATTACTTCCTGTCTTAAAATAAAAAAACTTCATTGACAAAAGTGAAAAAACCTTGAAGGCTATCTTATTGCTGTCTTAAAGAATTGATGTTGTTTCAAATAATCTGGTTACTGGACAGGTGGCTTTTACACCCCAAAGGATCTCCATGGTCTCCTTGGCTTGTAGTGTAATGTAACAAAAATGGAAGTTGAAACTTCACACCACAGTTAGATATGGCTTTTATCCAATAAATGTCAGGGGGACAATCCAAAGATTATGCAACACACTTCGGGGGTCCTAAAATACTCCCTTCATCAAGGCTAGAAAAACATATAGCCATTTCCATATCAATACATACCATATCCAAGACCAGATGGTTTTACTGGGATCAGTTTAGTTTCTCTGATGAATATCCTCAATACTTATGAACCATCTTATGCTTATCTTGGACTAAATTGTGTGTGGCTATCTGGGCACTATTCACAACCTCTCCATTTACCCCCCCCCCCCTTTTTTGCCTCTCTTTCTACTACTTCTACCCCCCCCCCCCCCCCCATTCACTCCACTTCTTTCTTTCATAATCTTTTTTTAAGCTCAAAAATGTATGCACATTGTCATGGCTTGGCACCATTCAATATATATTCAGTCATTATTAGACTCTATTTTGTCAGACGTTTCATAATATTTATTGAATTCACATGCCTGCTTTTTCAAGTCCGATTTGTAGTTACTGTTGGACTGTGGTATTTGGCATGGAATGTTATTACCCTGTTGACTGTATTCATAGGCGTGCGCACGGGGTGTGCCAATTGTGCCTGGGCACACCCTAATTACCCGTGCTGTCTCCCAAGATCTGCTCTGAAATGCTGCATCCAAGGAGTGTGTAGCCTGTGTTGCCTGTGAAACAGTATCACATGCAGCAGATAGTGAGGCTGGCCAGAGCTGCTCAGCATGTGAAACTGTAAGGTAATGTAACTGCTTGCAGGGAGAAAGACCAGCTGTCAAATCTCAGCGATGATGTTGGGGATAGGCGGGACCGAACAGCTATCAAACTCCAGCCAATGGGGTGGGGTCTGGTCAGACCGCTACATTTATGTGCCCCCACCCCCTTTCTTAGGCAGCTCAATCATTGGCTGGTGTTTGATAGCTGCTCGGCCCCGCCCATTCCCAACATTGTGGCTGAGTTGTGACAGCTGGTCTTTCTCCCAGTAAGCAGTTACATTTCCTGACAGTTTCACACACTGAGCGGCTCTTGCAAGCCTCACTATATGCTGCATGTGAAACTGCCCCTCTACCCTGTCAGTGTCCATGAGTGCTGCCAATCACTGGCCATCAGTGCTGCCTATCAATGCCATTCAGTGCTGCCCATTAGTGCCCGTGCTGCCCATTAGTGCCCATCAGTTCTGCCTATCAGTGCCCTTCAATGCTGCCAATCAGTGCCAATCAGTGTCCATCAATGCTGCCAATTAGTGCCCATCAGTACCCATCAGTGCTGCCTATCAGTGCCAATTAATGCTGCCAATCAGTGGCCATCAGTGCTGCCTATCAGTGTCAATCAGTGATGCCAGTCAGTGCCAATCAATACTGCCAATCAGTACCAATTATTGCCCATCTGTGCTGCCAATCGGTGCACATCAGTGCTGCATATCAGTGCCAAACAGTGCCCATTAGTGCTGCCAATCAGAGCCCATCAGTGCTGCCTATCAGTGCACATTCAATGCTGCCAATTAGTGCCACCTATCAGTGACAATCAGGGCCCATCAGTGCAGCCTATCAGTGCTGCCAATCAGTGCTGATCAGTGCTGCCAATCAGTGCCCATCAGTGCTGCTTATCAGTGCCAATCAGTGCTGCCAGTCAGTGCCAATCAGTGCCACATATCAGTGCCCATCAATGCTGCCAATTAGTGTCCATCAACGCTGCCAATCAGTGCAGCCAATCAGTGCCAATCAGTGCTGCCTATCAATGCCAATCGGTACTGCCTATCAGTGCCAATTGGTGCCCATCAGTGCTGCCAATCAGTGCCACCTATCAGTGCCAAACAGGGCCCATCAGTGCTGCCTATCCTCTCTATTCACCCCACTCCTTTCTTTCATAACCTTTTTTTAAGCTCAAAAATTGATGCACATTGGCTTGGCACTGTTCAATATATATTCAGTCATTATTAGACTCTATTTTTTCAGATGTTTCGTAATATTGATTAAATTCACATGCCTGCCTTTTCCAGTCCTATTTGTAGTTACTGCTGGACTGTGGTATCTACGTGGAATGTTATTACCCTGTTGACTGTATTCATAGGCATGCGCACGGGGTGTGCAGGGTGTGCCTGGGCAAACCCTAATCACCCCATGCTGTCTCTTGAGATCTGCTCTGAAATGCTGCATCCAAGAAGTGTGTAGCCCATGTTGCCTGTGAAATCACATGCAGCAGACTGTGAGGCTTGCCAGAGAACTGCTCAGCGTGTGAAACTATAAGGTAATGTAACTGCTTGCAGGTAGAAAGACCAGCTGTAAAAACTCAGTGGTGATGTCAGGGGTGGGCGGGACTGAACAGCTATCAAACACCAGCCAATGTAATGGGGTCTGGGCGGGCCACTACATTTATGTGGCTCCACCCTCTTTCTTAGGCAGCCCAATCATTGGCTGGTGTTTGATAGCTGCTCTGTCCCGCCCATCCTTGACATTGCGGCTGAGTTGTGACAGCTGGTCAGTAAGCAGTCACATTACCTGACAGTTTTACACACTCTTGCAAGCCTCACTATCTGCTACATGTAAAACTGCCCCTCTACCCTGTCAGTGTCCATGATTGCTGATCAATGCCGATCAGTGCTGCCTATCAGTGCCAATCAGTATTGCCCATTAGTTCCCATCAGTGCTGCCAATTAGTGCCCATTAGTGCTGCCTATCAGTACCAATCAATGCTGCCAATTAGTGCCCATCAGTGCTGCCTATCAGTGCCAATTAGTGCTGCCAGTCAGTACCACCTATCAGTGCCAATCAGTGCAGCCAATCAGTGCCAATCAATGCTACCAATCAGTCCCCATCAGTGCTGACAATCAGTGCCCATCAGTACTGCATATCAGTGCCAATTAGTCCCCATAAGTTTTGCCAATCAGAGCCCATCAGCGCTGCCTATTAGTGTCCATTAGTGCTGCCTAACAGTGCCGATCAGTGCTGCCTATCAGTGCTGATTATCAGTGTCAATCAGTGCCACCTATCAGTGACCATTAGTGCTGCCAACCAATTAATACACATGATGTCAATCAGTGATGCCAATCAGTGCAGCATATCAGTAACCATCAGTGCTGCCTATCAGTGCCAATCAGTGAGCATTAGTGCTGCCTATAGTGCCAATCAGTGCTGCCAATCAGTGCCACATATAAGTGCCAATCAGGGCCCATCAGTGCAGAATATCAGTGCGGCCTAACAGTGCTGCCAATCAGTGCTGCCTATCAGTGCTGCATATAAGTGCTGCCTATTTGTGCCACCTATCAGCGCCCATCAGTGCTGCCAATTAGTGACCATCAACACTGGCAATCAGTGCTGCCAATCAGTGCCAATGAGTGCTGCTAATGAGTGCAGCCTATCAATGCCAATCAGTGCCCATCAATTCTGCCTATCAGTGTCAATCAGTGCTGCCAATCAGTGCCACCTATCAGTGCCAATCAGGGTCCATCGTGCCCCTATCAGTGTCAATCAGTGTCCATCAGTGCCACCTATCAGTGCTGCCAATTAGTGCCCACCAACTCTGCCAATCAGTGCTGCCAATCAGTACAGCCTATCAGTGCTGCCAATCAATGCCACCTATCAGTGCCAATCAGGGCCCATCAGTCTGGCCTATCAGTGCCCATCAGTGCTGCCTATCAATGTCAATCAGTGCCCATCAGTGCTGCCTATCAGTGTCCATCAGATCACTTAGTGCAGGGATGGGGAGATGAACTCCTCAGCCAGGCACATTGTCCATGGGGGGGGGGTGGGGGGGGTGGTAGGGCACAACTGAAATCCGTCAATGTTTATTAATGCCACATGCCACTCTTTAGTATAATAGATAATCACCACACTACTATTTACAATAAACTACTGTAGGTAAAATAAAAAAGTGTCAGTAAAAGGCTTGCCGCTAAGCGCTAAGCACAAGAAGAAAAAAGTGCAACGGTAACTTATTAATCAATAACTTAACAATAATGGTGGAACCCTCTAATGTATGGCAATCTTAATATACTTCAATGTTACCACAATACCAGTCTCTGTGATATGTAATGTCACATATAATACACATCAAACTGAAAACAAAATATAGCAAATTAAAGTTAACAGGGATGGTGGAAACCCCCTACAGATAATTTCAATACAAAGAAACTTCAAGTGCAACAACTTTTTAGTTGGGGGGTTCACACCATTATAGCACTTTGGAATTTTTATTTTGTAGACTATTATTACTTAATTGTATATGTTTTAGTTACTATTATAATGTGAATTATTGAACTTGAAGTTAATTTTCCACCACCCCTGATAAGTCCAGGTCTTTATGGACCTTTCTTTGTTCACTGGTGCTCAGTAATGTTGGAACAGGAAGGGGCCATCCCCAAACTGTTCCCACAAAGTTGGGAGGATGAAATTGTCCAAAGTGTCTTGGTATGCTGACACTTTAAGAGTTCCCTTCACTGGAACTAAGGGGGCCAAGCTCAACCCCTGAAAAACAACCCCACACATTAATCCCCCCTCCACCAAACGATTAGGACCAGTGCACAAAGAAAGGTTCATAAAGACATGGATGAGCAGGTTTGGGGTAGGGGAACTTGACTGACCTGCACAGAGTCCTGACCTCAACCCAATAGAACATCTTTGGGATGAATTAGAGTGGAGACTGCACGCCAGGCCTTCTAGTCTAACATCAGTGCCTGACCTCACAAATGCGCTTCTAGAAGAATGGTCAAACATTCCCATAGAAACACTCCTAAACCTCGAAGACAGCCTTCCCAGAAGAGTTGAAGCTGTTATAGCTGCAAAAGGTCGGCCAACTCAATATTGGACCCTACAGACTAAGACTGGGATGCCATTAAAGTTCATGTGCGTGTAAAGGCAGGTGTCCCAGTACTTTTGACAATATAATGTGTGTATATATATATATATATATATATATATATATATATATATATATATTTATTTATATATATATATATATATATATATATATATATATATATATATATATATATATATATATATATATATATATATATATATATATATATATATATATATATATATATATATATATATATATACAGTGGTGTGAAAAAGTGTTTGCCCCCTTCCTCATTTCCTGTTCCTTTGCATGTTTGTCACACTTAAGTGTTTCTGAACATCAAACCAATTTAAACAATAGTCAAGGACAACACAAGTAAACACAAAATGCAATTTGTAAATGCAGGTGTTTATTATTAAAGGTGAAAAAAAATCCAAACCATCATGGCCCTGTGTGAAAAAGTGATTGCCCCCCTTGTTAAAACATACTATAACTGTGGTTGTCCACACCTGAGTTCAATTTCTCTAGCCACACCCAGGCCTGATTATTGCCACACCTGTTCACAATCAAGGCATCACTTAAATAGGAGCTGCTTGACACAGTAAGGTCCACCAGAAGATCCTTAAAAGCTACACATCATGCCGAGACCCAAAGAAATTCAGGAACAATTGAGAAAGAAAGTAATTGAGATCTATCAGTCTGGAAAGGGTTATAAAGCCATTTCCAAAGCTTTGGGAATCCAGCGAACCACAGTGAGAGCCATTATCCACAAATGGCGAAGACATGGAACAGTGGTGAACCTTCCCAAGAGTGGCCGGCCGCCCAAAATTACCCCAAGAGCGCAGCGACGACTCATCCAAGAGGTCACAAAAGACCCCACAACAACGTCCAAGGAACTGCAGGCCTCACTTGCCTCAGTTAAGGTCAGCGTTCATGCCTCCACCATCAGGAAAAGACTGGGCAAAAATGGCCTGCATGGCAGAGTTCCAAGGAGAAAACCACTGCTGAGCAAAAAGAACATCAAAGCTCGTCTCAATTTCTCCACAACACATCTTGATGATCCCCAAGACTTTTGGGACAACATTCTGTGGACCGATGAAACAAAAGTGGAACTCTTTGGAAGGTGTGTGTCCAAGTATATCTGGCGTAGAAGGAACACTGCATTTCAGAAAAAGAACATTATACCAACAGTAAAATATGGTGGTGGTAGTGTGATGGTCTGAGGCTGTTTTGCTGCTTCAGGACCTGGAAGACTTGCCGTGATAAAAGGAACTATGAATTCTGCTGTCTACCAAGAGATCCTGAAGGAGAATGTCCGACCATCTGTTCGTGTACTCAAGCTGAAACGAACTTGGGTTCTGCAGCAGGACAATGATCCTAAACACACCAGCAAGTCCACCACCGAATGGCTGAAGAAAAACAAAATGAAGACTTTGGAGTGGCCTAGCCAAAGTCCTGACCTGAATCCTATTGAGATGTTGTGGTATGACCTTAAAAAGGCCGTTCATGCTCGAAAACCCTCTAATGTAACTGAATTAGGACAATTCTGCAAAGATGAGTGGGCCAAAATTCCTCCAGGACGCTGTAAAAGCCTCATTGCACGTTATCGCAAACGCTTGGTTGCAGTTGTTGCTGCTAAGGGTGGCCCAACCAGTTATTAGGTTTAGGGGGCAATCACTTTTTCACACAGGGCCATGATGGTTTGGATTTTTTTTCACCTTTAATAATAAACACCTTCATTTACAAATTGCATTTTGTGTTTACTTGTGTTGTCCTTGACTATTGTTTAAATTGGTTTGATGTTCCGAAACACTTAAGTGTGACAAACATGCAAAGGAACAGGAAATGAGGAAGGGGGCAAACACTTTTTCACACCACTGTATATATATATATATATATATATATACGGTATATATATATATACATACATATGTGTTTGAGCTTTGGGGGAATATGAATAATAAAACATACCATTTCAGTTCGTTAATTGGGTTAAAAATAGGGACCCAATGAAAATACATATACGAGTAAAATATATATATATATATAGCTCAAGCCATTCACAACACAATCTGATTCTGCAATCTTTGAATTGCTGTGGTAATAACCTGACAGCGGTTTTATACCAGAAAAAGTGGAGCTGTTACCTATATCAACATATGCATGCAGTAGTCCCCAGGTCAGCCAGTTGCTAGCTTTTATTTTCTAGCCTGCTCTAAAAAACAATAGTTATATTTAATCTGTGACCATTGAAGACATCTCACTAATATAACTTCACGGACAACCTAAATATTCTCTTTACTGATGTCTTTGGATTAGTCTTGGAGGTCACTGTGAAAAAATAAGCAATGATAATGGAAAAACATGGCATTACATAAGGAAAATATTAGTCATTGCTTTGATAAATATTGTTGAGCCCGCTGTACTGCTATTATTTGAATGGGCTGTCACCTCAGCACTGTTTAAACAATGGCATAAGCATCTAAAGAGGCCCATGGATTCATAAAGACTAGTCAGGAAACCATTTATGTATTGAAGAACATTTTTAAGATTATATAATGCTATAAAAAAGTTTATATAAGTATAGTGACAGAGGCAAGCAAGAAAGCAGAATAAAGTGGTAGGAGAGGGAGAAGGAAGAAAGATGAGAGAGAGAAAGGTAGAGGTAGAATTGGTAGAGAAAAATAAAAGAAGAGAAAGGGAGAGCGAGAGAAAGAAGTGATAGAGGAAAAGAAAAGAAGAGAGAGAGAGAATGAGAGAAAAAAGTGGCAGAGAAAAATGAGATAGAGAGAGAGAGAGATGGGGGAGAGAGAGAGGGGGGTATAGAAAAAAAGAAGAGAAAGAAAGAGAGAGAGAGAGAGAGAGAGGGGAGAGAGGGGAGAGGAGGGGGGGGGAGAAAAGAGAGAGAGAGAGAGAGGTGGTAGAGAAAGCAAAAATAAGAGAAAGAAAAAAGAGAGAGGGGGGAGAGAGGGGGTAAGGGGGAGAGAAAGAGAGAGAGAGAAAAGTGGTAGAGAAATCAAAATGAAGAGAGAGAAAAAAAGAGAGAGAAAGAAAGAGAGGGGGAGAGTGAGAGAGAGGAGATGAGAGAGAGGGGAAATGAGAGTAAGGAGTGGCAGAGAAAAAAAAAGAAAGAGAGAGAGAGAAAAAAAAAGAGAGAGAGAGGGGGGGGGGGGACATGGCAAAGAAAAATAAAAGGAGAGAGAGTAAGAGAGAGAGGGGAGAGAGAGGGGGTGAGAGAGAGAGGGAATGAGAGCAAGAAGTGGCAGAGAAAAAGAAGAGAGTGAGGAGAGAGAGAGAGAGAGAAAGAGAGAGAGGGGAGAAAGAGAGACGTGGTAGAGAAAAAGAAAAGAATGAGAGAGAGGAGATAGAGAGGGGGAGAGAAAGAGAGATGTGGTAAAGAAAAAGAAAAGGAGAGAGAGAGAGAGATAGAGAGGAGAGATAGGGGGAGAGGGGAGAGAGAGAGAGGGGGGGAGAGAGAGAGAAAGAAATGGTAGCGGAAAAGAAAAGAAGAGAGAAAGAGAGAGAGCGAGATAGACAATCGGTAGAGGAAAAGAAGAGAGAGAGAGAGAGAAAGAGAAAGAAAGAGAGAGAGGGTGAGATAGAGAGGGGGTGGTAGAGAAAAGGAAAAGAAGAGAGAGAAAGAGAAAGAAAGAAAAAGAGAGAGAGGGGGAGAAAGAGAGAGAGAGAGAGCGAGAGAGAGAAGTGGTAGAGAAAGTGAAAATAAGAGAGAGAGAAAAGGAGAGCGAAAGAGAGGGGGGGAGAGGGAGAGGGAGAGAGAGAGAAAGAGAGAGGGAGAGAAATGGAGAGAGAGAGAGGGAGAGCGAGAGAGAAAGCGAGACATGAGAGAGAGAAGTGGTAGAGAAAATGAAAAGAAGAGAGAGAAAAGAGAAAGAGAGAGAGAGAGACATGGTAAAGAAAACAAGGGGGAGAGAGAGAGAGAGAGAGAGGGAGAAGTGTAGAATAAGAGGGAGTGAGAGGATAAGACAGAGACAAAAGAAAGGGACATCATATCAGAATTTAAAAAAATAAAGAAAAGAGAAAGGGAAGAGAGGGGAGACAAAAATGAGAAAGAAAACACACAGTACACTTATAATTAACATGAACACTCTTGCAGTATGTATTACAACTATATGGCAACATAATGCCCATTTCATGGATTGGTTGTCAGTTTGGACAATTCTGCAGTTCATCATTATTACTATAATATATGGTATGCATTCGACTAGAACAGATGTTAAACGTTTTATAACATAGCTTTTGTAATGTTAGTAAAGCCTTGTAATTAGGAAATGAAACAAAGCTTAAAAGAGATAACAAATATTTTGGTAAAACATTTCAGATAATGGTACTGTAAATAAGAATCCTAAGGGTGATGGACACATTAGTCAAAGGCACTTTTAAAAAGCCTTTGAAGGGATAAAATTAGAAGCTCCAAGGAATGCGATATCAGTTATTGCTGAAACAACTCAACTGCTAGATGTCATTCTACTAGATGATTCAAGTAAACAGTGCCTTTAATAAGACTTTGGGAAAAGTTTTGCAGAGTAAAGCTGGAAATTTAGAAGATCTTTGTGACTATCCCATATAGCAAGGATGACTTGCCACAAATTTGTGACAGTGTTGAATTGTAAGTCTGTTAACGTGCTGCACATTTTCATTGGCAAGTTGTACACTTGCAGAGCACTTGAAGCACAAGTTCTAGTTGACACTTTTACAACTTGTAGCAAATTTGCGTTGCAAGTTGCTAACAAGAGCAAAGTTGCAGCGGTGAGTCTACAGCAAGAGAACTACAGCATGAAAATTCAGACACAGTGACCCCTGTGGTGGGATGACTATTGCACAACATAACTGAACCAAAACTTGCAGCAGACTTGCAGAATGTTTGTAAAGAAAGTTGATCTAGAGTCATGCAATGCGGACTTGTGGAGCCTGGTGAGTCTAGCAATAGCTTACAAGTCATTTTCAAACTTGCAGCACTATTGCTTTCTATCTGGGATCATACCTATTGTGCATAGAAGAGAAAGTTATATTATTTGATCTGTAACAACACCAGCAATATATATGCAGTATTCCATCTGAAGAACACTGTATTAATATGATCCAGTATGTCACAATACTGAGCTGAAAAGCTCAAATCACTTGTTCTAGACTATACCTACAAATATGGCACAGCAAAACACAACAAATTAAACATCAACAATGTATAATAATCATCAGTGTATAATTGTAATGCTGGATTGCAGTTTTAGTAATAATTGCCAGACCAGAATGCATGGTACATAATTATCCTGTGGAAAAAAAAAAAAAAACATGGGAACATGGACTTATTGATAACTGGAAAAGTATAACTGACACTAACCAATGGTTTTTCCAAACATTAGAACTCCACCCAGTATGATCACACATGTAGGTGACCATAATGAAAATATGCCCACAGCTTCTGGAGGGTCCATCCATTGGCATCTCATTCAATGTGACTACACAAGCAGGTGATAATACTGAAAATATGCTTACAGCTTTTGGAGGGTCCAACCATTAGTATCCCTTCCAATGTGACCACAGATGTAGCTGACTATAGTGGAAATATTCCCACAGCTTCTGGAGGGTCCAACCATTCAGTGTGACCACACATGCAGCTGATCATACTGGAAATATGCCCTGTTGTAAGACAGCAAATAGGAAATGCTGTATGTGCTTTAATGTCAGAAAAAAAAAACATAATTTATATAGGCCAGGCTAAAATACACATGTAAGTGATATATTTAGAAAATGTAAAATGGCAACAATAAGATCTCATGCACACTAAGCTCTCCTAAATTCCTTTCTTCCGACAGGAGAAAATTAGCATTTAAAACGTCAATGCAATTTCAAATGCGTTTAGGCATTAGACACATTCAGGCACCTTAAGCATTTGGGGGTTCAGAATATTCATTTATTCTGGCAATTGAAATAAATGAACGCTCTAGTACTAAATGCGTTTAAGCGAGTCATTGTTTTTTCTGCCCAAACACTCCTCTACTGCCTCCTTATGGGTAGAAAAAAAATCTACCACCTGTAAAATGGGTGTTTGACAGCTGCAGTGTGCATGAGGCATAAGAAGTAGAGCAAAGGGCTTTTCACAGAACAGTACTGTGAACTCTAACACCAGCACTGTCATACGTTGTTACGGGTTGTCTTTTGTTACGCTACACAGTCTATTCAAAATCAATGGGCTCAAATGCACAGAAAGTTATGCAAAAATGGGATGGGCTGATGTGCTGTGCCACACATGCAAAGTGAGTTGCTGCAATGTGCATTACCCCAGTCCAGTGGTGAGAATGAATCTTAAAAGAGAAGTATGCACTTTTTTTCCACACAGAATGATATGGATGCAGCATTGGTTAAGACTGAGAATTGAATGATCAAACACTGCTGATCGCTCGGTTCTTAGGGCTGCCTGAGCAGAGAGCTGGTGACTGTCAGTCCCCGCTGTCTACTCTGCCACCCCCCCTGCACTGGAGCGCTGGGCTGTGGAGGGTACGTTAACGGTCGGCTCAGGCTCTCAGCGGCTCTCTGAGAGCCTGAGCTGGTGGCCGGTCCAGGCATGTATGGTCAGATTCCGACTTCATTGTCGCAATCTTCCCTGGACTGGCTCTGCGACATCAGCTTATAGTGGGCTTCAGCCTGATGTCAGCTGAAAACAGGCCAAAAGAGTACAGAATGATCTGCACTCCGGTGATTCACAGGAGAAGTACAGCCAAACCAGCTTTGGCTGTACTTCTCCTTTAAAGTGGCTCTAAAGGCTCAAGATTTTTTACCTTAATGCATTGTATTTATTAACGTAAAAAACCTTCTGGTGCAGCTCCCCACCCAGCCCCCCTTATACGTTCCTGAGCCCCATCCCAATCCAGCGATGTGCATGAGAGCAGCGGCTCTCCTGGGTCTCTCTCTCTTCATTGGTTCACACAGCATCGGGAGCCATTGGCTCTTGCTGCTGTCAATTACAGCCAGTGAGACAAGGAGGTGACAGTGGGGATGGGGCTGAGACTGGCTCTGTGTGTGAATGGACACACAGAGCATGGCTTTGGAGCGAGCCTGCTCGAGTGCCTCCGTAGCAAAAGGCTTGCTATTGGGAGCACTCATTAGGGGGGAGGAGCCAGGCCGACGGGGGACACACAAAGAAGAGAATCAGGACTGCTCTGTGCAAAATCATTGCATAGAGCAGGTAAGTATAACATGTTTGTTATTTTTTTTTATTCTTTCATTTAGAATCACTTTAAGCTTTGTTGATTAGTAAAAAGAAACTTCACAACCGAACCTTTCGGATACAAATGTGCCAGTGTATACTGCTACACTTAGTCTGCTGCCCCTGGTGGTGTTCTTTTACATTACATCCCAGATGATGCAATTCCTTTTATTAAATGTCTCATGCTGTGAGAAGACTCACCCACAGAGCCTGACATCTGCATATTTATACTTGCATGCCAGATATTGCCATATGAACTGCTGTCCATTTTGTTAATACAAAGGCTCTCTTTTAATCTGGTTGCCCTGAGGATGGCATTTTTGTCCCTGTAACCAAGCAAACTTATTACTATGGGACAAGGCGATTTACCAGGTGGAAGAGGTCTACCAGGGATTCTGTGGGTATTTCAATAACAAAGCAGTTTGATAGGCAATTCTGGGCAAATTCCTCCCATAACCAGCTCTCTAAAGCAGTGCTGGGACAAGGTCATCTAGAGCCCAGGGCAAACATGCCAAATAGTTGTTTGCCTTTTTTGTGAATGAAATAAAATTTAAAATATAAAATATAAAAAACAAAAATCTGAAATGTGAAAAAAGTGCACGCTATATTTTTTTTCCCACCATGCACTAGTAAACATCAGTATTAGTACATGGGTGATTTTAAAGCTTTATACAAATAGACCTCATTTACTTTGGGTATATTTCTATTTCTTTTTAGGAATACTGTAAATGCAATTTTTATAAAACCACTGAACTGAAGAATAAATGAGCACTACTAAAACAGTAGGTGCTAAGATTTAGATAGCTTATACTACAGTTAAAATACTCTTAGCAGTCAGAGAAGATTACCTGCAAATGAAACACTGCAGATACTTGAGTCAGGACTGAAAAATTAATTAAAACAAAATCATTCCACAGACTCCAGCTCCCATTTATAAAAGGATATAGTTTCTCATCCTTAATTCTGTTAGAAAAGCCAAGTTGAGAACAGTAACCACAACAATACACAAACAAGTATCTGCTAAATATTTTTTGGCGTTACATTTGAGTATTAAAGGGAAACTAAAATTTTTTATTGTTATTTATATCAAACTTTTTTTTTACACATTAATAAACTGATATTTACTTTTTTATTATTTGACAGACAGTTATTTTACAAATAAACATTTATTTAGGGTGTACAGATGATATTGTGTTTGCAAAGCAAGCATGACTGTCCCATTGAAAAGCCCAGCATAGGCTTTAAACTTTCTAGTGTACTGCAGTAATTAACTTGGTAAGATGTTCCCATCTCTACAAGCAGTAAGGAAGAGTTGTGTCTACATTTAAAAAAAAAATTGCTAGGAAGCTCCAAGCTTTAGCACACAGGTGTCAAACACAAGGCCTGCAGGCTGAATCCGGCCCCCCGGGCCTTGCTATGTGGCCCGCACAGTGGCCTCTGGCTGACACCTGTCACCTGTGTCCCCCCTCAGTCCCGCAAGCAGTGCAGGCTTATGTCAGCGTATGCCCGGCCCTTCCATCTCCAAGGAGACAAGAATAAACCTCTCCCACTTGCTCTCCTCCTTAGTCCCTTCAGCGGCGCCGGTGTCCTGACAGAAAGCCGCTACCTATCAGAAAGTGCAACCAAAGCCTACTGAACATGCTCAATGCGTTCCACACATTGTATGTGATGGGTAACGGCTTTCTGATAGAACAAATTCACCAGATTTAGACCACACAAACGGGGCGGGCCACAGCGGGAGCACGGACCAATTACAATTACAATTGTAATACAGAACAGCAGATAACAATTAAAGAGGTTTATGAACGATTGCAATAGAGAACATTAGAATCTTGCTCCAATTATTTGTTACAGCACCAATTCCAGAGGCACCAATGAGATGGTTTTCTATTGCAATCGTTCATAAACCTCTCTAATTGTTATATGCTGTTCTATCAGAAAGTCGTTACCCATCACACACAATGTGTGGAACGCATCATGCATGTGCAGTAGGCCGCTTTGTCACTTTGGTTGCATTTTCTAATATGTAGCGGCTTTCTCATAGAACACTGGCTTTTTGTGAGCTGAGCGCATGCGCAGCCTGTCGGTCTCCAAGGGGACAAGCATAAACATCTCCCGCTCTCTTTTATCCTCAGTCCCTTCAGCAGTGCTGGCTTTTTGTGAGCTGAGCCCGGCATAGCTGTCAGGAAAATCCACCACTGACAGCTATGGACACCTGGACGGATATGTTTTGATTTTTCATTCAGCGGGCTGAATCATGAGGGTGGGCTTTTTGAGGGCGGTGGAGGAAGATGTGTGTAGAGGTGGTGGGATGGGATGAATGTGATGGTTGCAGAGGTCAGAACCCAGGAGGAGGGGTGGAAAAAAGATGTTGCACACTGTGCATAGCGTGTTTCTGAACTCTGCACTCTGTATGCGGCGTGCTCCTGAACTCTGCACTCTGTACGCAGTGTGCTCTTGAACCCTGCACTCTGTACACAATGCACTCCTGAACCCTGCACTCTGTACACAGCGCACTCATGAACCCTGCACTCTGCACACAGCACGCTCCTGAACACTGCACTTTGTACGCAGCACGCTCCTGAACACAGCACTCTGTACGCAGTACACTCCTGAACCCTGTACGCAACACTCTCCTGAACTCTGCACTCTGTACACAGCAAGATTCTGAACACGGCACTCTGTATGCAGCACGTTCCTGATCCCTGTACTCTGTACAAAGCGCACCCCTAGAGTAGATACATAGTCCTAGAGATACAACCGGCCCTTTGAGGGCAGCCATACTGCTGATGCGGCCCCTGATAAATTAGATTTTGACACTCCTGCTTTAACATATGTATAAACAATTTAAAACACTGCCATTGAAAGGGGTAAACACAAAGGGAATTATTCCTGTGTTTACAGTTTTTAGCCTGTGTTCCTCACCCACCCAAACTTCCCTAGCAAGAGATCGTAGGTTTCACCTCACTGGTTTCCTCAATCTATGCAAAAAATGGTACTTGACAGGAGGTAAAACATTAGCCAAAGCTATACTGAAATTGATTTGACAAAGACCAAGGGGGCAAAACATGACTGGTATTTACATAACTGATGGAATGTAGCAAAAGCAATGATTCATCCTTCTCACTCCATGACTCCTTAAGGCTCCAAACAAAGTTTCAAGGATGCTACCTAAATAAACACAACTACTAATGTATCTCATGTTAGTTAACCCATAGTGCTTTGGGAATCCATTGTCACTCATTAAATGTTTATTTGTGGAAAAAAAGTCTAATGCCATCTACACACGATCGGAATTCTCGTCGGAAAAGTCTTGGATGGTTTTTCCGACGGAATTCCGCTCAAGCTTGTGTTGCCTACACATGGTCACACCAAATTCCGATCGTTAAGAACGCAGTAACATACAACACTACGACGAGCCACGAAAATGAAGTTCAATGCTTCCGAGCATGTGTCAGATTTTTGTGCATCGGAATTGCCACAGACGATAGGAATTTCCGAAAAATTGAGAACATGCTCTCAATCTTTTGCTGCCCGAAATTCTGCCAGCAAAAGTCTGATGGAGCCTACACACGGTCGCATTTTCCGACCAAAAGCTCACAACGGTCTTTTGCTGGCGGAATTTCCGATCGTGTGTATGCGGATTAACAGTTTAATTTAAACAAACTATTACTGTATCCTTTTAATTGGGATGAGTTTTGGTACACGACAATCTTCAGACATGTTCCTTTATTCTTAATGGGCCTTTTTTTTTTTAACCACCTGAGACCCAGAGTACGTCATATGACGTCTTTTTGCTCTCAGGGGTATATCTGAATGATGCCTGTAGCTACAGACATCATTCAGATATTGCCGTCTTCAGCCGGCGATTCCCTGCACCATAAGAATGATCATAGCGGATGTTCCGCCGCTTGATCGCTCTTACGGGCGGCGGGAGGGGACGCCCCCACCCGCCGCCCTCTGGTGCTTCTACCGACTCACCGCTTCCATCGGTGAGTCGGACTCAGGATCCGCCGGCCCCCGGATGATGATCATAGAGATTTCCGGCGGACCAGATGGTCGCCGGAGTCTCTATGATCGTTCGGAGGCCGGGCGTGATGTTATGACGTCACGCCCGGCCTCTGCATTCAAAAAACGGCAGCACCGCGGCTGGGAAGCGGTGATCGTTTTTTTTTTTTTTTTTTTTTGATTTTAGGCTTCCCAGCCTAGAGGTGAGATGTGGGGTCTTATTGACCCCATATCTCACTGTAAATAGGTCCGATTGTGTCATATTCCTATTACAAGGGATGTTTACATTCCTTGTAATAGGAATAAAAGTAATCAAATATATATATATTTTTTAAAGGTGTTGAACTAAAAAAATAAAGTAAAATTAACAATAAAAAGAAAGAATTTTTTTTTTAAAGCGCCCTGTCCCCGCGAGCTCGTACGCAGAAGTGAACGCATATGTAAGTCCCGCCCACATATGAAAACGGTGTTAAAACCACACATGTGAGGTATCGCCGCGAACGTTAGAGCGAGAGCAATAATTCTAGCCCTAACCCTCCTCTGTAACTCAAAATATGTAACCAGTAAAAAATGTTAAAGCGTCGACTATGGGGATTTTTTAAATACCAAAGTTTGGCGCCATTCCACAAGCGCATGCAATTTTGAAGCGTGACATGTTGGGTATCTATTTACTCGGCGTATCTTCATCTTTCACATTATGCAAAAAAATTGGGCTAACTTTACTGTTTTGTTTTTTTTTAAAGCAGGAAACTGTTTTTTTTCTGAAAAAAACGCGTTCGAAAAATTTCTGCGCAAATACCTTGCGAGATAAAAATTTGCAGCGAATGCCATTGTATTCTTTAGGGTCTTTTCTAAAAAAACATATATAATGTTTGGGGGTTCTATGTAATTTTCTAGCAAAAAAATTTGGAATTTTACATGTAGGAGAAAAATTTCAGAATTGGACTGGATCTCAGGTGGTTAACTGTATCTGTATTTAGAATTCATTTATTTTATAAATCCTCCTATTCTTCCTGAAAAAAGTAAATAAAAGGTCACCTATTCTGATCCTTTTTTAATTCTCAAATATTCCCCTATAACCAGCAGATATTATGACAGATATTGGTTACATATTGAAGGTAGGTTATTGTAGTAAAGATCTCTTTATTATGTGGCTAAACCAACCTATTAGCCAATTTTAACATAAAACAATTGTCACATAGTAATTGTGTATGCTAATCCATAGGGTGTATGGTTTTCATCCTTATACTACAGAATCAGGGAAGATTGTCAATTGTATTTTGATCTCCACATCATATTGCTACCATACAAAGTCCAAAGGGGCGTCCCCTAATGCACTTTTGTGCATGCTTTTGTATAACACTACAGAATCAAATCATGATTTTCAAGGAAATAATGATCAATATCCATTAATCTCCATGTTACTAAATCCTCTGATTAGACTGCCATTGATCAAACAAAGAGTGAAAACAGCAATACCCTTGACAGGAAGATTAATGACCTGGTTATATCTAATTTACCTTTAACACTGGATAGAAATAAGAAAAGGGGAAAAGACGATTTTTCCAATCAAAGATACATTTACTGTGCAAGTATTAAGGGCTAAAAGAGAACCTGTTCTCTTTTAAGAAATAAAAATAAAAACAACACACAAAGCATTATATATTTAGATTTTTATAGTAATGCAGACTTCTTATTTCTTAGAAAAGTTTAATATTTTCGATTTTTCCATGTTAATCAGTTAATATTTTACATGTCATTATTAATAATGAACAATAATCTATGGTTTGCAGTCCTTAATTATGTAATATATATTACACGGTCTTCAGATATTAGCAGTCTGGAAGCTGAGAAATCTATATGTCCCAATATGTTCTGACTGTGTATATATTTGTAAGCTGGAGATGCCCTCAGCTTGCTGCCCCTTTGAAATCTTTCTACCATAGGTCTACTGTATGTCTATATGATCCTTACAGAAGTCTGACACCTACCTAGTACTACACCAATTCGTGGCTAAGCTTCCCATTCATTTAAGCCTCTGGTAATTGAAATTCTCCTAATACAATGAAATTTCCTGACCACAGACATTCTAACTGCAGAAGATTACTGTATATATATATATGTGTCCATAAGTGGCGATAATTACACCACTGACAGGAGGCCTAAGTATAACATTATCCAATATACACCCACTGGCCACTTTATTAGGTACACCTTGCTAGTCCTGGGTTGAACCCCTTTTGCTTTAAGAACTGCCTTAATTTTTCGTGGCATAGATTCAACAAGGTGTTGGAAACATTCCTCAGAGATTTTGGTCCATATTGAGATGATAACATCACACAGTTGTTGCAGATTTGTTGGCTGCACATCCATGATGCGAAACTCCTGTTCCACCATATCCCAAAGATGCTCTATTGGATTGAGATCTGATGACTGTGGAGGCCATTGGAGTACAGTGAACTCATTATCCTGTTTAAGAAACTAGTTTGAGATGGTTTGAGCTTTGTGACATGGTGCATTATCCTGCTGGAAGTAGCCATCAGAAGATGGGTACACTGTAGTCATAAACGGATGGACATGGTCAGCACAACATGACTCAGGTAGGCCATGGCATTTAAACAATGATCAATTAGTACTAAGGGGAACAATGTGTGCCAAGAAAATATCCCCCACACCATTACACCAGCAGCCTGAACTGGTGATGCAAGGCAGGAGGGATCCATGCTTTAATGTTGTTTACTACAAATTCTGACCCTACCATCTGAATGTCACAGCTGAGATCGAGACTCATCAGACCAGGCAATGTTTTTACAATCTTCTATGGTGCAAATTTATGTGTGAATTGTAGCCTCAGTCTCCTGTTCTTAGCTGACAGGAGTGGCACCAAGTGTGATCTTCTGCAGCGGTTCGATGTGTTATGCATTCAGAGAGGGTATTCTGCATACCTTGGTTGTAATGAATGGTTATTTGAGTTACTCTTGCCTTTCTATCATCTCAAACCAGTCTGCCCATTCTCCTCTGACCTCTAACATCAACATGGCATTTTCATCTACACAACTGCTGCTCACTGGATATTTTTCCAGAGCATACTCTGTAAACCTTAGATATGGTTGTGTGTGAAAATCCCAGTAGATCAGCAGTTTTTCAAATACTCAGACCAGCCCATCTGGCACCAACAATCATGCCACATTCAAAGCCACTTTAAATCCCCTTTCTTCCCCATTCTGATGCTCAGTTTGAACGTCAGCAAGTCATCTTCACCATGTCTAGATGCCTAAATGCATTGAGTTGCTGCCATATGATTGGCTGATAGCAATTTGTGTTACCAAGCAATTGAACAGGTTTACCTAATAGAGTGGATGGTGAATGTATATATACATATATACGTATATATACATATATATATATATTATTAATTTCAACTATGAATCAACTAATATTGCTAAGGCACTGACATTGGATTTTTTCAAGCACTACTGTATATAATTTTTTTAGTTGGACTCAAAATCAACTGTATATTTGTAGCTAGCAAATATTACTAATTTTATCAATGAGCATAGTGCAGCACAGACACAGTATTGCTAAAGCGTGGATAATATATAGCCACATTGCACCTAATTACAATTGTTATGCTCATGTACTACTAAGGTTACAATTTTCAGGCTGGTACTAAGCCATTACACATTCATGGTGGTAGTATGAGAAAATCAATTTCCTTAAGAAATAAATGCAGGTGTAGGTTCTTTATAGGTCTGAAAGATACAGATTACCGGTATTATTTATTTTTAGCATTTCTCTAATGTAGCAGGTGTGATTAATCTGACCTTAATACAATTCAATAAGTTTTCTTGTTTCCTATTTAACAGCACTTTTTACTTAACAATTCTTTTGCTTTAATATGAGAAATACAGACACTGTAAACTTGAAGTTAGACTATGCATATAGAATTGATGTGAGCAATTTTATTATGTGTTACTTGATCAGACGTACAAACAGCTTATAGCACCTAAGTCATGTGTAATAACCATCCAACATCAAAAAGCAACAATCTTTTTGACTTTTACTATTACAGAAAGTGCTCTAAAGAAATGTAGTCATTGCAGGAACTCGAGCAGTAAGAACATGTGAAACAAGATACACTTAAACAAAGGATTCCAAAGCTTTCAGCAAAATGTCCAGGAGAAAAATAATCTCTTAGAAGCCAAGAAATACAGACAGCCCGCTGCTAATATCCATTCTGCTATGTTTAGCGGTCAAAGCTTTTGCAAAATGATTTAGCATTCCAAGTAAATCAATGGACAAGTTGTTGTGTGTGCTCAGTTTTTGGGGTTTCCAATGGGATTTTTTACATCTCTATTTTTTATTTTATTTACTTTTTGATGCAAAATACATCTGTATATGTGTTTTATTTTAAAGTGAGTCACCTTATTTTTTTTAAATGTCATCATCTACACAGAGGACTGAAGATTACTTGAAACGTGGCTTTAGGTAGATTTCCTTTCATGTATACTATACAAACATATATATATATATATATATATATATATATATATATATATATATATATATATATATATATATATATATATATATCTGTCAATACTTTACAAAGTACATTTCCATTTAACTTGTATCCTCGTAAAGCTTACTTTCCAATGTCCCTTACCAGCCATATATCATCACACATTCAATAATGTCAATTTAGGTAAGTCAACTAAGTACTGCTACTGTATGTTTCCAGATTGTTGGAGTGAACAGAAGTATCTACAGGGAATGAACAGTAATGATGATACACCACACTAGTTTTCCTAGTTAAGCCCTGGTGAGAGCATCAGTGCAACAATTATTTGATTATAAACATGGAAAATTTGTGATATTGATATCTGATAAATTATGGCGCCATCCTATTTAATGTAAAGATAGACTATGCAAATACTACATAGTTACATAGTTATTCTGATTGAAAAAAAGACACAAATTCCTCCAGTTCATCCCACAGAGAAAAAAAAAGACGAAAAAAAACCACACACAAATAGAAAACCTATACACAATCCTTTGCCCACAGTTGATCCAGAGGAAGGCAAAGCAATGTTTATTCAATATAACATAAGCTGTATCCTCTTTGTCAGATATGTGAGTATGATATATCAACAATTTATATTTATCCTCATCTAAATACAGTGGTGTGAAAAAGTGTTTGCCCCCTTCCTCATTTCCTGTTCCTTTGCATGTTTGTCACACTTAAGTGTTTCAGAACATCAAACCAATTTAAACAATAGTCAAGGACAACACAAGTAAACACAAAATGCAATTTGTAAATGAAGGTGTTTATTATTAAAGGTGAAAAAAAATCCAAACCATCATGGCCCTGTGTGAAAAAGTGATTGCCCCCCTTGTTAAAACATACTATAACTGTGGTTGTCCACACCTGAGTTCAATTTCTCTAGCCACACCCAGGCCTGATTATTGCCACACCTGTTCACAATCAAGGCATCACTTAAATAGGAGCTGCTTGACACAGTAAGGTCCACCAGAAGATCCTTAAAAGCTACACATCATGCCGAGACCCAAAGAAATTCAGGAACAATTGAGAAAGAAAGTAATTGAGATCTATCAGTCTGGAAAGGGTTATAAAGCCATTTCCAAAGCTTTGGGAATCCAGCGAACCACAGTGAGAGCCATTATCCACAAATGGCGAAGACATTGAACAGTGGTGAACCTTCCCAGGAGTGGCCGGCCGCCCAAAATTACCCCAAGAGCGCAGCGACGACTCATCCAAGAGGTCACAAAAGACCCCACAACAACGTCCAAGGAACTGCAGGCCTCACTTGCCTCAGTTAAGGTCAGCGTTCATGCCTCCACCATCAGGAAAAGACTGGGCAAAAATGGCCTGCATGGCAGAGTTCCAAGGAGAAAACCACTGCTGAGCAAAAAGAACATCAAAGCTTGTCTCAATTTCTCCACAACACATCTTGATGATCCCCAAGACTTTTGGGACAACATTCTGTGGACCGATGAGACAAAAGTGGAACTCTTTGGAAGGTGTGTGTCCAAGTATATCTGGCGTAGAAGGAACACTGCATTTCAGAAAAAGAACATTATACCAACAGTAAAATATGGTGGTGGTAGTGTGATGGTTTGGGGCTGTTTTGCTGCTTCAGGACCTGGAAGACTTGCCGTGATAAAAGGAACTATGAATTCTGCTGTCTACCAAGAGATCCTGAAGGAGAATGTCCGACCATCTGTTCGTGTACTCAAGCTGAAACGAACTTGGGTTCTGCAGCAGGACAATGATCCTAAACACACCAGCAAGTCCACCACCGAATGGCTGAAGAAAAACAAAATGAAGACTTTGGAGTGGCCTAGCCAAAGTCCTAACCTGAATCCTATTGAGATGTTGTGGTATGACCTTAAAAAGGCCGTTCATGCTCGAAAACCCTCTAATGTAACTGAATTAGGACAATTCTGCAAAGATGAGTGGGCCAAAATTCCTCCAGGACGCTGTAAAAGCCTCATTGCACGTTATCGCAAACGCTTGGTTGCAGTTGTTGCTGCTAAGGGTGGCCCAACCAGTTATTAGGTTTAGGGGGCAATCACTTTTTCACACAGGGCCATGATGGTTTGGATTTTTTTTCACCTTTAATAATAAACACCTTCATTTACAAATTGCATTTTGTGTATACTTGTGTTGTCCTTGACTATTGTTTAAATTGGTTTGATGTTCCGAAACACTTAAGTGTGACAAACATGCAAAGGAACAGGAAACGAGGAAGGGGGCAAACACTTTTTCACACCACTGTAGATGCTTAATCATGTATTTTATACTGTCAGTGTCTAACCAAGCTGGTATTTGCAATATTGTAAATCTGGCAGATACATGAAGGATGTTGGTAGGTACTTAGGAGTTCCTATTGGCCGAAGGATAATAAACAGCTCCTAGAAAGACTTTTATAAACTTGCTTTATTACAGTAGGAAGTTTGAGTCAACAATCTAAATCCAATAGGATGGCATGTAACCAATATACTGTATATACTTACAGAAACATAAACTGAATAAGACCAGAACCCCAAAAATGTATTGTCCTAAAATGGACTTAATTTTAAAATAATTCAATGAGATAGCACACATTGTTCTAAAATGGTCTTGATTTTGTTATGACTGAAAATCACATAAAACAGTCAATAAATATGACAGTGAAATTATGTCAGCCTCTGTTCAGAGGAATAATCAAGCAGTTTGAGGTACAGGTATGTAGCTCCAAGTCCATCAGTTCTGCAGCCAATAAAGATAGTATTACCAGGAATGATCCCAGCAATGCAGGACAATCCAGGTAAGTATAGAAAAGCCAACAGAAATAGACAAAGGGGTAGGAGGGTGTCATGTGCTAGCATAAACAATCATCTGTTACCTGTTCTGAAATATGGAGTTTAGAGTAAGGTGATGGAACATTTGTGGCGTGTGAGACCATTTATTGGTAAGTATCTTTCTGTCTGGAGGCACATGTATTCCTATATTTAATTATTTGGATAGCATGCTGGTCATTTCTTTAAATTTTCTTCAAATTTCCTGAAAAGGGATATTTATATGTATAAGATCTTTTTAAGTCCATAATTTCATGGTGGGGGTAAAAGTCTCTGTGTCTGAAATGCCTATGATATACAGCAGCTACATACAATATGTATATTCCACTTCATCACTACATTTTAAGTGATGAGGTTGCAGTTACCTTTTATACTAGTGTACTTTCTTCAAGCCCACAAAATACTGAGATCCATGATAAAACTTAAAACCAACATTTCATATTCCTGATGTGTACCTGCTGTACCATGTACTTGTATGATAAAGTATCCTGTTCTCTGTGTATTGCTATCTTTGTGTGAAATTCCTGGTGTTTCTGCCAGTCCCTCTGCTTTCCTGACACACACCCCCTGCATAGCCTTTGGATCCTTTTACACAGACTGAAAAACTGACAGGCGGACCTGATCGGACATTGCAGTCTCCTCTATGGAGTGGTGGATGTCAGCAGACACATGTCCGCTGACACCCGCTGTCATCCCATCTGATCCTGTCTGCAAAAACCAGATGGATTGTGGTCCTATTTTCCACCCATCTGGCAGATCGGATCAGATGGAAATGGACAGGCAGTCCATTTCCATCCGATTTCCCCGTACTGGAGAGCGGGACTGTGTCCGTGTCCACTCTGCACAGTGAACGGACATGTTCGTGTCATCCGCCTGCTCAGTGGGGATCAGTGGAGCGATACTAATGCAGTCTTACACACGATCGGAAATTCCGACAGAAAATGTCAGATCGGACCATGTTGTTGGAAAATCCGCCCGTGTGTGGGCTCAATCGGACTTTTTCCGTCAGAATTTCTGACGGAAAAAATTTGAAAGCGGGATCTCAAATTTTCCGACAACAAAATCCGTTCGGACTTTTTCCAATCATGTGTAGGGAATTCCGACGGACAAAGTGCCACGCATGCTCAGATCAAATTACGAGACCAAAGCTATTGGCAAGTAGCCTCTACGTAGTTCTGTAGTACGTAACAAACGTCACCACGTTCGGAACGATCGGATTTTCCGACAACTTTGTCCGAATGTGTGTATGCAACACCAGTTTCGGGGCAAAATCCGTCGGAAAAAACGGACGGATTTTGTGGAATTTCCAATCGTGTATACAGGGGCTAAGAGGAGTAGTGTGCTGGTGGACTTCATAGCAGTTACTTGGCATGCTATTAGTCTTCTTGCACCCTTGTTCATAACCTAAAGTCACATGTACAAAGTTATGGGGACTCATATAGGGCAAAAACAATATGTAAATACTTGTTAGCCCCATTTTGCTTAGTGTAATATGCAAAAATGCATTTAAAAGTAAATGTACATTTCAAAATGATAGATGTTACAGTAATTAAAATTAAATGTGTATGAGTAAAGGAATTTTTGGTTAACCATATAATATGAAACTTTGGTGGATAAAGCAAAATTGCAAACGACATAAATGTATTTAGACCTTGCACCAGGAAAAAAGCATAACTTAAGCCTCTTTATAATTACCTAAACAATTATTTTTTAGGAAGATTTCATTTAATGGTGATTTGTCTTTTTCTCCTCTATTTAACCTGCCTATAATACAACAGAATCGTTTTTAATAGAGAATATTGAAACTCACATAGAGTATTGGATGGTATTCTTCCTGCAAGATTCAGTAGCTGGATTTGTGGACGAGATGAAAAGATCTTATGCTCTTTGCAAAAGACTTGTGAAACAATCACATGTGGGGTTTTACATTCAAGTACACTAAAGGATCCCCAGAGAAAGGTATAGAGTTGGAAATTGCACTGGAATTTTAGTAAGGGAACTAAAAGAGAGGTACTCAGCCCCAAGGTGTGAAAATTGGCAAGCTTCCGTCATGGAAAAAACACAAGTAATAACAAGTGAAACTGAATAGGAGTTAAGCTTGGCTGCCAACTAGTACTGCAGTTCAACACCTCTGTTACTTTGGATTGCTAGAAACCATTTACGGCATCAATGTACTGCAAGAGATATATTAATATATTGCATTATGCACATAGATATTCAAAATCACACATACACAAACACACACACTCTATATTATTATATACACATGGTAAGTACTACATTACAGAGACATTGTACTGCATGATTCCCTTGTGACCATGCAATATCGTTTTCAGACAGTTAAACACAGAGAAAGGGAACATGTTGCTAAAGTAATAAGTTGGTGAAAACAGTCTGCATTTAAACATCCCTTTGGATTTGTGTGTTACTAATTTTAGTATGTTTGTTCACTCCTAAGAAGCAAACCAAATTAATGTGTGATTTTATTGACCTCCAGCAAAGAAGACCTTAAAGAAAACAAATTAACTGAATTCTATGGTAACACCATACATGGGGTTCCTAGCACTAAGTGGCCCCAAGATACGGGGCCCCAAAGTCGGTTCGGAAAATGTCATTCTCTGCTGCAGAAAAGTGCTTGAGATTTTCTGACCCGACTTTGGGGCCCCATATCTCGGGAACACTTGGTGCTAGGAACCCCAAACCCTATTCAAACCCAGTAGAATTAACACTATAACATATCCAAAGATGGGGTTGCTAGTACCAAGTGACCCAGAGATACAGGGCCCAAAGTCGGTCAACTGTGTCCATCTGCAGCAATGTCATTTCGGGACCCTTTGGGTCCAGAGACCCCAAATTTTGGCTGCAGCTAGGGGGAATTTAGGAACCATTAACTACCTAGTTTGAAGTTTGGGGGACCTATGGCTGCAAATGGGCACAGTGAGGCATGCAGTGAGGCATGCAAATGGGCACAGTGAGGCTGCAAATGGACATTGTTGACCCTCTTTTCCACTTACAGTAGCTGTGCATTTCTCACCCTAGGCTTATACTCGAGTCAATACGTTTTCCCAGTTGTTTGTAGTAAAATTAGGTGCCTCGGCTTATATTCGGGTCGGCTTATACTCGGGTATATACAGTACTTGAAAAATCTCCTTTCATGTTGTGAGTTCTGCCTGTCTTCTGGCCATCTCTTCTTGCAACTTCTAGGATTTCCTACATGCTTTGCAGCTTTTCCTCTGTTCTTTATCTTTATTTTCTAAAGACTACATATCCCACAGTATTTTGCTGTGATTCCTGACTCCGCCTCCTAAATTTCCTACTCTCAGCACTTTTGTAAATAAAAAGGCAGGCTTGGTGACACGTGTGACACAGCAGAATTCAAGGAAGTAAATGTGTGGGGAACTTCACATAGTAAGTGCACAAACTGACTAGGAATAATTGAAATTCAATGTGGAAATCATTATATAATTTTAAATTTTGACCATAGATATGCTTTAAGTAAATTATGCGCACAATGTAACATTTTAAAGGATAATTATATTGTTCAAATTGTTATAAAAGCAGGAAGATTAAGTAATGAAGTACTGTGTAAAAAAAAATCCATGTATACATGTCTAATTAGCCATCCTTGTTTAATCACTTCAGTATTATTCTTCAGACTGGATTTAAAGCTGTATTTGTGAAAAAATAAACATATTTGACAATCCATTACCAGAGGAGGCATCATCCCATCATCAACCTATCGCCAACTCCATACCAGCAGAAATTTAAGTATGGTCGATGTGGTAGGGTTGATGCATTTCACATGAAGTCAGGATCTTCAGGACAGACTTCACTTGTATCCACACATGATAACAATACATTGTTTGAAACTGAAAATAGGGAAAACGTCAAATGAAAATCAATGACCAGAAAAGAACATTCCCTAAAAATATATTATTGAAATCTAAAAAAAAAAAACCAAGACAAACAAAACAAAAATAGATAACTTTTTTCTATAAAGTATAATTTTTTATTTTTATTTGTACAATTTTTTTTTTGTGAGGTTACATTTCTGTAATATACTGTATATACATTTGGATGTATCAATCATGCTTTTATTACTACAATTATTAGTAGTATTATACAGGATTTATATAGCGCCAACAGTTTGCGCACTGCTTTACAACATGAGGGCAGACAGTACAGCTACAATACAGTTCAATACAGGAGGAATCAGAGGGCCCTGCTCCTTAGAGCTTACAATCCAGGAGGGAGGGTCAAGTGATCCAAAAGGTAATACCTGTGGGGGATGAGCTGATGGAGAAAAAAAAAGTACAGTTGTTAGGTGTAGGCAGGATAGGCTTCTCTGAAGAGGACGGTTTTCAGGGATCGTCTAAAAGCAAACAGAGTAGGAGATAATCGGACAGATTGGGGTAGGGAGTTCCATAGAATGGGAGAGGCTCTGGAAAAGTACTGGTAAAGGTAAGCATGGGAGGAGGTGACAAGGGATCTAGAGAGCAGGAGGTCTTGGGAGGAATGAAGGGAGCGATTAAGTTGGTATTTTGAGACTAGGCTAGTGATGTAGCTGGGGGCTGAGTTGCGGATGACTTTGTAAGTTGTTGTTAGTACTTTAAATGTAATTTGTTGGGTGGGCAAAAGCCAGTGGAGGGATTGGCAGAGTGGAGTAGGTGGAGTAGGTTGGTAAGCTGGATAAGCCTGGCAGCAGCATTCATGAAGGACTGAAGGGGGCATAGCCTATTTAAAGGTAAGCCAATGAGAAGGGAGTTACAGTTGTCGAGGCGAGAGATCAACTGGGAGTGCACTAGGAGCTTTGTGGTGTCATTGGTTAGAAAGAGCGAACATATTACAGCGCACACATTCAAGAATGATGTTTCCTGCAGGGCTAGTTAAAAACACCTGAACATATTCAAAAAATACGGGGGTTTAGTCACACTATATGGTTATATAGTGCCAAGCCCACTTACTGCGACAAAGTACCCCGAATTAGTGGGTCCTACCCTAGTAATAGAATGAAAGATCCAGCATCTCAACCATGGGAGCCAAACTCCTCTATGTGGGAGAACTGAAAGGATTCCTCCTATACACTGGTGGCCACTAAATAAGAGGTAATGAAGAGGGGGAGGGGTGCTCAAACCCAAAAAAAAAACTGGTCAGGGTTTATTACAACATACAAAAACATATTTGGGAAGCACTCACCAATGCGTTTTAAATTCAAGATGGTGCTGCCATAAGACCAACAAGCAATAGCGAACATATTACAGCGCACACATTCAAGAATTACGTTTCCTGCAGGGCTAGTTAAAAACACCTGAACATATTCAAAAAATACGGGGGTTTGGTCACACTATATGGTTATATAGTGCTAAGCCCACTTACTGCGACAAAGTACCCCGAATTAGTGGGTCCTACCCTAGTAATAGAATGAAAGATCCTGCGTCTCAACCATGGGAGCACCCCTCCCCCTCTTCATTACCTCTTATTTAGTGGCCACCAGTGTATAGGAGGAATCCTTTCAGTTCTCCCACATAGAGGAGTTTGGCTCCCATGGTCAGGTGCACTCCATGGGGTCGCTTCCAGCTTCAATGACAGGGGCGACTATTGTCGTTATCCCGAAGGAGGGAAAAGACCCCATGGACCCCTCTTCATATTGCCCGATTTCCCTATTATGCACAGATGTAAAAATTCTGGCTAAAGTTTTGGCTGCCCGATTAAATACATGTGTGCATAACTTAGTCCACCCTGACCAGTCTGGGTTTATCCCGACGAGGTCAAACAGCACCAATATACGCAGAACTTATTTGAATATACAACTACCAGTAGATAATGAGGGTCCAAGGGCCATTATGGCATTGGATGCCGCTAAGGCATTTGACAGCCTTGAATGGGTTTACCTATTCAAGGTATTGGAAAAATTCGGCTTTGGATCAAACTTCATTAATTGGGTAAGATTACTATACACCAATCCAAGAGCAAAAATAAAGATTAATAACGAATACTCAGATTTTTTCAGACTCGAAAGAGGAACGAGACAGGGGTGTCCCCTGTCTCCTCTCCTTTTTGCTCTGGCAATAGAGCCACTGGCCATTGCCGTTAGAGCCAATGGGGATATATGTGGATTTAGGCGAGGGCCAGTTGAAGAAAAGATAGCATTATTTGCTGACGACGTCTTGTTTTACTTAGGAGTAGAGTTGAGCGGACACCTGGATGTTCGGGTTTGGCAGGTTCGGCCGAACTTCAGAAAAAAGTTCGGGTTCGGGACCGAACTTGACCCGAACTTGACCCCGAACACCGAACCCCATTGAAGTCAATGGGACCCGAACGGCTATAATAAAGTGTCGGCTCCCGTCCCCCTTATTACAGAGAACAGTCATTGAAGTCATTTATTTTTAAAAAGTTAGTCATAAAAAGTGTTTGGGGACCTGGGTCCTGCCCCAGGGGACATGTATCAATGCAAAAAAAAACTTTTAAAAACGGCCGTTTTTTCGGGAGCAGTGATTTTAATAATGATTAAAGTGAAACAATAAAAGTGTAATATTCCTTTAAATTTCGTACCTGGGGGGTGTCTATAGTATGCATGTAAAGGGGGCATGTTTCCAGTGCTTAGAACTGTCACTGCAAAAAGTGTCATTTTTGCAGAAAAGAAAGCTATTTAAAATCACTCGCGGCTAATGAATTGTCGGCTCCCGTAATACAGAGAACAGTCATTCATTGAAAGCCATTCATAAAAAAAGAGTCATTGATAAAAAAAAAAAAAAAAGCGTAGGGGTCCCCCCAAATTCAATAACCAGGCCCTTCAGGTCTGGGATGGATATTAAGGGGGACCCCAGCCAAAAAAAAAAAGAAAAATGGTGTAGGGTCCCCCTCAAAATCCATCCCAGACCCTTGAGGTCTGGGATGGATTTTAAGGGGAAACCCAGCCCAAAAAAATGCCGTGGGATCCCCCTCAAAATCCATACCAGACCCTTATCCGAGCACGCAACCTGGCAGGCCGCAGGAAAAAAGGGGGAACGAGAGCGCCCCCCCCTCCCGCCTGAACCGTACCAGGCCACATGCCCTTAACATTGGGAGGATGCTTCGGGGGTCTAAGACCCCCAAAGCACCTTGTCCCCATGTTGATGAGGACAAGGGCCTCATCCCCACAACCGTGCCCGGTGGTTGTGGGGGTCTGCGGGCGGGGGGCTTATCGGAATCTGGAAGCCCCCTTTAACAAGGGGACTCCCAGATCCCGACCCCTACAAAAGTACCCCTACCATTTCACCAAAAAAGTGTCAAAAAAGGTAAAAATGATAGGAGACGGTCTTTGACAATTCCTTTATTAAAATCTTCTTTCTTCTTTCTTCTTGTCTTCCTTTCTTCATCTTCTCCTTCCGGCATCTTCTTCTTCCATCTTCTTCTTCCTCCGATCCGCTTCTTCTTGGCCTTCTCGTCCAGCATCGGTGTCTCTTCTGGGCCGCTCCGCACAATGGGAGGCTCCCGCTGGGTGAGGCTTCTCTTCGGTATCTTCTTCCACGGCGTCGGTCTCTGAGGCTTCTCTCCGGTATCTTCTTCCAGGGCGTCGGTCTCTTCTTGGGCCACTCCTCGCAATGGGAGGCTCCCGGTGTGTGAGGCTTCGCTTGGGCTGACAGTTCTTTTATAACGGAGGGTGGGGCCACCTGGTAACCCCGCCCCCCTCTGACACATGGGGACGTCATGGGGGCTTCCCTATGGCTTTCCCCACGTCACGCCGCGAGTGATTTTAAATAGCTTTCTTTTCTGCAAAAACTTTTTGCAGAGACAGTTCTAAGCACTGGAAATATGCGCCCCTTTACATGCATACTATAGACACCCCCCAGGTACGAAATTTAAAGGAATATTACACTTTTATTGTTTCAATTTAATCATTATTAAAATCACTGCTCCCGAAAAAACGTCCGTTTTTAAAAGTTTTTTTTTGCATTGATACATGTCCCCTGGGCAGGACCCGGGTCTCCAAACACTTTTTATGACTAACTTTTTAAAAATAAATGACTTCAATGACTGTTCTCTGTATTAAAAGCACTCGCGGCTATAGGAATATCAATATCGCATTTTAAAAAGCACCATTAAATCCCCGAACACCGGACCCGAACATACAGTTACCCGAACACCGGACCCGAACACCCTAAAGTCCGGTACGGACCCGAAACTTTACAGTTCGGGTTCGCTCAACCCTACTTAGGAGATGTTCATTCTTCACTTAAAGCAGCAATAAAAATGATGGGCGAGTTTGGGCATATTTCTGGATTGACAATCAATTGGGACAAGTCGGCCCTCTTGCCAATAGACCCAATCCCAGGGGATATAGTACTCGACAATTTTACTTTTAAAACAGTCGAGAAATTGAAGTACCTAGGGATATGGATCACTAGAGATATAAACTCATTCTTCAAGTATAATTTGGCTCCGTTACTTTTAAAACTCAAACATTTGGCTGAGGTGTGGGGTCGCCTCCCCCTATCAGTGGCAGGGCGCTGTAACCTTATTAAAATGATATGGTTGCCCCAGATCCTGTACTTGCTCCACAATGCCCCCCTTTGGATTGGGCAGAAGTGGTTCAGGAGGATGGATTCCCTCTTCAGGGACTTGATTTGGAAAAAAGGTCAGCCTAGGATTGCCCTGACTACTCTCCAGCTTCCGCTGGAGGAGGGCGGATTAGCGATCCCCCACCCCAGACGGTACTTTGTGGCATCTCAGCTACAGCACCTAGCAGGGGGGGGGGGGGGTGCTTCAGGGGTCCAGGCGCCAGCCTGTTGTTGATAGGTTGTCCGCACAACACACTTATAGAAGCTCTTGAGGCTAGTTCTTTCTCTATAAGTTATCCAACGGTAAAATTAACAATAAAGCTCTGGCAAACAGCTAAGGCAATGTTAGGATACCAGGGTGTATCAGAATTGACCCCTTTATGGTATAACAAGAATTTAGAAGAGTTAGATAAAATTACCAAGTCTAGGGATTGGGAAAATCAGGGTCTTACTCGATTAAGTCACCTTTATGTTTGGGACAACTTGAAAACCTTTGACGCTTTGAAACAGGAATTTTCTCTCCCTAACAACACCTTTTACAAATATCATCAGGTAAGACACGCAACTCAGACCCAATTCAGACTCCAAGTACCGCATTGGACACAAATAACTGTGCTGGCACAAGTTGTGTCCTCGGAATCAACTAAAGGAGTGATTTCTGGGCTATATGCCAAACTGGGAGATAAAACTAGGGAGCGCAGCGGACCAATTAAAATTAGGGCGATATGGGAAGGGGAGGTGGGCCCACTGTCACCAGAAGAATGGGATAGTGTTATCGGTCAAGCAAATTGGGTCTCAATCTCTCCATCACATAAGATGTCACATCTCTATTTCTTATATAGAGTATACTATACTCCTAGGAAAATTTTCAATCTCGGCTGGCGGGATAATGACCGTTGCCCTAGATGCGGCTTAGTTGGAGACTTTATTCATATGCTTTGGAAGTGTCCGAAGCTCTTTAGATACTGGACACTTATTATTGAAGCAATTAATGAAATATTAAGGCTAAACCTAGAGGCAACGGTCAAAACCTGCCTTTTAGGTCTTTTGGAGAGGGAAAGGGTTCCGAACAATACCATCGACTCTGTTTTAAGGGCATTATTTCAAGCCAGAAAGCTGATTGCTCAGCATTGGCAGTCGCAACTACCCCCGACATTAGAGGAATGGCATAGAAATATGAACACAATAATAGGTAACGAGAGAGTATTTTTTACTAAACAGGGCAATTATAGGAAATTCCTAAGGGTATGGGGACTCTGGACGACAACCCCCGTAGATACTGAGTGATAGTTTAGTCTTACTCCTATCAAGGTTCTACTTAGGTTTTTTGTCCTCCTTTTTTTTTCTTTTTCTTTTTTCTCTCTCTCCCCCGCTCCGTTTCCCCTTGCTTCCCCCCCCCGGCCCCCTCCTGCTAGGTGGCTCGGGGGCGCCGGGGTGGCGGTGGGGGGGGTGCATTGGGATTGTGACATTTGGATCGGTGATACAGTATATTAGGGCTTGACCAAGGGGAGGGGGGGGGCTTGGAGGGGTGGGAGAAGGGGGGGTGTTAGATTTAACAGGGGGAATATATTTGTATTAGAACTGTTTTTCTATATCACCTAATATAAACGGTTATCCTGCCAGTGTATTAAGTTGGGTTGTTAAATGTTTTTTGATGATGTAAATGTCTTTATTATAAAAATAAAAAAAGGAACTGTTAAAAAAAAGGCTACCCCTTATAGAATTACTGGGGTCCTGGTTAGAGTACCTACTACAACTGGGGTGGAAGGCAAGTTGTTTTTCACAAGTTAGGACTTGTACAGTGGGCCCCAGTTTAGACGAGCTTCAGATGATCATAATATAGTAGGGTGCTGCTTATTGCAAAGCCTTGCCTAATCACTTTAGAGCCTACAATCTACATGTTTGAAAGTGAAAGTATATGTCTGGGCAAAAAAAAAAACATACTCAGTGCATCTCTGTAATACCTTCACACTTCCCTCTGTTTTGTATTTTTTTAATTTGCTGCAAATACAGAAAAACACTGCTGGATATTGTGAAAAAAAAACTTCCTGTAGCGTCCTGACAATGCTGCTCCGCTACACTGAAATGACAAGCAGTGCTATCAGCCCAGCCTGAGTTCTGCCCTGCTAGACTACATTATACCTCACCTTTATGTTACAGACATAGGGGGGATCTGCTCTGTAGTCCAGCAGTGGAGAACTCAGAGCTGACAACATGCTTGGAATTGCAGTGCAGCAAAAGAAGAGCTCACCGGATTACTGGGAGCATCAAAATGTGCTTTTCATATTTGCTAGGTTTCCTAGGTAGACAAAACTTTGGGAAATGTGTATGCATTGCAGAAATGCAGTGACATATGTTTTTTATTTAGTCTTCAAACCACTTCAAGCCAAGGACATAAGTTGCTAGGGGAATAAGCATGTAGCACCCTCCTAGTTAGGTACTACTAGATATACATACATTTTGTTTATTTTTGAGCTTAGCTGTAATCATTGGAGCTGGGTAGATTGTTACAAGCTGTTCTAGGTTCTGCAGGTGCAGGCTAGCCTACTTTCCCCAGTTCTCCAGAAAGTTCTGGAAATAATGGGCTGGAAGGAGTAGATCCTGGGCTGAAAATTAATACAGCTTCAGCCAATACCTGGTCGAAAGAGTGACCAGCAGGAGGCTAATGTGGGTATAAATACTCTGGGACCTGGAACATCAAGGTCATTTGCTAGTGAGAGAGTGACCCAGGCTGGAGGGGCTCTCTTTCTTTCAAGGCGATCCAGTTAGAATTTGCAGTGGGTCTTGTGCGGTGAGCTGAATAACTGGTTTCTAAAGCTGTAGGAACAATTAGAGAATTGTTGAGTGGAGTGGATGATTTGGTCGAGAAGCTCACAGTACAGGGTCTGACTGATACTGTAAGGAGGCGTTGATGTATACAGGGACACAGTGAGGAGAGGCCTGAGAGAAATCATGGGGGGAGAATGTTGCTGTGTGAGCTCTTTTAGTGAAGAGACTGCTCCAGACCTGCCGGGGCTGTTTCCAGTTTGGGATCCCCCTGTGCTTAATGTTCACATTCTTCTCTTCTGAAGATTTTCTTTTCTTTTTGCAGGAGTTAACTATTGCTGGATAGTGCCTCAGAATGTTTGCACTGGTTCTTGAAATCCCAAGGCTCACCCTAATCCCTAACCCAAGTTTTTCAAGCAATACAAACCACAAAAAGACACTGCCAGGTTATACTGCAAGGATATGCAAAAGGGAAGAGAACATGTGATAAACAACAAAACTAGTTTGAGGTCTGCACTACAAACACAACTAGAGATTCTGGTGGTAAGTATGCATTTTTATTTTAGATTTTGAAAAAAATAAATGCGTAAAAACTGCAGGTTCATGTGCCTATTATTACCAGTGAAAGATATATATATATATATATATATATATATATATATATATATATATATATATATATATATAGGTCAGGTTGCCCCATCAATGTAGAAATAGTCAGTTCAGGCATTGCTAATGCTAGTAGTGAAAATACAACATTGCCAACTATTAGAACTCTGCCTAAATCCTGTGTTAGTTTTGGGTACAGTAAGGCAGAACTTGTTCTCTTGAAGGTTCTTTTTTGCTGTCTGATTCATTGGCAGAGATATCTCCCTCCACCCCAGGCATGGATTTTACAGCCAGGGCTCTGCTGGATCTTGAACATTTTGGTTCTTCTCTATGATCTCATTCTCCATACATTCCTATGAAGAGTCAGCAGGAATATATAGAGATTATACTTTAGAGAAATTACCTAGTATGTTCTGCTTGTAGCGAAGCCCAAAATATCTCATTGGCAGTGGGGGGTTGAGAATCTGCTTTCAAGGATCACAGACAACAGCAAGGGATCACACCGTGGCTTACTCCACTCAAAAAAAAACAAAGCTGATTTGCACCTTAATTGCAGGAACATGGCTGGCAAAATAAATATTTGTTGTCCATGCCAACTGTTTTTGGAGTATATTACTGCCTTGAGCTTTAAAGACTTATATTAGTTACAGAACGCCTATTGATTTGGAAAAAAAATACAATGACCTTTTAACCTTGAACGGATTAAACATATATAGAAAACAGATGTACATGAGGAAGGATCATGGTACACAGTTGTTGTCTAAATTAATTTCCCAGCAAATCCAAATGACTGTGGTATAGCAGGAGGAACTAGCCGGCCACAGGGCCCGGTGCCCATTGTTTCAAAGCAATGTTTTGATGCTACCCTTGGCTGAATAATCACTGGAACATTTCTTCAGTTCAGGCAACTTCCAGGAAAGCAACATGGCCTACATTAACATTTCACTCAATTCATAAGGTTGTCATTTATTTATGTATACTAGTACGTTTAGGACGTTTGCACAATTACAAAAATGAATCACTAATCAGTGAACAGAAGAGTATGAATGACTGAGATGATATAACTGCAATCTGAAATAAAAGCACTACTGTAATGTAGCTTCATAATATTTATGTCTGTATATTGATAGAAAGTAAATTACAGATATTTGACATGAAACATGAAACTACAGCAACATAAAAATAAAGGGATGTGTATATCAGCTGTACTGATATGGATAACAGAATGCAACTAGAATGATTTCAGCTATTATTTATGGAACCTCCAGAGGGTCAGTGCTCAGTAAAAGTAATGCGTGGTGTAACATAACTTTATCAGGGTGGAGAATGGAGGAATGAAGGAGAGAATTAAATTGTCCCTATGTTAACTGTAAAATGGAAGGCACAAATTCAGCTAGACCAACGCAACACAAATGGTTCATTGAACTCCACAGGCAATCTGACTGTTGGTATACATGGGTTGTCACAGTACACTATGTGCCCAAAGCAAGCCAAATGAAGCATTGGCTACACACTGTGCTTTCATCTGATAGGAGCAAGATAAATTGAAGAGGCATTTTACAAATTAAATTTTTTTTGTAAAAAAATTACATACTCTGAAACACCAATCTGACTAAACTGTAAATGCTATTAGTTAAATTTAGATTGATAGTATTTAGCGCACCAGGTGTATTAAACGGAATTTATTTTTTATTCCTTTAGGATTACATTCACAGTAAAGAAATATAGTTTAAATAATAGTTTTTCACCTTTTAGTCGGGTAAATATGTAATACTACAGATCAGTGTTGTCAAATGTCAATATTTTTACTGGCAGCCAGTAAAAAACAGACACTATTCTCCTGCCAGTACATGCCAGTTACAAGAAAAGGTTGGCACAATATGGCTGTGACGCTGGCCGAGGCCATCTGAGTGCCTGCTACAGTGTGTTCGGCAGTGTCAACGGGAGACGTGTCATATGATGTCATGGTGCAAAGGAGCCGTGTGGAGCAGCCGGAGCCAAGTGTGCAGGTCAGCAGGACGGGAGAAAGGCTGTGGGACCGTCAGTGCTGTTTGGCTTGAATGGACCACCAGGCATGGAGAGAGACTGTCACTGTGACTCAGGAGGGGACTCAGGAGGGGACATCATCATCTGTGCTGCTGCACACTGCTGTCAGTGTCCATATGAGTGTCAATTTCAGGTGTGTGTGCCTGCCCATTCTAATTTCTTGCCCTACTGAGTCCTGTCCCTGAGCTACTTACTTACTATATAGAAAATAATATATGAAATATGTTTTTTACCTTAATATCTAACTTTAATCACATAAAAAACAGCAATGGAGTACTAAACGTAGTTAAAACAGCTCAATAAAGTCCATTGATAAATCCTAAATCCGTTTAATATGGATGAATATACACCACCGTGATCCACAAATAAATGTGACCCAGCACCGAATTGAAAGCCGTTTACCAAAGGGCAAGCACAAAACAACGTTTGGCTATAGCCCAGCCGTGGTCTTTACCATCCAAAGGACTCAGGGGAAACTTCTCAATGTGTTCCAGGTGCTAGGCTTAGTCATCAAGTCCCCTTGTCACCTGCCTGTCAGAATACTGCGTTATGTTTAGCATTCACTCCTTATTCCTCTGCTCTCCAATCCTCATTCTGGCAGATGAGTATTGGTTGTTAGGAACGGGGTGGCTGGCTGCCTGCTTTTTACCGGTCAGCGATATTCTGAATTAACCAAAACAGGTGACGAAGATACGACATCATGTCAAATTGTGTATTTTTTTGTAATCTGTTGCTTTACCTTTTAAATAGTGATATTAAGAAACCATATTATTTAGACTATAAGTGTATGAATTAAGCAAAGTACTGTATATAAAGTAATATACGTATAGTATATTGTACTGCACTGCATGTATAGTACAAAGCATTTGTACATTGTGATTTAAGGTTTAGGACTTAACCAACACTAATATCACTTTAATTTTACATTTTACTTGGTAACAATTGACTTTTGGGCAGAGTAAATGTATTAAAAACATAAATACTTTAACAAAATGAAAACAAAATCACATAATCTGCTCACTAAATTCTACTTTGTGAAGGCCTCATTAAGCAAATTGAACTACACTGATTGAAAATTGAATTATGCCTTTGACTAGGCACATTTAATGAATAAGCAATCTGTATGTTTGTAGGAAATTCCAGGGTTATAGTCCCAGAAGACTGTCCTCATGTCAAACTGTGTTATAGAAACGACTGCGCAAGCCACAAAATAATTCCGATACTGTATCCCTGTAAGGCCAGTTAATATTAAATAAAGAAAAGAACAATACGATCTTTATATTATTGCTTTATTTGAACAATTTAATTATGCTCATTACCATTTACAATAGCTTTTGATTCTTCAGTTATAATTTACACATCATACTTATGCAAAGGAAAAAAAAAGGTGGTAGAGAACACAAAAAGTAAATGTATTGTATTGTGGCACCAAGCTAAAAAGTCTGAGGCAAAAACTTTCAAGTATGTGACACTTTTAGTTAAAGTAAATTCAGTGGTGCCCATGCAATTACAATAAAGACCACAATGTATTTAGGCCATCAGCAGTTTGTTTTTACTGTATGAGTAGTTTTGGATTGGTAAAGCGGAGTTCCACCCAAAAATGGAACTTCCGCTCATCTGATCCCCCCTCCGGTGCCACATTTTGTACCTTCCGGGATGGTAGAGGATACCTGTTTTTGACAGGTATCCTGTCACCACTTCCGGGAGACCGGACCTCTGTGATCTACGTCAGCAGCTTGGTTCATCCTCCTCCTCCCTCCTTATCTGCCAGTCAGTGAAAGAGCACAATGCACTTCGCACATGTGCTGTAGGGGCCTGCAAAGGCTACACTGCCGGGTTCCCTTAGTAGCAATGGCCACGGCAGCACCCGGCCAACCGATCCGAAGATCACCTGCGGTGCCCACATCGCTGGTAAAAGTCAGCAGCTACAGTATGTGAAGCTGTTGACTTTTAATTTTTTTTAAATAAATAAAAAATACATGTAGTAGTTGAGGTGGGAGGAACAAACCTCACGAAACACTGGTAGTTTAGAAACAAAGTATACTTTTATTGAAGACAATTTCATTGGTTCAAGAGTATTGTCTAGACTGTTACTATGACACTCACTGATATATGTCCTGCATACTTATCTTATGATTAGGGATAAGTGAATCTGCCTAGGTTTGACTTGCTACAGTTTTTTACTTATTGAGTTCGGTTCCATTATAATGTTCTCTTACTAGTCATCCACTAACTGGTAGAATACTAACTTACCACCCGTCACTTTTCTTTTTTTATAGCAACTTGAGGCTGGAGGAGGTCTTAGCTTTCTCTCTTTCAGTATGAACTCATTGACATGTTTTAGCAGGAATGACATCTAGGGTCATTTTTTCGTTGCAGCAGTTTTTAGAATCAGAGAAATGCAGGACCCATCAGTATGAGTATATCAAAATCCTTTAGGGGGAGGGTGATGTATGTCTTAAGGGCAGCCTAGGGGCACACTAATAAGAACCACCCACAAAGTGCACCATTCCACTCACAGCTACTGAGGCAACTTACTCTCTTTGAACATTAAAGTTAACATTAAAAAACCTTCTGTGTGCAGTTAGCCACCCACCCCCCTTATACTTGCTTGAGCCCGATCTTGATCCAGCGATGGGCTCAAGAGCAGCGACTCTCTCCCTTCTCATAGGGTCAGACACAGCAGTGGGAACTATTGGCTCCCTTTGCTGTCAACCACAGCCAGTGAGGAGGGAGCAGACACAAGCCAAGCGTGTTTATTGATACACAGTGTGTGGTTGGGGAGTGAGCCCACATAAGTGCCCCCATAGCAAGCAGCTTGCTATGGGGGCACTCAACAGGGGGGGAGATAGGAGTGCTGACAGGGGACCCGAGAAGAGGAGGATAAGGGCTGCTCTGTGCAAAACCATTGTACAGGGCGGGTAAGTATAACTAGCTTGTTATTTCTAAAAAAATTTAAATGAAACCTTTAGAATTTCTTTAAGGCGTGCAGCCTGGGCATCTTCACAGCCATGCTGCAGTTTATTTTGATTGGTGAAAGGGGGCAGAGAACCAGGAGGACTGATTTTGGCAACATTAGTGGCCAAACTAAGCCCTGCCCACTGGAATTCAGAGAATGTCAGAGAATAAAGAGAACCCACTAGGTTCCAGGGAGAGGTGATTTGGGTGGCATCCACACTCATGGGATATTTTTCAGCCACAGTCCACAGGTGATCCACATAGAGGATTTGCCAGGAGAGGGAGACCAGAGGTGCCCTGATATTGCATCCTATTGTTAGGGCTCAGCACACTGTACTATACAAGGCAAAAATACTGATATACATAGTAGCTATCATGCATATAGTCAGGCTTGTAGCAAAGATAAAGCAAAGCTGGATGTAAATGATCTCCTATAATTCAGCAGTGATATCTGACCAGTGGCGGTGCGCTCCATAAAGGGCGCAGGAGTGCCAACCCCTGTCTCCTGTCACCTCTCTCTCACTAAAGATAGATTCATGCTTTGCATGAATCTATCTATAGTCGTCGCTGCTGCCCCCTATTCAGGTGTCCGGCCCCTTGTCGGACGCCAGGCACCTGAATTACAATGAAGTTTTTTTTTGAAGCGCCTGATTAGAGCCGTGGGCTCTAATAGACATCCTGATTAGAGCCGTAGGCTCTGATAGGCTTCCAAAATGGTAAACAGCGGGCACAATGCTGTGCGTTCGCTGTTTACTCAGTGTTGTGTTAGGAAAGCGAATGAATTGCTTTCCTAACACTGACCCACCTCTCAACCAATCAGGTGCTCGGGTCTGGTTACCTTTCACCTGATTGGCTGAAACAACAGGCGCTGTGATTGGATGCCTGATAGAGAGGACCGGAGACATCGAGGAGCGTGGGCATGGAGGACGCCACCGTGACCCACTGTGAGACAGGTAAGTCCCGACTCCCTGGCGATGCACGCTGGCAGCATTTGATGGGGCACAGTAGCGGCAATTGATGGGCACACTGGCAGTAATTGATGGGGTACAGTAGCTGCAATTGATGGGGCACAGTAGCGGCAATTGATGGGCACACTGGCAGCAATTGATGGGTACACTGGCAGCAATTGATAGGCACACTGGCAGCAACTGATGGGACACAGTAGCGACATCTGATGGGCACAGGGGCAGCAATTGATGGGCACACTGGCAGCAATTGATGGTACAGTAGCTGCGTTTGATGGCACAGTGGTGGCAATTTATTGGTACAGTGGCTGCGTTTGATGGCACAGTGGCTGCATTTGATGGGTACAGTGGCTGCGCTTGATGGGCACAGTGGCTGCGCTTGATGGGCACAGTGGCTGCGCTTGATGGGCACAGTGGCTGCACTTGATGGCACAGTGGCTGCGTTTGATGGGCACAGGAGCTGCAATTGATGTTTCTTTTTTCAGTTTGTTTGCGCCACCCCAAAAATTTGGAGCACCAGCCGCCACTGTATCTGACTATATATCTGGTGTCAAATAAGTGGTCAAAGATTTATGAATGGAAGGATTGGACATTTCAATAATCCCTCCAGCCTCGTTCATAAATAATGTTTCATTCATAAAACCTATAGTACAGTTTTGAATCATGGAGGAGGTGGGCAGAAGGGTGGGCATGGTTAGGCACACTTGATAAGCGCCTGTCACAGTTTTGTCAGCTCTATTAACCCCCACCACTATGGGTTAAGTGGTTAGCACTTCAGCCTAGCATCATGAGGGTCATGAGTTCAAATCCCAAACATGGCACTACCTGCTTGGAGTTTGCATGTTCTCCCTGCCTACGTGGGTTTCCGCCAGGTGCTCTGGTATCCTCTGGTGTCATAACTGGCAATGTATTGTATTTTATTATTATTGTTGTGGTTTCTACCGACATCCAGTGGTAGTTGTGCACTTGGCATATTCCTTGCTTCCCCTTTGTTTTGTACTAGTTAGTAAAGTCCTTAAATCCTCCCAGCATCTCTCATAGTTTCTGTTCATCACAGACATTTCAAAAGACTGAAAAAACATCTTGTGTAATTTGAGAAGTAAAACTGTTGGGTTAAACCTCTGTGTCTTATTGTAGAGTTAAGCTGGCCATACATGGATCGAAATTTGGACGGTTCAGCAGGGACCAGCGAAGGTTCAATCCATGTCTGGGTAGGCTGGTTATGCAGAAGTCGATCTACCGATCAACTTCTGTACAACTAGCCTGTCAGGTTTTTCCTAATTTATCAGTACTGACTGCTATAGCCTGCAGCACTGATCAGTGTATTCACATGGTGGGAAAAGCTCCTCGTTGTTAGAATAAATTGACATTGAATGATTCCCCCATCACCTAGAGCGTGTGGATGGGAGAATCAGGTAAAAAAAATTAGCTCGACTCGCTGGTTGAGCGAAAAAAAATTTATAATATATGGTTTGCGTAAAGCTGCCTGTAGGGGCTGCTGGATCAACATGTGACTGTTCTGTCCAGTCCTATTGAGATCTATGGAAATATGTCAGTGTATAACATGGTAATTAAGACAGAACTTAGCATAAAGAGTCTTGTTACTAAATTGTAAACACAGTAATATACAATATAAATACAAAAACATAATTTCCTCCAGTAACTAAGGAGTTAAATTAAAATGTAAAAGAGTCCACGTGCAAAAAAATAGAAGTCCTCTTCTTTAGTGTTCATATATACATATACAGTATCTCTAAAAAGTGAGTATACCCTTCACATTTTTGTAAATATTTTATTATATCTTATCATGTGACAACACTGAACAAACGACACTTTGCTACAGTACCATAGTGAGTGTACAGCTTGTATAACAGTGTAAAATTGCTGTCCCCTCAAAATAACTCAACACACAGCCATTAATGTCTAAGCCACTGGCAACAAAAGTGAGTACACCCCTAAGTGAAAATGTCCAAATTTGGCCCAATTAGCCATTTTCTCTCCCCAGTGTCATGTGACTCGTTAGTGTGTCTCAGGTGTGGATGGGGAGCAGGTGTGTTAAATTTGGTATTATCGCTCTCTCTCTCATACTGGTCAGTGGTTGTTCAACATGGCACCTCATGGCAAAGAACTCTCTGAGGATCTAAAAAAAAGAATTGTTGCTCTACATAAAGATGGCCTAGGCTATAAAAGGATTGCCAAGACCCTGAAACTGAGCTTCAGAACGATGGCCAAGACCACACAGCGGTGTAATAGGACAGGTTCCACTCAGAACAGGCCTTGCCATGGTCAACCGAAGAGGTTGAGTGCATGTGCTTAGCATCATATCCACAGTTTGCTGAAGACATGCAGACTTGCCCCGTACACACGATCGGATTTTCCGACAACAAAACCGTGGATTTTTTCCAAAGGATGTTGGCTCAAACTTGTCTTGCATACACACGGTCACACAAATGTTGGCCCAAAATTCCAAAAGTGAGAACGCGGTGACGTACAACACATATGACGAGCCGAAAAAAAGTTCAATAACCAGTGCGATTCCTTCTGCTTGATTCAGTGCATGTGTGAACTTTTGTGATACAGACTTGTGTACACACGATCGGACTTTCCGACTATAAATTTGTTGTCGGAAAATTTGAGAACCTGCTCTCAAACATTTGTGTGTGGAAATTCTGACAGCAAATGTTCGATGGAGCAACAAGCTCACATCGAAAATTTCCAGTTGGAAAATCCGACAGTGTGTACGTGGCATAAGATAAACTTATTTGGTTCAGATGGTGTGAAGCGTGTGTGGCAGCAACCAGGTGGGGAGTACAAAGACTACAGTCAAGCATGGTAGTGGGATCGTCATGGTCTGGGGCTGCATGAGTGCTGCCAGAACTGGGGAGCTACAGTTCATTGAGGCAATCATGAATACCAACATGTACTGTGACATACTGAAGCAGAGCATGATACCCTCCCTTCGAAAACTGGGCCGCAGGGCAATATTCCAACATGATAACGATCCCAAACACACCTCCAAGACAACCACTGCCTTGCTAAAGAAGCTGAGGGTAAAGGTGATGGACTGGCCAAGCATGTCTCCAGATCTAAACGCTATTGAACATCTGAGGGACCTCCTCAAATTGAAGGTGGAGGAGCGCAAGGTCTCTAACATCCACCAGCTCCTTGAAATTGTCATGAAGGAGTGGAAGAGGACTCTAGTGGCAACCTGTGAAGCTCTGGTGAACTCCATGCCTAAGAGGGTTAAGGCAGTGCTGGAAAATAATGGTGGCCAAGTCTGGGCTTCCTTAGATGTTTTGAGATTACATAAATTTGTTACGTCCTCCAACATTATTCCTTTTCAAGATTTGCGATAGACTTTTGGGTTACACCCCTCGGAAATATTCCGGTACCTTCAAATTAAAAATGTCTTCACACCTTACACAAATATAGACACACCACTTGATCAACTCACAAATTTTTAAGCCACATGTAAAAAGGACCCACAAGCCAAGAGACTAATCTATTCTCTTTACTCTCAGTTATTAGTTACACCCAACTCGGACAAACGTTCAGAGAAATGGGAGGAGGACCTTGGGTGTACAATAAAAGCTACAGAATGGTCAGATATCTGGTTGGCTACCAAAACATCCTCCCCTAACGTTTTAGCAGTTGAAACCAATTATAAAGTCATGACCCAGTGGTACCTCGTACCTTTCAGAGTTGCTAAATACTCTCCATCCTGCTCAGCCCTTTGCTTTCACGGCTATTCGGACTTGGGCATGCAAATGCACATCTGGTGGGCCTGTCCTATAGCTCAAACCATCTGAAAGGAAATATTTTTAATTGCCTCCAAACTATTCAAAGTGCCAATGCAACCAGACCCTTCCACGGCATTACTTAATCTTAAACCTGTATACTTGACACATATACAGTTCAAGCTTTTTGTCCAGCTCCTTACAGCTGCTAAGCAAACTCTCACTAAAGCATGGAAATACCCTTCTTTGGTGGTAGCTGAGTCAAAACATAGAATGAATAACTTCATGATCCACTCTAAAATCGCAGCCATAGAACGTAATCAAATTCCAAAATTTGAAAATATGTGGCACCCATGGGTTCAATATTTTGCACCATCATCCTTTGATGATTCAGTCCTCCTGCCATGGTAGTTGATTATAGTTGATTATATTTGATGTAACTCAAACCTTACTAAACCCCACACTGGCTCTCAGATCAATTCAGTAAATTTCTTCTCTCCTCTTTTCTCCTCTTCTCCCTTTTCTTTCTCTATTCCCTTTCCTCCCTCTCCCATCCCCCGCATTGATTCTTGAAATTCATTGTTTCTAATGTTGTATCTCATCCACGTTATATTGGAAACTAACATGGTAGGAATAGATGGATACCTTTTGATAAAATATATCAGTTCTAAAATCTCTATTCTGAAAATCCTTACTTATTTATCATATTTCATTATATGTTTTATATTCTTACCTACTTCTGTAATTATTGAGCTTTATTCCATATGTTAACATGTATCCAGTAACACGTATGTTAAGCTTATTACCATGAACTTAATAAAAAATCTTTTGACAAGGAAAATAATGGTGGCCACACAAAATATTGACAATTTGGACACTTTTGTTGCCAGCGGTTTAGACATTAATGGCTGTGTGTTGAGTTATTTTGAGGGGATAGAAAATTGACACTGCTATACAAGCTTTACACT